>CM062820.1:1407749166-1408128110 GCA_031772625.1 Pinus tabuliformis | reverse complement strand
CCTCAACAACAAAGGTGTCCCCTTGAAGCCAAAACAACTCTAATACCAAATGTAGGTTTTAACCTCGTATAGAAATTACCTCCATACGAATTCTAAAACACAGAAAATAAACAATGTGAGAGCATAACACATATACACAGAGATTTTCCCAAGGATCCCAAAACTGGGACTACTAGCTTTATTTTTCATTATGTCCCTTTCAGTGTTACAATACATATATATTCATGCCAAAGAATCAATTACGATGAACCGAAAACCATCGCACCCAAAACCATGTTCGAAAACCATGCACAAAACCATAGGTAGGTCCGCCCACCTAATATAGGGTCCAAAAAAAAATTCCCGGGGCATTTCCCCAGACCCTGTAGAGGGGAGCTAACTGCCCCCCTCAAACCCCTTTTGACCCCCCCGCTATGTAATGAAGGGGCGGCTCTTCCCCCCCTCTAACCCCCAAGTTGACTAGGGGAGCTAATCATGGAAAGAATATAACACAACCCAACAACTGAGCGATTGTTGGTATTGTGCTTCGAAGTGGCTCATCATGTTAGTTGTGGCATCATGGACCATGTCCCCAATTTCATCCAAGTCCCCCTCTATGAGGACTAAAGGCATCATGCCCACTATTTTGTCAGACATTCTCTTCTCGCACTACCCTATGGTAGTCCTCTTCTTCTGCTTTTTGACCACGAAGAGGGAGACCAGCTCTGCGCCCCCTTCTTCTTTTGCCTCTGTTTATTCCTCCACCTATGTTTGCTCGGTATCTGACTCTTTGATGTGATGGTGGCCTGCGATGTAGTCTTTTGCTATGCTACTTCTTTCTCCTTGGTCGTCACTTCTTTTGTAGCAACTTCTTTCTCCCTCATGGCAAAGTTTTTTTCTTCTGTACGGCCTTTTCTCAAGCGGCAGGTACCTGTGCCTCTTTTTTTTCTGCTATTGTGGTCTGTGTTGCTGAACCTTTAGCAACCATGCTAGTACCTGTGCTGACATCAGAAAGGGTGAGCCAATCACTTGGACACTTACTAATGACCCCTATGATATCTTCCTTGAAACCTAAGCAAGGAAACTTGTGCCATATGCCCCGGGAATCCTTCTTGAAGAAAATGTGCATATTGTGGAAATTTTCCTTGAAATATGCGGTGTTAGTGTACTGCACATGCAAGGTGGGTGGTAACCTTGGCCATTGGTTGATCACCATCCTGAGTTCTGTCTCAAATAAGACCCTAAATATTTTTTCCTCAATTACGCTCGCGGGGTCTTGGGTGGCCTATAACAAAGCCAACTTCGCTGCCTCTGTAGATCTAGGTCCTGCTAATGGCATTGGCTCTCTTCGGGCATCCTCCATGCCACTAGAGTGATCAACAAAAATAACTTGACGTAGTGAAATTCCTTTCCCTCATCATGGGCCTCCCTGCAGTCCTCCAAAATCTATTTACATAGGTATTGAGCCAGTTATATTGGACCCCTTTCATGCACTGCACAGCCAAAGAAAATACTAGTGTCAGTACTTCATCGGTGCAACATTGTCTCATGATCTTGCCAACCAAGATATGCACAGAAAACTGCACTGCGCCATCACATATGGATTGAATGGAGTATCTACACTATTTCTTCACTAGATCAAATTCTCCCTTCATTTGATTCGCCAACTTCTTCTCTTACGACTTTCCTACAAAAGCCTCTATAGGGTCCACTCCTTGGGATGGAAACAACGTTATGTGGTGGATCAACATGTCTATGATCAAGATGGGTTATCCCAACTAGAGGCACCCATCATGCACCAATGTGAGTAATTAGCGCACATAGACTATGTTAATAATGGTCTGTCTGAAGTGCGACACCCAAAACATCTTTAGGAGCCCTACGCCCCCAACTCCAGCCACCCAGTTCATTGGTTCAAGGCACGTGATGCCCGACAACTCATAATAGACCTTCTTGAGGTACTTATTTGGTGCCAATTGGGGAAATTTCTCATGGTCCGAATCCTCCATCTTCAGATTCGGTATCCAAGCAGCCAATGATCCCTCAAACAACACACCCTCTGGCAATAATGGTGTGGAAACCATAAAATTTGCATTGTCTGAGTCTTTCGACACTTTCACCAGGGATTTTTGGCATGGGATATACTTCGGAAGTCAAGTTATTGTTTCAACCTCTTCTGCATCAAGCTTCTCTATTCCTCCTCCACACAGTTCTTCCTCATCTAGATCTAGTCATCGACTATTTGGATTTTTCCATTTTCCCCTTATGGCAGATTTATTTCAGATTCTTTCGTAGTGATTTTCACACCAGTGCTTGCTGATGTTTCTTCTCCTTCTTATCTCCCGCCATATAAGTAGATGGCTTAGGCCTTGGTGACTAGGCGTGGTAGTAGGCAACCGTATAGGTGTAGATGGGGTTGTTTTTGTCTCACGTGGAACTGGCTCCATCTCAGGGTGGGTTGCAGTCATTCTCTCATGGAAGCTCTTACAGTAGTAATTAGGAAAGTTTGTGAATGACAACGTGAAAGAAGTTCCTAACCAATCTGGCTCAGACATAGATCCCTTTACTAGGCACAAACCAAGGCAAAAAAATTTAGGGCAAACTCTCATGAAGAAAAGTGTTTGAGTGCGAAGTGGTATGTCATATTTATAGACTAATTCAATTTTAAATCCAACTGTTCCCTCCAATTCCTGGTCATTAACGCAGATTTGTCGAAAAATTTGCAAATATCTGCATCTTAAATTCTCCCCCCCACTCCTTTCAATAGAAAATTCTCTATTAAATCAGCTACAGTGCTTTGAACGATCAATTTTTCTCTAGGTTTCATGGGCCCACCCACCTAACGTGGCTTCTACAGTGGAGCTCCCCTCAGTGCCATCCTTCTACTTGTCACGTAGTCCCTTCACTTTGCCTTTCTAACTTTTGGGTAGCATAGTTTAAAGTCTCGTATTTCCTTGCAGCTAGCCAAACTACTAATATTATCCCACAATAATATAGTCATGGCACAAGGGTGGGATCACCCCTTTCTAGCTTTAATCGACTTCCATTGACTTTTCTTGGAAATAATTATACATTTATCTTCACGAGGTGAAATGTATCTCCATTTGTAATTTTCTTCACAACATATGGCCCCAGGCAATGCATATGAAATTTTCCTAGGAACTTGGTGAACTTACTATCATAGAGAAACACAAAATCTGCGATCTTAAAGGTGCGTTTTGTGTTATGGCGATCATGCCATGCCTTTTCACGGTCCTTCTACACCTATTGATGAAATCCAGCCAAGAAACGATCCTCCTCCAATTCAATGAGCTGCGCTAGCTGTTCTTCCATGGTATCGTGATCATCCATGTCCATTACTGCTACAATCCATAAACTTCACATTATGTACTCCATGGGAGTTACAACCTTTTCCGCATATACTAGCTTAAATGGTGTTTGACTTGTCAACTTCTTGCAGGTAGTCCTAGCACCTAGAGGACTGTTGGTATGCGTACATCCAAGTCATTTCACTTCGCCTTGTAAATATTTTTCAATGCGCTTTCCATAATTTTGTTAAAGGATTCTATTGTGCCATTCACTTGAGGGTGATAAGGCGTACTCTTTTGATGATATACCTAGAATTACCTGAGCAATGAGCAATTGTTTCATTCAAAAAGTGTGTGCCCCTATCGCTCAGCAAAATCTTAGGTCTGTCGAACCAACACAAGATATACTCAAAAATAAACTCCGCGATAGTAGCAATGCAACAATATTTTACACAATGAAGAGACATAATGAACATTGCACAGAAATTTGAGAAGATGAGAATTTCAAGAGCAAAACCAACCTCATTTTTCTGAAACTCTGTAGGCATGAAAACCTATAACCATCGACTATCGCTCCATGCATCCACGCTCTTTCTTCTTAAACTTGCAATTGACAACCCTAATGATGGACCCACCTAGTTAGTCCAAAACGTTGGTTTCAAAACAATAACAGGTTCTTCTGTACATCTCAATATTCAACCAACCTGTATGGAATCACTCTTTAACACCATTAGGTCTCACCATGGAAGAGAGATAATGAACATTGCACAAAAATTTGAGAAGATGAGAATCTCAAGAGCAAAACCAACCTCATTTTTCTGAAACATTGTAGGGATGAAAACCTATAACCACCAACTATCAACTATTAATCGCTCCATGCATCCACACTCTCTCTTCTTAAACTTGCAATCGACAGCCCTAATGATGGACCCACCTAGTTAGTCTAAAATGTTGGTTTCAAAACAATAACAGGTTCTTCCATACTTCTCAATCTTTTAAAGGTTGTGCCTTTGCCCACCTGGTTAAGTATCTAGTTGTGGTAATGATATATCTTGCCCCTGTCTTCTTACCTAGTGGTTTTATTGGTCCCATGAAATATATTGTGCACTTATGAAACCACTGCAATGTCACTTGTTGATTTAATGGAAATTCATCTCTTCATGATGGTATCCCCGTCCTCTGATAGAAATCAGATGCCCTGCAATATATTTTGGAGTCCTTATGCACGGTCGGCCACCAAAGTCCTGCGCATAGGCTCTTCTACGCAATTTTTCTTCCTACATAATGTCTTCCCGCTACTCCTCCATGCTCTTCTACAAGGATACTTCATCTTTCATACACTGGAACATACCTATGCAATCTTTCATTAGAGCTCATTTTGTATAAGTGTCTGGCGATAACAGAGAAATCTACATCTCGACCACCAATTCTTTCTTTTGTTGCATCGAATACCCTTCAATGGTGGTGCCAGTAGACAAAAATTGAATTATATTGGTGAAATGGTCATCTTCGATGCAAACAATGAAGAGTCGTGCACTAGGAAATCCTTCCTCCAGACTCATAGGTTCATCTCCATTCTCAATGTGTGATAGGTGATCTGGGCTAGCATTCAGGCGCGCTGGCTTCACAATTACTTTGAAATCAAATTCCTGGAATAGTAGCAACCATCTGCAAATCTTCCCTCCTAACACAGGTTTGTTGACCAAGTATTTCAGAGTAGAATGATATATATACATCTTGAATTCCACACCCAACAGATAGTGCCTAAATTTCTGGAGTGCATAGACCATTGCCAAACCTTCACTCTTTGTCGTTGAATAGTTCTTTTCTGCCTTAGACAATTCAATATCTCCTTTTCCTGGTTAGGTCAACATAACTCCTAGTGCAATGCAGGAATCATCTACATGAATGTGGAACTCCTTCTTTTAGTCGAGGAACACTAAAATGGATGTGGTGACCAATTTCTCCTTTAAGACATCCAAAATTTTCTGGCAATCTTCGTCCCAGTAAAACGTCGGATCCTTCTTCAATAATTTTTTCCATAGGCTCATTTATTTGTGCATACACTTTGATAAACTTCCTATAATATCCCATATGGCCCAACGTTGGGAGTATTTGTTTAACATTCTTCAGGGCTTCCAAATTAATGATTACTGCAATTTTGGCAAGGTCTACCATCAATCCCTGCTTGCAAACAACATGACCTAAGAGTATCTCGTAGGATATGAAGAATACACATTTCTTCAAATTAGGTCATACCTGACACTTTTGACAAGTATCCAACATGAGGCATCAGCTAGCAACATGTCGCTTTAATAACCCGAACACTATCCAGTCATCCAAGTTTACCTCCAAAAATTTATGGATGAATTCCTTTAAAGTAATAATGACCACCCTAGAGAAAATTGTAGGGGCATTCTTAAGCTTGAAAGGCATCACTATATACTGAACACATCCCCATTTAGTCGTGAAGGTGGTCTTACTTCGATCCTCCGATGTGATCTTGATTTGATGGTATCTTGAGAAACCATCCATGAAAAAATGTGCTTCCTATCCTCCAAAATTCTCCAGTACCTCATGTGTGAATGGAATAGGGAATGGATCATGAACACATGCATCATTCAACTTCCTTAAGTATACGCATATCCGAATTTCACCCTATGTCTTCTTTTCTTAGACCACGATGGGACTAACCTAGTCCAATTCCTCGATAGGTTCAATGAACCCAACTTTAAGAATTTTATCTAATTCCTTGTGCACTTTTTCCTTATACTTGGAATTTAATTGGTAGGGGAACTACTTCACTCACTTTGGATCTAGCTACAAAGTGATCTTCATGACTCCCATCTCCCCTACTATCCCTTATAGATCAAAAAATTAGTGGGAAGCAAGACTTGATACTCTCACAATAGCTCCACGACCTTATCTACAGTATCTTTCTCCCAATAGTCTCCTATGTTCGCGAACTTCAATTTTTCTTCCAATCCAATATTCACCTACTTTGTCTTTAAAGGTTTTGATATATCAAGGATTTATGCCTTAGCTCCCTTGACTTCACGCTGTCCTTCGGTCTCAGGAATCTAGATGCTCCTAGGATCTTCTTCACCATCCTCCATAGTTACATTGCATCATTCAAGCACATGGCGCAGCTACGTACCCCAATCTAGTTGTACCCACTCAACTGGTTCTTTAGGCATTTTGAATATAGCAGCTTTGATCATCTGCAGTGCTTCATCTATACATTCAAATCCATCTTCAAAGCTAAAAGTTAGCATACAACTTTCTTTCAATAGATCTCATTCTTCGGTTCCATGTCGCAGCTTCATTTCCAGATATCAATTCACAAGATTATATCCAATATGTGAGAGAAGATATGAACCCACTCCAGCTGCGGTTCTTCTCCCCATGGTTTTTTCCAATGAGCTAGGTGTTCATGTGAATTGTCCTTCCCTATGTATTTCTCTGTAATGCGGGTATTAGCATAGCCAAATCGCAACTTCATGATCATTCTTTGATACTCCTTCCAATCTACAAAAATGTCTTTATGCGTGCCACACCAATGGGCAAGCATATCTTGCAGAGCAATGTCTAATGCTTGGGATCGATGTTCCTCCAGTGCATCCCTTTCAAATTTATCTAGAAATAAATTGACATCCTCTTAACCATCATAATACAGTAAATTACATACGTCAGTGGATATACATCATAATGATTTGGTGATATTGTTGCAGCGCAACGATGATACTTCATGTAATCGGCTCTTCCGGTGTTCAAGTTCCTCATCAAAATCTGAGTTACAGGAACTATCCTTCTCCCACGTAATTCACCCATCTGTTGTATGGTTGATCCAATATTCATCCCTCATATTCAGCTTATAGATCTTTTGAATATAATCGTTCTCCTCATAATCGTGGACTGGTTCAGTATACCATGCACCCTCAACTGGATCCAATGACACAATCACCCTTAGTTCTTTCTTCTCAAATGTCATACTACACTTCTTCAGATTGATGACATCATTCATCTCAAAATGCCCAATGAATACCAAGCAGTTCTAGATAAGGGTTACTATTTTCCACTCTCTCAATCACTTCAAAGTCAGCTATGGCATGCACCCTTTCAATATCCATAGTTACTCCATGTAGGTGCCCCATAGGAATAATCTTCTATTGATTGGTCATTCTCAGCTAGATCGGAGACCACAGTAGCGCTGGTCTTCCCATTCTTTCCCAAGTTTGTTTTGAAAGAACATTTTCATCATACCCCAAATCAAGAATTACATGGTCCATTTCGTATTCTCCAATTTGTGTAGTTAATCTCATTTCACGACTAGTCTTCTCCTTATTTTTTCCCACCTTATGTACTAAGCGTTGTTCTGGTAGAGGCTTATCCTTACCATTGAAATTATCTATCAATTCTTGCAATCCTTCTACTACCTTCTAATCTCTGAGGATTTTCATACATGTTTTTAAAAATGATGATAATAAGGAGGGGTCTACCTCCTGCACAGCACTAGTATCTTCAAACTATCACGTATTTCAGGTCCTTGATGTAGAAGCTCCTTCATCCACAAAGCTCCTTTTTGCTTCCATAAATGTTTCCTTCACCTTATTTACATCAACCCCCATCTCCTTATCAGTAGCCTTTTGAGCCCACACATCAGCGTCTGGTTATTTCCCTTTATCTTCTCTAGTAGCTATGCCGCTTCACATAATAATATTGACATTAGGGCCATCTTTGCGAGGCTATGACCTCATCATCTATATGTTTTGCATATTCTAGTGGGCTTGAATTTTCTTTTCTTTCATTTTCATGATAAGAAATGGGAAACCTTCTATAACATGGTCAAACTGTTGACAATATTGATAGGAATGGTGTGTTGGATTCCTATAATCCTATGTAAAATGAACTACTCCCCCATAATTGTAATAGATGATCTAACCATGACCCCTTCCAACTCCTCCTCCTCACCCTTGGAATCCTCCATGTGCTGAACTTATGCCTTGATCTTGAGGATAAGTCTCTACCTTCATTCTATACATAGGTTTTCTATCCATCATTAATTCATAACTTCGATAATGGCACTCATCCTGACCTACAAATTTGCAAAAATTACAAAACAACTGTTCGGGGGTCTGTATAAATTTCTATAGAAAGTGACAATTATCTGTCACATGATATCCTGTAACTTGAAAAATAGTGCACCATGGTGTTACTCCCACACTCATTCCAGCGATATTCACTGGATTTAGGCAGACAACCCCTCCCCCAATAAGATAGTTATGATAAACTGGGAAATGTTCCTTATCAGGACCATGGCCTTTACATTTCAAACACCAAACTTTTTCACGAACCTCAATCTAGACTTACTTTCCCTTCTTTAGGTTCTGCAACTCCATATGTAAGCTAGACAGCTGTGACTGAATTTGTTGCACTCCCATATTTGTATCCTGAATGGGCGAAGCTTCCAATCTCATAGCAATCTCTAATGCTTCATCCTGTGTTCCAATTTTCTGTTGTGACAACAGCAATCTTAGATGGGGTAACAGGGAAGTTATGTACCAATCCCTATGTTGATCATCCATGATCTGCACATTAGCCTATTGAAGCAAACATTTCAAACTCTTATCGAAGTCTCACGCAAATTTTCTTACCTTCTACTGGATGTATTTGACCTCTATCATTGACTAATATTGTGACTTAGGCTTCTTGAATTCACTATTGAGTTCCTTCTTTGTCTCGTCCAATGTTACATTTGTATGCGCCGAACAATACTTAATGTACCATCTTTATGCTCTATCTTGTAGTGTAGTAACCAACTGAACGTTCTTCAAATCATCATCTATAACCTGCTATGAGTTCCACACATCATCTTCTACAAACCAAGATCATTCAGGGTCTTCTATCCCTAAGCCCTTTTATATGGGAATATTCATCGCATTTTCCATGTTGAATAGTGGAGGTGGAGGTGGAGGTGGAGGTGGAGGTGTAGGTGTAGGTGTGTGAGGTAGAGGTGATGGTGGAGGCGGAGTGGATGGATTTTGTATCCACACGATACCCTGCCTTACCATCTGTAGTGCACCTAGAGGCTCCCTTAGAACACTACTTTCCTCATCACTATCAGATACTCCCAATAGAGGACTATCTTTAGCACCTGAATCTAGGTCTCTTCTGAATGCTTTTCCACTTTGTGTAGCTCCCATTAGATCTCTTCCAAACATTAATTTAATGGCATAATCTTTTCTCACACAATAGCATTTTAATCAAGTCTTCAGGGATTTTACATACTTACCTATAGGTCCTTGAAGAATTGGCGTTCAGCTTCATTATAGCTTGCAGATGTATCAATCGCGAATTTAGTGATGAATCCACCCAAAATATTATCGATCCAGTAATTGACAGTCCTCACGATCTTGTTTTCTGAAGCTTCCAGATGCCTTACCAAATTTGGAGTCCTCACAATAGGGTTGTCAAACTTCCACGTGCCTTGAATGTCTGACAATTTAGATAACCACTCATGTAATTTGCAGGGAAAAGAGAAAAAGAAAATTGTGTGCTCGTCTCTGTACAGATATCTATTCAGCCACTCTTCTTTCGACAGAAACATATTCCTATTCTCCTGGGCTATAAATTCGCGTAGCCTTTGATCTATCCACTTCTTGATTTATTTCTTAGTTGGGAACTGTTTATTCGACATCACACATTCCTCAAATAGATCCCAATCCTGGCAATAGAACCATTTGTTGGCTTGAGGAGTACTGACCCGAGTTCAGAGTTAGTTGCGCCAACCAACAAAACCATAAATTTCTACCCCTTCAGCGACAACCTACGTAGCATAGGCTACAATCTCACCTGAAGCAGTATTCGGGGATGCCAAGTTTCTGCATCCAGAGATCTGTGTGATGGGTTTTTGCTACTTCTCAGGCTTTATCTGAACTTCACAAACCCTAACCTTTAAAATACAGAAATCACAGTAACTTATAGAAAGCAAAATCTAACGCTTCGCGGAATACTTAAATCATTCATAACATCATGTAAATTATCAGATCTACTACTTTCACTTACCAGTTAAGTGTTTATTTATATAATTACAAAAAGCAGAGTCAATACACATAAATTGCATAAGTAAATATAGAGGCATAGATACACAAGTATTGCTCCAAAATAATCTTTATTAGATATGATATTCCTGTTACAGACTCTTCTTCCCTATGCACACAGCTGCAGAGGCCCGTGCACTCAGCTTGCGGGCTTACCAAGGCCTCTGCGTACAAAGTAGCAGGCACCTTCCCCTTCACCTAACTATATAAAACACATGTTTCTGCCTCAGACTGCTTGCCCACACAATGATCTTCTATTATTTTCCCTTCTTCTTATGACTCGCTATGACTTCTTTATATAGCATCTTCTTTTACAATACCATGCTTCGCAACCATGATTGGGTCACAAAACATCCTATCTTCCAACACACTAAGGGACTAAAGCCCCTTTTGATACTTATGACCTTCACGCTTTGCTCCCTCAAAATGTGGACGCTTTACATAATTAACAAAATCGATTACAAAATTTACCCCAAGGGACCCTGTCCCATCACAAAACCAAACATTCTACCACAAAATTTTGAATATCAGATTTAAGGCCATCCCCAAAAATTTGTTCTTGAACTTACGGTAATTTTTTAAAAATCTCGAGTGCCCACCTAAGGGAGAGGTGTGAAATTACAAAAGAATAATTCATTTGAGTTGGGAATTACTACAAATATATAAGAGATCTTTTTACCATAATGAATCATTTTTCCAACTAAATGTATCATATGTACTGGGCTCTTGCTGAAATTTTTGAATGAGTGTCCACACTTCTTCATCATTCTTCCATTCATCCCTTACATTGGTTATCCAATCTGGTTGGATAATATAAATGGCACAAAGAAATGCTTCCACATCCTCATACTTTCTTGAGAGTGCATCTGAAACAACACTTTTATTCCATTTTTTGTAGATGATTTAAAAGTCATAACCCAACATCTTTGTGACCCTTTTTTCTTTGTCTTACGAAGATAATATTTGTTCCAAAATGTATTTAAGACTATCATGATCTGTTTTTACCTTGAAGTGTCTTCCCATTAGATAAGGTCTCAATTTCCTTAGTGCATGTAGTATTACCAAAATTTCCTTCTCATAAATAGGTTTCAGTAAATACTTTCCTTTGATTGGATGACTTTAAAAGGTAATGGGTCTTCCTTATTGCATTAAAAAAACACCAATTCCATTTCCCAAGGCATCACATTCCATAATAAAGGATTTTGTGAAGTCTTTCATAACTAAGATCGGTGCTTGGCACAATGCCTCTTTAAGGTGTTCAAAGCGCTTAGTTTCTTCTCGAGTCCAAGAAAATGCATATTTCTTCAGTAATGTTATTAAAGGTGTTCCTATTCTCCCATAATTCTTAATAAAATTGTGATAATACCCTGTCAACCCAAGAAATCCTTGAAGATGTTTTATGGTTGTTGGGATTTTCCATTCCGTAATGGCTTAAGTTTTGTTAGGGTCTGTTATCACTAGGAACTATAGTTCATGTATATAAGGTTGTCCATAAGTTTTTATAAAGTCTTGAAGTCTTGTAAATAGGTTTATTAGTTTATGTCAATTTCAAATTTGAAATTCAAGAGTTGTGGATGAGAATTCGTGTAAAGGCAAGATCATTAGACACCCTTCATCATTGTTAGTTATGTCATGTCATGTCATTGGTACTTTGCGCAGTTTCGCAGCGCGGGTATGATGTCTTTGGTACTTGCGCAGTTTCGCAGCGTGGGTGTGATTGGTCAGTTTTGCTGCGAAATAATGTTTGCGTGTTTTCGTAGCGCTCTGTTTGTCAGCAATTTCGTAGCGCATCCTCTTAAATTTGAACTGCCCGCGCTACGAAATCGGAGTTTCAGGGTTTTTTGCAGCGTTTTTCTCTGAATGTCTAATCCGAGAGTAGTGAGTCACAAATCCGGTCATGATTGTCTTTTCACACCCTTTCTATGTCATGATTAGCCATTATTTTGCCATAAGGTCCGAAGTCATATAGTTGTGTGTCAGTTTGAAGGACGTTATAGGAGATGGTCATTTCATAATGAGTCCTTTATATCATATGAATGTTTTTGCTATATGAAAAGCCTGAGCTTTGTTTTAAACGGACTACTGCAAGCGAGCCTGCTCTCTACAGCTAAAGATTGTTTTCGCGCTGCAAACCACCATCATTCCCTTGTGTAAAAATACTTAAAGAAGCATGGAAAGAAAGGAGCACCGTTCTGGTAAATGTGTGAGAACAGAGCCGGAGGGTTAGATGTAACTCTCAGGAATGAGGAGGTAGCAAAGGCATTTCGAAGTGCTGGTTGTTGGCGATTTTGTGAAAAATTAAAGGGTGGACATGCAGAAGTGACCAAGGCATTTGCATTGAACTTCACTGGACTGAATTCGAAGGTGGCCATGTTGGAGTTTCCGGTGTCCCATGAAGTCATTTCTACTGTCACAGAAATCCCGAGGGTGGCCAAGAGTGGTTCAAGAATTTCAAGTTTGACATGGGTCCGTGTAAGGAGTTCTTGAAGGCACCTTATGTAGATGAAGATCTCACTAAAGCTGTCCCAAGGAGCTATCTAAAGGAGAATTATGCTATGCTATTGACATGTATCCAGAAGTACCTGACATGTGAGGGTAGGTACAACAAAGTTTACTCATACCACTTCAAGCTGCTGTTACACTTCACTGGTAAGAGTTCAATAGACATACCTTTTTACTTGTTCAGGAGTATTAGCAAGATGTGTGATAAGATTCAGTTAAAGAAAGATGCTTATGAAACATCTCTTTTTCATCATGGTCTGGTTAAATTGCTGGTGTTGGATAGCCTACATAAAATTGGTAAAGACTGGGATTCATTTGTGTTTATGGCCGGTTTCCCAAGTAAAACGGGCCTCACTCCATTACCTGTAAGAGAAAGAGAAGAAAGGAGTGAGGAAACTACTTTGGCTGAAATTAGGAGAGAAATAACAGACCATAAGAAGCCCAAAGCTAAAACAAAGAAATCAGAGAGGTCTGTAACAGTTAAAGAAACACCTGAAGCATCAATGAAGAAAACTCCTAAGCCAGCAGTTAAAGAGATACTTGAAGCATCAGTAGATAAAACTCCAAAATCATCTAGAGTATCTGAAAAGGAAACCCCTAAGTCATCTCCTAAGGAAACACCTCAGTCATCAAAACAGAAGACTCACAAAAGAAAAGATGAAGCTAAATCCAGTGAAGTTGAAAGGGTTTCAAGGGTGAAAACTAGAGGCCAACTAAGCAAAGAAAAAGGAAAGTCAGTCCCTGTGGAAGAAAGTCCTATTTCAAAGGGTAGTTTAAATGACTTACTTGAAGCCATTGAATTGGAACAAGATCATCCAATCCAAATTGAACCACTTGAACTTGAGCAAGATCAATTGGTACCACCAATGCATATTGATCTAACACAATCACCTGAAAGTTCTAAAAGGTCAAGGGCTTCTAAAAGGTTAAAGTTTGAAGAACCAAGTGAAGAATATGCCTTTAAACCACGCAGACCAGTGACTAGAGGCAAATTAAAGAAGTGGAGAGAGCTCAGAAAGAGAAAGCACCTTCGGAAATGCCTAGGACAGAGGCACTTGAAATCTTCTCTGAAACAGTCCAAGCAGCTAAAAGCAAGAACAAGGATAATAAGGTTGTTATCAGTCAAAGTGGAAATGTGATTGCCATTAAGAAACAAGCTGGAGCAAGTAAGGAAATACCTCAGGTTCAAAATGTTTTTAAAGAAAAGGCAGTAAGATATACAAGCTATAAGAAAGCTGTAATGAAAGGTAAAACAAGTTTGATCAGTCAAGCTAGCTCAGTATCTGATGCCTATGTATGGACAGTGCCAACTCTGAAGCAGGCAAAGATTATGAAACAAATGAATGCAAGTCTAAGAGCGGAGAACAAGAAGTTGAAGGAAGAAGTCATCAGCCTGAAAGGGAAGCTAGACAAACTAGCTAAATGATCCAAGGAGGAATGTGCTTCCCAAATTTTGATATATTTTGGTTATCATCTTTTTAAAGCTTTTTGAGACTTTTTGATGTCCTTGCACCTGTATAGAATGACTGAAGAAATCACAGACTTGAGTTATTGTTGCTGTAAGGTTCATGTGTTTAATTTTGATGACCGACAGCAGTTTCGTAGCGCGCTACGAAACTGCTGTAGATGACTGTTTATATTGAAAACTTGAGTTTGAATGCTGAGGTCAGCAAATGTTTAAAGAGATGACTTAATGCCAGCATGGAGACTATAGAAAGTCAGTCAGATGTTTAAAAATGGATGCCAGGTGTAAGTATTCGAAGAAAAGGTGAAGTTTTATCTTTTGTTGAAAGTTTCACTTTATGTCCGAGTTTTTAGGGTTATGATAGAGCTGCTGAGGGTTAAGTGATACACTTGTCTAGTTATGGGATGGCCAGATCATGAGTTTTCTTCAGTCACACGGGACTATCCAAGGATTAAATGGCTTGAAAACTGATCATTAATACATGAACACTGATGGGAGGCAGCAACCGTGAATATAGGCTTCATTTTCTTATTGGTTGATGAATCATCTATGCATCAGGCATCCGAAGCTGTTCATACATTGAATCTGCTGTCAGTTTGGTTTGGTTATTATTGTAATGCTACAGGTGACTAGCTCCAAGAACGCAGCAAAGTATACGAGGAGAAAGACTTAAAGTGCCAATGTGATGGAGTCCTCTGTTTTCGTAGCACCATATCTCTTGTAATCAATTAGTTTGTTTATGATATAGTTAAGGTCATTAATGTCAAAATTCCGAGCTCCCTTCATGCTTGTTGAGGAGTCTCATGCAGTAGTGTTTTGATTGGCTATATATAGGAATAACTTTTATGTAAAAAAGGTTGGATACTTTATAGAAAAACAGAGTTGTTTTGGGCCATTGTAAGACCCTTTTTGACAGTAATAGTAAAACAGAGTTATTCTCTTCTCAAGATTCTCGATGGATTGTCATGTTCAAATATAATGATGGTGTTTTATACTTTATGTTCTTTATAGTCCTGTTGTAATGCAATCACTCAGAATTCATCTTATGCTCTGACTTCCTGTGTGTTCAGCAAGCTATGTTTTGGTGGAGTATGTTTGACATGTAATGCTAAGAGCCTTGATTTCCATGAGATCACTATGTTTTCCTTGTTTACTTAATATTATAGACTCCATAGCCTAATGAGAACCAGTTTGATGTGTTTCCAACCAGTTATGCTTTCATAAGTGAATAAAGAGTTAGCCATCTAGTGTTTGAAGGATTTTATCAAGAGTTTGTGAGAGAGCCCTCTCTGATCAAAGAGGCTAATCTTTGATCTAAAGTTAGGTTTGAAAGAGTTACATGAAATCTTGCTTGGTTGCAGCCCTCAGTAGTGATTTTGTGATAACAGGGTCTACCTTAACACCCACATCAGATACAATATGACCCAGATATTCAACCTCATGTACTCCAAAGAAACATTTGGAGGTTTTTGCATATAATTTTTTATCCTCCAATAGTTTGAGCACCCTTTCAACATGTTGAATATGATCCTTCCAAGACTTCTTGTACATTATTATATCATCAAAAAATACTAAAACAAAACTTCTAAGGAAGAGTTTGAAAATGGAATTCATCAAACCTTGAAATGTGGAAGGTGCATTGGTAAGGCCAAAAGGCATGAACAAAAATTCATAATCACCATCATGAGTTCTAAATTATTTCTTTGGAATGTCTTCTGTCTTCATTCTAATTTGATGGTATCTTGAAGAAAGATACAACTTGGTCAAGTAAATTGCTTCATGTAGTTCATCCAACAATTCATATATGGCCGAAAGGGGAAAACTATCTTTAATAGATCTTTTTGAGCTCAATATAATCCAGATGCATGTGCCATGATCCATCCTTCTTGTGTACCAATACTACTGGAGCAGAGAAATAACTTTGACTAGGTTGAATTATACCAGCCTCTAGCATTTCTGCAACCGTACGTTTAGTTTCACTCTTTTGGGCATAGGTATATATGTAAGGCCTGATGTTTGAAGGAATGCTTCCTAGAATCAAATGAATAGCATGATCATGATTACGAATATGTCGGAGGATTTTGGGAGTCTCAGATACCTTAGAATAATTTTCCAACACTTTTTGGAGGTCTGGGGAAATAGATGTTTTCAATGTTTGAACCTCTAGTGAGCATAATTGTGTAATTACACCCCGTTGTTCTTTCTTTAGAAGATTTTTCATGCTATTACAATTGATTATGTTTCGTGTTTTCCAAGTGATACCCCTTAATTCAACTTCCTTTACTTACCAAAAAAAATTCAAGAAACGTTCTTGAAAATTAAAATTTATCGTACACAAAGATTTTAAGCATTGAATTTCTAGTACAACATTAGCACCACCCATTACAATGGAAATAATTGGACTATTCAATACATATTCCCCCATGGTTAGCTTGATATTATGGCACTTTCAAGAAAAATTTATAGTTCCTCAATTTACAATGATCACTTAACACTCTGGTGCTGGATATAGGAAGAAATTCAATTCCATAGCTACCTTACAATGGAAAAAATTATGGGTACAGCCCGAATCCACCAACACTATTACATTTTTCTTCTTGATGTGTCCTCCTATCTTGAGAGTTTGAGGAGTGGTAATTCATACAAATGCATTACAAGATATGGTCGAATTCATTTCTTCTTCATCGGGGGTTGGTTATTGGTGGATATCCTCTTCTTTTGACATTGCTTGTTCATTTTCTTCCTCCTCTTCACAATCTATGTAAAATAATTTCTTATTAGCACACTTATGACATTTAGTGTATTTTCTATCACAACTGTAACAAATCCCTTTTTCTCTTTTTCCTTCGAATTTTTGTGGTTTCAACCTTGTAGGTTGTGGAAGGCTAGGAGCAACAACACTTTCATCTTTGTAGTTGTGAGTGGTAGACTTCATGGTTGCCATAATTTTGCTTTCAACTTTTCTTTCCACCCTAAATGCCTTCTCCAATGAATCAGGTTTCCAAAGGTGAACCTATTGTTGGATTTTAACCTTTAAAGTCCATATGAGGACATCAATCCTATGCTCCTCTGGAATATCATTTACCCTTATATTCAATTTTTGGAAGTCCTCAATGTGCTCCACCATTCAACCCTTTTGTTTGAGATTTATCAACTGGCTAAACAAGGTGCTTATCATTGTATCCTCATAATGTGTTATCATTTCCTCCATAAAAGTTCACCAAGTGACAAGTGGTTTACGAGAACAAAGCCATCGATATCATAAAAAATGATTTTGTTTTAAATATAAATATGAAATGTGTACCTTTCATGTGTTCGACACATCATGTAGAACAAAAAAATTTTCCATCTATAGTATCCATGTCACCAAATCCTTTCCATCAAAATTCCTTGTATCGATATTTGGAATGTGGTTAGTCTTCAACTGACTATGTGAATCTCTAAAATCATAATTTGTATTCATTTTATCCTCGTCATGATTTTTTTGGAGTACCTTGTCACCATTAGGAAGCATTTCTTGTAGCAATTTTGTCAAAACTTCCTTTGAACCTTCCATCTTGACATTCATCATTACTTCAATTTTATATTTCAAACCATCCAAATTAGCTTTCAGTTTATTTTTAGTTACTCTTTGTGAGAGTGAAATTTGTTGCACTTGATCTCGCAATTTTGAAATATCATGTTGCATTTCTTCCTCTTCTTCATGTGTCATAGAAGAGCTTTCTAGTTGCTTACTAGGTGTTTCCATTTTTTTGTTTGGAGGAATTTTGAAATCAATTAATGATATCTATGCTTCACTATCCCTTTGAATCACTTCAAACTGATTTTTCAAAAAAAAGTTATGCAAAATTTAAAAAATACACACATTTTTCTTTCTTTTTAGGCGCTCGATATTGAAGTTGTTGTATCTCTATAATTTAAAATCACCAAGGTATGAAATTCAAACTTATAGTGTCCATCCAAGTCTTCTTTCCAATCCAACAAGTCAGGCCAAGATTGGATTCTTCAAGAAAGTGTTATGCCCAATCTCCCATGATCACCTGATTATTGACCGGTTCAGTAGACTAAACTTGTACGGAGTACCACATGTCATTGTTTAGACCTTAGGCCCTACAAATGATACCCAACAGATTATAGCCCATCCTATTCAATTAATTTTTACTAAATCCAAATTTGATGCTCAGACAAAAAGTTATGATGATTTTCCATAGGTCACCTGTTTGAGATGGAATTTTGGAGCCTGCAAAAGCCCTAACTTCCTCGGATCATATCTCTGAAAATATAGCGATACAAGATATGAAATTCATACACGGTTTGAAAATATTATGGCTCTATGTGGTTAACATTTCATCTTTTGAAGTTTCATAGAAACAAAGTTATAGTCAAAATTCCAATATCACATGTTTGAAGAAGACAAACCCTAGAATCCAAAGCTCTAATACCAAATGTTATCCAACCAACTCACAAAATAGAAGAAAAGATAGATCAATGACCTAAAAATAGCCTCTTCAAGGGGGAAACCTCCTTTACATTATATAAATGAACAATTCTTGGATGATACAAATGACAAGACATCCTTTTTATATATAGGATTCTAAGGGGTCACATTATAATTAGAGCCTACATAACAATAATAATGTAAGGGAACAACAATAACAATAAGGGGGCTACATGTTGGCTTGAGGGGACTTGACCTAGGTTCAAATTTAATGATCCAAAGAAATCCCTACACTACTGGCCCTTTCGACATCAGCCCGCGGAGTGCGGACTGATGTCTGTAGGTTTTAACCGCGTACATAAATTACCTGCATATGAATTCTAAAACACATAAAATAAACAATGCGAGAGCATAACACATAAAACACATATACACAGAGATTTTCCCCTGGATCCCAAAACAGGGACTAACAGCTTGATTTTTCATTATTTTCCTTTCAATGTTACAATACATATTTATACATGCCGAAGCATCCAATACCATGGACCGAAAGCCATTGCATCCAATACCATGGACCGAAAACCATCGCATCCAATACCATGGACTGAAAACCATCGCGTCCAAAAACCATGTGCGAAAATCATGCACAAAACCATAGGTGGGTCTACACAACCTAACATAGGGTCCAAAACCAAAATTTTCCAGGGCTCTACCCCGGACCCCATAAAGTGGGGTTGCGGGTGCCCTTGAAACCCCCTGTTAACTATGTGGAAAGAATATAACACAACCCAACATTCTCCCACTTGTTTTTTTCTTTCCACAGGGGGTTGCAAGAGAGCTTAGTCATTTTCCCAACCCTGAAATGCCCATTGTCTCTCTACAGCAAGAGAACTTCTCAGAGCTCATAGATTTTGTCAATGCATCTATAGTATTCTTCAAAGTGTCCACCTTTACCAGCAACACCTTTTTTCTTCTATCATATCCCTCACAAAGTGATACTGAACATCAATGTGTTTTGTCTTTAAATGATATGCAGGGTTCTTTGCCAAGAAAATTGCACTTTCGCTGTCACAGTCTATCCTTATAGCTCCCTATACTAACCCCATACTTGAACACAATCTCTACAACCAAACTGCTTCCCTGCTTGCATGAGTGGTTGCCATGTATTCTGCCTCTTTACTTGATAGTGCTACTATAGATTGTTTCTTACTCATCCAATTGACTGCACCTCCAAATAGGTTAAACAAATACCCACTTGTAGATCTTCTCTGATCCAAATATCCAACCCAGTCTACATCAACAAAGCCATGCATATCCAACATTCTGTCCAATCCTGGTCTTCCTTGGTAGCGCAAACCATAATCACTAGTGCCATGCAAATACTTGAAATCCCGCTTCACTATTGTCTAGTGCTCCTTCCCTAGTTTTGACATAAACTTGCTCAATACTCCCACTGCATGTGCAATGTCTGGTCTAGTAGAGACCATTGCATACATAAAGCTACTAACTGCACTTGCATAAGGAACACGGGACATGTCCTCTTCCTCTTCTTGTGTCTTGGGACACTATTAAGAAGATAACCTCACACCTATAGGAATAGGAACCTTCACCAGTTTACTATCCTGCATATTAAACCTTTGCAGTATTGTCTCGACATATTTCCTCTAGTTTAACCAGAGCTTCCTCTTTGCCCAATCTCCATTCATTTCCATGCCCAAAATATATTTTGCAGCACCAAGATCTTTCATGTCAAATTTGGAGGACAATTGGGTCTTCAAGTCCTGGATAACTTCTTTGTCATTTCAACCCAGCAACATATCATCCACATACAAGACCAAATAAATAACATGGTCACCAATTAATTTAAAATACACGCAATGATCTGCTTTGCTTTTGGTGAAGCCAAGTCCTCGTATAAATGTATCAAATTTCTAATACCACATCCTTGGTGACTATTTTAACCCATACAGAGACTTCTTTAACTTGCATACCAATACTTTCTTACCCTTCACCACAAGGCCTTCAGGTTGCTTCATGTAGATCTCCTCTTCCAGATCCCCATGAAGAAATGTTTTCTTCACATCCATCTATTCTACCTCAAAATCAAAAGCAGCAACAACAGATAAAATTAAACTAATAGAAGCTACCTTGGCAACAGGAGAAAAAATATCACCAAAATCAATTCCCGACACCAGGGAAAAACCTTTTGCTACCAACTGAGCTTTGTATTTCTCAACTTTTCCTTCTACATTTGTCTTCTTTTTGAACACCCATTTTCTGCCAATGAGTTTCCTTCCAACCAGCAACTCCACCAGATCCCAAGCCTCATTTTTATGCAAAGATTCCATTTCATCAACTATGGCCTCTTTCTAGAGTTTTCCATCCTCTGAATCTACTACTTCCTTCACAATTCTGGAGATGGATTATACCTTTCAGACTGCCTTCTTTCTCGAACTGAATAGAAAGGAGATGGATTATACCTTTCAGACTGCCTTCTTTCTTGAACTGATCTTCTCACAGTCGGAGTTTGTGGCTCTTCATCTTCTGATTCCTCCTCTGCTGTAGAGTCTGGTTCTTCCTCCTTTAGCTCAAACTCTATGTTCTCAGGTTCCTTTTGTTGGACTTCATGTTTAATAACATCTTTCACCTCTCTGAACACCACATCTCGGCTATACACAACCTTCCGTGTGACTGGGTTCCAAAGCTTATAACCCTTTAAACCATCCTTATACCCAATCAAGATGCACTTTTCAGATTTACTATCCAACTTGGTTTGTTTCTCCTTTGGAAGATGTACATATGCATCACATCCAGATACCCTCAAATTTGAAAGAGAGGGTTTCTTATCAGTCCATACTTCTTGTGGAGTCTTATCCTCCAATGCTGTTGAAGGTGACCTATTAACTAGGTAACATGCAATATCCACCACCTCTGCCCAGAATTCCTATCCTAACCAGGCGCCGCTGAGCATGCTTCTTTCCCTTTCCATCAACGTCTTATTCATTCTTTCTACAACTCCATTTTGTTGAGGTGTATATGGAGTAATCTTTTGTCGTGCTATACCACACTTCTCACAGAATTATTCAAATTCCTTACTGCAAAACTCTCCATCGTTATCTGTTCTCAGCACCTTTATCTTCTTCTCTATCTGGTTTTCCACCAGAGCCCTAAATTCTTTAAACCTGTCAAAGACTTCAGATTTCTTCTTAAGGAAATATATCCATGTATTTCTTGAGAAGTCATCTATAAATGATACATAGTACACAGACGTACCCAGTGATGGAACCTTCACAGGTCCAAACACATCACTGTGCACAAGTTCTAATATTTGTTTCGCCCTCTTACTACCAGAGGGGAAACTCACCCGATTCTGCTTCCCATATACACAATTTTCACAGAAATCAAAATCTAGAGAGCTATTACTCATAACTTCTCCCATACCTTTACCATGAAATATTCGAAGGCCCTTCTCTCCAATATGTCCAAGCCTTTGATGCCACAACATGGTCTTCTCTCCAGAGACCACTAGATTTTCTGCTCCACTTTCAGGAACCACAGAACTATTGCACCCATCAATAACCGTGCTACCTTACAACTTGTACAGAGTTCCAATCCGAACTCCCTGAATCAATACCAGTGATCCTCGAACCATCTTGTAGGTATCCTTCTCGAACACTGTTTTTTCACCTGCATCATCCAGCTTGCTAACAGAAATCAGATTTCTGGCTAATGCAGGAATATGTAGAACACATGGAAGCATTCTAACCCTTCCACCTTGCAATTTCAACTTTACTTTTCTGCGACGAATGATTCTAGCCTTCCTATCATCCCCCAAGAAGACATCAACACCATCATATTTCTCATACTCATAGAACCACTCTCTATGGGGATTGAAGTCAAAGGATGCACCTAAGTCAATCAACCATGCCTCATGATCTACATGTGTACTTGAAGAAGCCAAGTACACATCCCCACCTTCATCTGAAGTGTTTTTTGCCTCTGCAAAAGAGCATCATCAAATCCCTTTCCTTTATCAAGAGCTTTAGATTTACAGTCCCTTTTGAAGTACCCTTCCTTTCCGCATTTCCAGCACACCACCTTTACAGGTTTTCCTAGAGATTTAGATCTCCCTCTAGATTTAGATCTCCCACTCGATGACTTATTTTTTTTTCTATTCTGGGACTGTCCTCATACAGACAAGGCATCACCATTCTAGCTCTCCATATTTTTCCATCTCATTTCCTTCGTCAGCAAGGATGAGAATATTTCATCAAAATGCAAGGCAGTTGCATTGATACCTATTGCAATAACCAGACTATCCCATGAATCTGGTAGAGAACACAACAAAATGATGCACTTATCTTCATCTAAAATTTTAATATCAATAGATGCTAACTGACTTACCACAGTATTAAATGCGTTCAAATGCTCTGTCACTGAGTCTCCATCTTTCATCCTCAGGTTATATAGCTTTTTTTGCAGGAACAGTTTATTCACTAAAGACTTAGATTGGTACAAAGTCCCTAACTTGTCCCACAAAGCCTTCGCCATAGCTTCCCCTGATACATTCAGCAATACTGAATCTAAGACACATAATCGTATTGTGCTATTTGCCTTCCGATCCAACTTCTTCCATTCTTCATCAGTCACTCCCGTTGGTTTAGTACAAAGATCTACCGCAATCCATTGATCTTAATCCACCAACAGATCCTCCATCTTGAGTTTGCAAAACTCAAAACTCTGAACATTGAACTTCTCGATCTCTATCTTTCCACTGCTCACCATCTTTTTTCACCACCAGAATCGATCTCGCAGATCTCCCATTGAACAGGGTCTACCACAGGCCCGAGCAAAAACCCCTCAGCAACAAAGGCGTCCCCTTGAAGCCAAAATAGTTGTGATACCAAATGTAGGTTTTAATCCCGTACAAAAATTACCTGCATACGAATTCTAAAACACATAAAATAAACAATGAGAGAGCATAACACATAAAACACATATACACAGAGATTTTCCCCTAGATCCCAAAACCGAGACTACCAGCTTGATTTTTCATTATTTTCCTTTCAATGTTACAATACATATTTATACATGCTGAAGCATCCAATACCATGGACCGAAAACCATCGCATCCAATACGATGGACCAAAAACCATCGCGTCCAAAAAACATGTGCGAAAATCATGCACAAAACCATAGGTGGGTCTGCCCAACCTAACATAGGCTCCAAAACCAAAATTTTCTGGGGCACTGCCCTAGACCCCATAAAGTGGGGTTACGGTGCCCCTCAAACCCCCTGTTAACTACATGGAAAGAATATAAAACAACCCAACAATGTCTCACCCAAAGAAGTATGGGGGGATGCTGGAAACAAGTTGCTGCACCCTTGAGATGTCTGAGGTGTCGATTTAGTCCAATTGTGCCTACCTTCATGTAGGTCACTTCATGCACTATCCTGACATTCAATACCTTCGTAATCTATTATAATCACCTTTCGCATAGCCCTAACCAGGGGCTAAGATGCTTTCGCACTGTTATGGCAGCGTCCAACGCTATCTCCCCAAATTATACCATGTATCTTATTTACCTTCTTAAAGATCTTAGTTAACCTCACGTAAATAGATATTCTATCTTGCATTCACTTATTGAACACATTCATACATATTTTCACATCATATAAGCATTAAAAGTGCGATATATATTCAATGTAACAGAACCATAAAATAGGAAATAAATACGCAGAATTGATATGAAACTTCTCTTTATCAATGATACAACTGTTACAAACTAGACTCACCCTATGCACTCAACTACAGGGGTCTACGCACTCAGCTGTAGACTAATAGGCCTCTGTGCACTTAGCTGAAGAGCCTTCTCCTACTCTATGACTGAAAACTAGACTTTGCACTTCAGATACTCCGCTATGCTTCTATTCCATGATCATCAATTGATTCATCTTCTTAACTACTTAGAGCCTCACTCTATTTATACAATCCCATGGTCTGTGGACCATGGGTAGATCTCTACAGCTGACATTACATTACAAAATTAAGGGTGGGAAAACCTATGACTCATTTACAAGCTACACGCTCCACGCCCACAAAATTCAGAGTCTCTACATTAGAGTTACAAATTTTGACCAAAATCTCGACTTTAAGCCCCAAAACTTCCCTTGGGGGATCCCACGCCCAACAAGTCCCCAACACAAAAATTGTGACTCATCCTTGAGTCACTCCGTAGGTGCAAAGATATTTTCGTGAAGACCTCCCAACTCTTCTTGGATCATTGCAAGATCAGCAATGCACTGAGTGGTTGCCTTCTGCACTTCTTGGACGTGTTGTTTAGAGAATATTGTATCTGAACTGCTTCCCTAAACCTATTCTTGTGTCCCTTGCATTTGTGTGAGTTTCGCTTCAATAGAGGCTGTAATGATGAACGCCTCATCAATCAATGGTTGTACGTGCACCTTCAAAATGACTTCCTTGTGTCAAGCAACATCCACCTACTCCTTGAGCACTTTCGCCTGCTACATCCATGCAAGCCTATGTGTAAGGGAAAATGTCTATGTGGTCCCATTTACTTCATCATATTTCTATTGTAGCTCACGCGCCTCTGTTTCTAGGCGTTGTATGTCCTGGTCCTCCTGCAGAGTGGTGAGAACCTCGAACGACTCCTCGCACAACCCTCTGTAGTCTTTCACTGCACTGTTGACCTCCACTATTGCCCTTGTAATCACGTTGGTGCATTGTTCCTTAACCTTTGGTGGATTTGAAGGCTGCACCTTGAATTGTAGCTCGGTGATCTAAAGGTTCAGCTCCAGCTGAACCTTAGCCATCTCTTCTATTGTCTCTCACACCCTTGCTGCTAGTTTTCGGATGCACACCTCTACTAGTTCCTCTGCTTCGATGGCCAACTCCGGGACCATATAGCAAACTTCCTCAACCACCTGCACAAGCTGTCAGTTCTATGCCACTACTTCATCGCACTACCAGCTCAACTATTCAATGTTGATGCACAACTCACTCATGACCTGGAGGGCACGACCCTCCCTGGCTCGCAGTTCTGTAGTAACTCCATTTTGCAAAACATAGAGCATCTCCCGAGGGAGCACAGCCATGTTTAGGCCAATTCCCTTCAGCCCGTTGACCATAGGCCTACCGACGTCCTTTTCTGTCATGAGTGCACCATCTGGTAGCACTATAGTGTTGGTCATTCTCGCACGCAGCATTTGCTTAGCTGCGGACATGCACACTCTGAGGCTAGTTGATAGAGTGCCATCCTATGGAGTGTGTACCTGCAACTCCTGTATATATGCCCGAAGGACGCCCAACACCATCTAGCATTCCTCTGCAAACTCCTGAAAGTTCTCTGTGGTGACATCCCTCACCATCCCCCAATGTCGTGCAGATCCCCCTCAGTGAGGGTGATCAGGTCGAAAGAAGTTTACGAAGCCTTCGACTTCTTCCACGGCCCTACCTACTCTCTTGGGCACTGTCATTTCAACTACATGGATGTTATCTGTGAGTCAGGACCACCTTGCTCTATATCTATTTCCTATTCAGGCGAAGGTGACTTCTGGCCTTCGCACTCCTCCTCTGTCGCCTTCTATTGTTCTGCCACCGCCTTCGTAGCGTCGCGTGCCTCCTGCACCTTAGCTGTTGCCGCTTCATTCCTGCACTTTTCTGCCAACTGCACCATCCGCAGTTTCGCCTCATTCTTTTTCTTCTATGTGGCGGACCTCTCTACTTCCACTGCAGAGCTGGATGGAGCGCACCACTCTAGTGGCCACGACTCAAGGATGGAGAATATGACATCATCCATCGCTAGATAAGGGAGCTCATGCCAAGTCTTCACGGGGTCCTTCCTCTCCCTCATGTACACATGGTGGAAATCTACCTTAAACTCTGTGAAGCTCTATGGACTGTTACAGACCATGGGCGATAACCACGGCTTACAATTAATCCCCATTCTGATGTTCATCTCCATGAACACCCAGAATATCTTATTGTCCCTGATCCTCTACACATCTCTATTTTCCCCCTAGATTCAGTCCATTAATGCTCACTTCATGGCAAATTTTCAAGAATCTAGCCCATAAAGTTCGCCTTAAATGCCTACCACTTGCTCCATTTGGTCTCAAACCAAGCATCACATTGTGAATAGTGATTGCAATGATCACTTTACAGCTAACGTGAGTAGCAGCCCAACTATCCTCACACTCTTGCAGACCCTATGACACTTCGCTACTATGCACAGAACTGACATTGTGTAGCTCCTAAGCAGAGTATTTTATAGTCCTCCACCTCCTTTCAGCTACTTGGAGCACTAATACTGGGCTTTTGTCGGCTAGTCAGATGGAAAAGCCACCTATGTACACCTTTAAATGACTGCCATTGACTTTCCTTGGGAAGAGTTATCCATTTAACTTCACCAACTGCACTGCGCAACCATCTGTGATATCCTTAGTAACACATGGTCCCAACCAATGCATTCTGAGCTTTCCTGGGAATTTATCAAACTTACTATCATACAACAACACCAAATCATTTGCCTTGAAGGTGTGCAACTTAATATGTCGATCGTGCCAAGCCTTTTCACGTTGCTTTTATACCTGATGGTGAAATCCGACCAAAAATCGTTCTTCCTCAAGCTCCTCCAACTGTGCGAGCCTTTCCTCCAGGGCTTTATGATCCATCATACCTGTCAGTGCTACTATGTGTAGACTAGGCATGATGTATTCCATAGGCATTACAACTTCCACTCCATAGACAAACCTAAAAGGTGTCTGTCCCATTAGTTTCTTGCATGTCGTCTTATAAGACCATAATACTGTGGGTACGCGTAGGTCCCAATCACTTCACTGTGCATTACATACCTTGGTCAGTGTAGTTTCTAGTACTTTGTTAAATGCTTCTACTATCCCATTAGCTTGTCGGTGATACAGTGTGCTTTTCTAATGATACACCTGAAATTCTTCCATCAGTGCACTAATCATCTCATTCAGGAAATGTGTACCGCAATCGCTCATCAAGATCTTTGGACATCCGAATCGCATCAATACGTGTTCAAACATAAACTTCATGGCCATCGCAGCCGTGCAATCTTTTACTGACTGCACTTCTCCCCAACGAGTCAGGTACTGTGTCGCAGTGATAATATACCTCACACATGCCTTTCCTTGAGGTTTGACAGGTCCTACAAAGTCAATTGCCGACTTTTCAAAGGGTTGCAACGTCATTTGTTGATTCAAAGGCATCTACTCCCTCTATGATGGTTTACCTGTTATTTGGCATACATCACAGGCCTTGCAATGTGCTTTTGAATCCTGATGAAGGGTTAGCCACCACAACTCTGCGTGGAGAATCTTCTCTGCGGTCGCTCTCCCTGCATAATATCCTGCCGCAACGCCCCATGAGTATCTGCGAGGATATTGCTTCATTCAAATTTAGGTACATACCTTCACAGTATCTCATCATTCCCCATTTTGTATAGATGCCCCGCAATGACAGAGATATTTTCCACGTTCAACACTAGTTCCTTCTTCTGCTGGATAGAGTACCCTCTTGGTGCAGTTCCAGTTGTGAGAAAGTGAATTATATGTTCAAAATTTCCATCCATTATGTGCATAGCAAGGAGCTATGTGTCAGGTAATCCTTCCTCCATACTAGTAGGTTCCTCTCCTGTCTCAATGTGCGACAAGTGATCTGGTCCCGCGTTCAATCTTCCAGGCTTCACAACAAGTTCAAAATCATATTCTTGGAACAATAAAAGCCATATGCATATGCGCCCCCTAACACAGGCTTATTCACCAAGTATTTGAGAGCAGAATGATTTGTATACATCTTGAAGTGTCCCCCTAGCAAGTAGTGTCGATACTTCTAGAGCGTATACACCATAGCCTGTCCCTCGCATTTAGTGGTGGGATAATTCCTTTATGATTGAGATAATCTGCATCTTGCGAATGCGATAGGGTGATCCAAGCCTTCTCTACTTTCTTGTGTTAGTACTGCCCCTAGCGCTATGCTTGATGCATCAACATGGACATGAAACTCTTTCATCCAGTTCAGGAAGACCAGAATCAGTGCAGTAACCATCTTTTCTTTCAATATATCCAGGCTTTTCTTACAGTCATCCTTCCAGCAGAACTTAACATCCTTTTTCAACAACTTTTCCATCGGCGTAGTGATCTAGGCATAGCTTTTGATGAACTTCCTGTAGTACCCTGTATGCCCCAGAGTAGCACAGCTGTTTCGCACTCTGCGGTGCTTCCAAATTGAGAATCACCATGATTTTTGTGGGGTCTACCATCAACCCTTGTATACAAACCACATGCCCCAACAGGTTCCCAAAGGGAACGAGGAACATACACTTGTTGAGGTTGAGTGTGATTTTGTATCTTCGACATGTATCTAGCATCAAGAACAGGTTTGCTACATGGAAACTAAACAACCCAAATGCAGTCTAATCATCAAAATATACCTCCAAGAATTAATGAATATATTCCCTGAATGCTGTAACAACTACGCGCAAAAAGATAGCAGGGGCATTCTTCAATCTTAATGGCATGAGAATATATTGAAAGAAACCCCACTCAGTCATGAAGGTTGTCTTTCTCATATCCTTTAGCGCGATTTTGATCTGGTGGTACCTTGAGAACCCATCAATGAAAGAATATGCTTCCTCATCGCCTACACTGTCCAACAGCTCATCTGTGAATGGATTTGGGAATGGATCATGTACACACGCGTCGTTTAACTTTCTAATATCCACACATATTCTTCTTTCTTCCAGCTACTTCTTCTCTTGTACCACCATCGGGCTTACCCAATTGTATTCCTCCATAGGCTCAATGATGCCTACCATGAGAATCTTGTCTAGTTCTACGCAGACCTTCTCCTTGTATTTTAGGTTTAAGCGATACGACCTCTGCTTAACTAGATTCACGTCGGGTTTTAACGTGATCTTCGTTACCCCTAAATCTCTGATTATTCCCTTTGAATCTGTAAACTTGATTGGGAATAGGTCCTGATATTCACAGAGTAATTCAACAACCTTATCCACTGTCGGGTCATCCCAATAGTCTCTAATATTCGCAATTTTAGGTTCCGCCTCCGTACCAATATTCAACTACTTAGTCTTCACCGTTGTGGTTATGTCAGGGTTCTCAATCTGTGGTCCCTGAACCTCGCTGTGGCCTTCCATCTCTGGGATGTTAATTTTCCGTGGATCTTCATCTTCTTCTTCAACAACTACATTATAACATTCCAGCGTTCAACTCAGCTGAGTAGCCCATTCAGGCTAAATCGATTCTACTGGCTCCTATGTTATCTGAAAGATGGCTGATTTTACCTCTTGTAGCACTTCATCAATACTATCCCGCTAATCTTGAAAACTAAAGGTCATCATGAACCCTTCACGCAAAACATCCCATTCACCTATCCTATGGTGGATCTCTGTTTCTATATACCAGTTCATTGATATAACATCCAAGGTATGATAGAACAAGTGTATCCACTTAGGTTGTGGCTTCCCCCATAAGATTTCATCCATTTGGCCAAATGTGTGCACGAATCATATTGCCCATTGTACTTATTTGTTAGTCACACCCTAGGCTTCCCAAATCGTAAGCACATCATTCCCCTACACTTGCACCAATTTTCAAAGCTCCCTTTGTGCGTACCCCACCACCTCACGAGTGTAGCGCGCAATACCCAATCCATGCCCTAGAAGCATTGCTTTCTGGTACCTGCCTTTCAAATTTATTCAAGAAGGTGTCTACCTCACTTAGGCCATCATAAGTAGGTAGGTCTCTTACTTCTGTTGATATGCAGTGCAATGACCTTATCATCATATTACAATTCAGTGTAGTTACCTCATGTAACCGATTCTTCCATCACTCAGTTTCTTCATCTGAATCCAAAGTAGAGGACCTTTCACACTCCCATGCAATCCACCCATCTGCGGTGGGATTCACCTAGTCTTGGTTTTGCGCTATTATCTTATAGATATAATCACGCACTAGCTCTGTATAGCATGATCCTTCAGCAGGGTCCAAGGGTATAATTACGCGTAGTGACTTCTTTTCGAAAATCTTTTTCAGCTTTTTTAGATTAATCACCCTATTCATGTCAGTGGCCCAATCAATTCCTAAGAGCATCGGGTAGGGATTGTTGTCATCAACAATCTCTATCACTTCAAAGTTTGCTATCATGCTCACTCCCTCAATGTCCACGGTTATTCCTTGCAATTGCCCCATGGGTATTATTTTTTGTTGGTTCAATGTTAATAGTTGAATAGGAGACCACTGTAGCGTAGGTCTTGTCATTCTCTCCCATGTCTTCTTCGGCAGAACATTCACATCTGATCCTAAATCTAGGATAGCTTGATCCATCTCATATTCTCCAATATGTGCAGTTAGTCTCATCTCTCTTCCCGTTCTTGTATTTTGTTTTCAAATCTTCCTAACTACACACGGTTCTCCTGGCATAGCCCTAGCGCATCTGTTAATGAGTTCCTGTAACCCTTTCACCACCTTACTATCATGCAGTAGCTTCATACATGTTTCTAGGAATGTTTTGAGCATAAATGGGTCCATCTCCAACTCTGGTTTATCTTTACTTCCTGAAGTGAAGGCATGAGGGAAGCTCTTCTTAGCTTCCATGAAGGTTTCCTGAGTGCGCTCCAAATCAAACTCTACTTCTTTCATTAGAGCTTTGTGAACCCAAGTACTATCTTCTGGTTGTTTTCCGTTTTCATCTCCTATTGTGATTCCATTTTGGAGTAGAATTTTTACATTTGAATCTTCCTCACGCGGCTCATACCTCATCATCTACAGGTTCTGAGTCAAGGGAGGTGATAGCGCTCCTTTGTCGCGTATCCTAGCTATTAGTGTAGGAAAATCTTCGGTCTCATGACTGAACAAGTTGCAATACAAACATGGCGGGTGCATTAGATTTGTACAATCATGAGCATAATGTCTTGGCCCTCTACAATTGTAGCATATCAACTCTCTGCGACCTTTTCCAGGTCCTCCTCCACCTCGGCCTCGTACGCGCCCCTGAAATCTTGTTCGTGCCATTTCTGCATTCTGGTGAAGGGGCCACGTTTCGGCCTGAACTCTATAGGTGGGATTTCTATCCATCATTAGCTCATAGCTTCTACACGTGCTCTCATCATGTCCCACTGACCTACAAAAGTTGCAGAACAACTATTGTGAATTTTACGTATACTTCTGTAACAAGTGAAAATTTTCTGTGGCATGTTTTCTAGCTATTTGACAAATCGTGCACCACAAAGTAGGTGTCGCGCGAGGTCCTAGATGTGATTTCAGCCTTAATGACATCAGTCTTCCTCTTGCAAGGTAATTTGTGAAAATCGGGAAATGGTCCTTATCATGACCTTAACCCTTGCATTTCACGCACCACACCTCTTCGTGCACTTCTGGTTGAGCTATCCTGTCCTGTTTTAGACTCCTAATCTCAAGGCATACATTATTCAACTGTGCATGGATCTACTGAACTCCTAAATTAGGATCCTACATCCTGGTCTCATGCAGCCTCATTGTGATCTCTAAGGCCTCTACCTAAGTCGTTAATTTCTACTGCGATAGTGCACTCCTCAGATGTGGCATTAGTGAAGCTACAAACCATTCACGATGTTGTCCATCCATCAAATTCATATTAGCCTCGCGAATCATACATTTCAGCCTTTGGTCCTCCTCCCAAGGAGTCTCGCTTGGTAGCATCATGATCTCCTTGAATCTAATGATCGACTATGCTTCACACTTCGGCCTGCTAAATTCTTTGTTTAGAACTACTTGGATATCCATGATGTTGGAAATAATACTGAGATGGGGGGGTGAATAAGTATTAGAAAATCACTAACTTTTTCATTTCCATGCTTAGATTCATATACGCTACTTCAGTTAAGGGAACCCGCGTGTACATGCAGTTGTGTTTAATGCAACTAGCGTACATCCAGTAAACTTATGATTCAGTTAATCCATTATATGTTGATCTTTAATCAGTGCATCAAAACTTCATTAACCATATGAACAGTAAACAAGTGTCGTAAAACAAAACAGATCATCACACATACGAAGCACACATGAACACGATGATATAAAGTGGAAACCCAATGCGGGACAAAAACCACCTGTTGTTGTTTTCTTTAAGATAAGAAAAACCTATTTACAATCTTGTACTCGCACAGACTCATAACAGTATGCAGGCACCCACCTGCAAAAGGCTACGACCTTTTCTCATTCTCCATCTACTACTGGAAGGGAGCTATAACCCCCTAGCTCTTGTACTAGTCGATCCATTTACTAGTACGTAGGCGCCGGCCTACTCAAGGCTACAACCTTCTTTATTCATCACAACACCATAATATGAAGGCCATGTTTCATCAAATTTTCATACTGGACCCATCAACAACATTGAAGCACAAAATCAATCACCACTACAATACAACCATCAACTACACTTGCATCATTCATTTCTGAATCACTGAACACTGAATCACTGAAACCCTGTCAACAAAACAGAGTCACCAAAACATAGAGCAAAACACAGAACTCTGCAACAACAACCAAATCCAACTGCAACTTCAAATATCATATCTCACAATGTATACGCTACTATGATGAACCAAACCAATGTGTATATGAACTTTTACCAAAGCCAACCTGCATACAGATATGAAAATATTTACTCATATGTTTGTAGCTATTCCAAACATCAGCCATACCCAGATCATAACATCTATACAATAAAACATGCATCAATAATTCAGATCTAGCCTATCCATTACCAAACCACATAATGTTAATGCATTCCGAGCCTTATGATCCTGATCCATCATCCATCATCAACCACATAGGTGCATCCTTGGTTCAGATCAAGCAAAGCATCACAAACCCATAACCAACATACTAGATCTCACACTTCATCAGATATTCAATCCTTGCACCCTTCCCTTTTGGCCTAATTATCTTCTTCTCGTTATATAGGTTTAGGCCTCCCTGAATACCATGGTCCAAAACCACGTAGGACCAGTACCTCGGACCAAATACCATGGACCAAATACCACGGACCAAAACTTAGTTTTCTGACAAGTACGTGTCTTTCCTTCTGTAAAAGTGCATGTGTACGTTATACGCACACTTGTATATAGTGAAACTGCGTGTATACACTACTTGGTATATAGTGAACTTGTTTATATACGCAACTTGGTATATAGTGAACCTGCGTGTGTACACGACTTGGTATATAGTTAACCTATGTATATACACGACTTGGTATATAGTGAACTTGTGTATACCTTTATTTTCTTCATTCTAAGAACCTGAACTGATCTGTCATCTAAGTGAGTTTCCATCAAGGAAAACACCTATGTCATACCTGTATCATAATTCCAACACATGATTCCCACATTTGAATTATCATTGGAGTGCTTAATATACTAGGTCAGCACATAGTCTTGTAGGGCGCTAAGCAATCTCGCTTTCTTTATATTGTCGTTTGTAACTCCTTGTGCTTACCATACGGCTCTTACCACGAACCAAAATTTGTCTGGATCCTAATTCCCTAATCCCTTGAACACAAGAAACTTCACAGTGCTGGCCATATTGAGTCGTGGTGGTGGCTAAGGTGGTACGGGCGAAGATGGAGGTGATGGTGGTGAAGCTGGTGGTAGTGTGGGTGGAGGTGGTCTTCGCGGAATTCTTTGCCTTATCAGATGGATCGCACTTCGTGGTGAGACCTTCGTGAGATCTTCCTCATCCCCTTGTGGAGATGAAATCAAGGGGCTAGTTTATGGTCCCTTACTTCCTCCATTCTTGTAAGCTTTTCCACTTCATTTAGAATCGAACATCAAAGTAACTGCATAATCTTCTTTTCAAACAATAGAATTTTAATCCATGTATCCAAAGACTTTACATACTTACCTCACAGTCCTTTGAGAAAGCATCGCTATGCTTCATTGTAGCTAACTGAGGTGACAACTGAAAACTTAGTAATGAATCCTCCTATAATCCAATCAAGCCAATGATCAACAGCGCACGCGATCTTATCCTCCGATGCTTCCAACCTTCACAGTAACTCTGGGGTCCAGACAATAGGATTGTCAAGTTTCCACCTTCCTTGGCTATCTGCTAGCTTCACGATCCACTCGTACAACTCAGTAGGGAATGATGTGAAGAAGATTTCATGGATATCTATTTACAGGTAGCAGTCTAACCACTCTTCTTCTTTCAGTTGCAAGTTCCTATTCTGCTGCACCGCGAACTCGTGAATTCTTCTATCCAACTAGCCTTCAATTTCCTTCTTAGTTAGATTCCAATGATATGACATTAGACATCTCTATGTAGATTTCGGTCTTGACAACGGAACCATTTGTTGGCTTGAGGGGGTCTTACCTAGGTTCGGAGTTAGTTAGCCAAACAAAGCCCTATACTACTAGCCCTTTTGGCATCAGCCCGCGGAGTGTGGTTTAAAGTCTCACCCGAAGCAGTATGGGGGAATTCTAGAACCAATTTTCCGCACTCGTGAGATGTCTGAGGTGTTGAGTTAGTCCAACTATGCCTACCTCCACGCAGGTCACTTCGCGCACTATCCTGACCTTCAATACCTTCCCGATCTGTTATAATCTCCTTTCACACAGCTCTAATCAGGGGATGAGATTCTTTCTCACTGTTATGGCAGCATCCAACGCTATTTCCCCAAATTACACTGCATATCTTACTTATCTTCTTAAATATCGTAGCTAACTTCGCGTAAACATATATTATATCTTGCATTCACTTTTTCAACACATTCATACATATTCACGCATCATATAAGCATTAAAAGTGAAATATATATTCAATGTAATAGTTGCATAAAATAGGAAATAAATATGCAAAATGGATATGAAACTTCTCTTTATTAAGGATCTAACTGTTATAGACTAAAATCGCCCTGTGCACTCAGCTACAGGGGTCCGCGCACTCTGCTGCAGACTACTAGGCCTCTGCACACTCAGCTGCAGAGCCTTCTCCTACTCTACAACCCAAAACTAGAGTTTACACTTCAAATACTTCGCTATGCTTCTATTCCATGATCATCAATTGATTGATCTTCTTAACTACTTAGAGCCTCACTCTATTTATACAATCCCATGGTCCACGGACCATGGGTAGATCTCTACAACCGACATTACATTACAAAATTAAGGGTGGACAATGCTATGACTCATTTACAAGCTATGTGCTCCACACCCACAAAATCCAGAGTCTTTACATCGGAGTTACAACTTTTGACCAAAATCTGGGCTATGAGCCCCGAAACTTCCCTTTGGGGATCCCGCGCCAAACACTACACTAATAATAACAATAAGGGACTACACTAGTATCATAGGGACCTAACATAAACCATCATAAGCCAATACTACTTATAAATAGTATGTTAGCCTTAATACACTGTAAACAACCAATGTCAAAACTAGAAAGCCAAATAATAACTAACTGAATAATATCAGAACCTCTCCCTGAGTCTATCCCACTGTTTCTTCATCTTGTAGAACCTTGGTGTCACGTCCATTACTTTGGATAAGCTTATCCCAAATTTCCTTTATGGTATTTAGCTACATGAATTTCATGAATTCAGACTTGATGAGACTTCCCAAGATGGCATTTACATCCTTTACATTAGTTTCATATTATTTCTTCCCTGCTATATTTGCTGGAATAGAGGCTGGATATTGATATCCACCTTCAACAATTTCCCATACATATGTTCCAAGTGTCTGCAAGTATGCCCTCATTTTGAATTTCCAAAAGACAAAGTTAGTTCCAATAAATAAAGGTAGTTTGATAGAAAATACTCCTTCTTGAATACTCATCTTGACATATCTCCCTTAAGCGATCAAGCTTCTAATGAGGGACATGCTTTGATTCCAATTGTTGGGAAACATATTAAGGGGGAGGGTGAATCAATATTTCAAATATCACTTAAAGCTTTCAATTTCTTATTCATATTTCTATACACCATTTTCATTAAGTAAACCAACATATGTACGACACTATGATGAAGGAAAACAACGTATATCCAGTTGACTAACTTTTATATAAGTCATCATCTGTTATACTTTAACTAGTGTGTCATTACCTTATTAGCCTTTAATTAAAAAGTAACCATGAGCAGTAAGAATAGAATAAACCATCACACATAAGAAACATATCAAGGCATGATGACACCATGATTTTTAGGTGGAAACCCAATGTGGTAAAAAACCACCGTTGTCATCGTCTTTGTCTTCATATTATTATAAAGCAAAAAAAATTAAAATCTTGTACTGGTGCTAACTCATACCAACATGTAGGAACCCACTTGCAGAAGGCTACAACCTTCTCTTATTTTCCAGCAACCACTAGAAGAGAGCTCCAATCCCATGATCTCATTTATCGACACGCACCGAAAGGGAGCTTCAACCTGTTGGGAATGGGATCCCCCAAAGGACAGTTTTGGGGCTAAAAACCCATGTTTTGGTCAAATTTTGTAATAAACTTGTAAAGACTCTGCATTTTGTGGTCGCAAAGTGCGAAAGTGTCATAAGTCATAAAGGGTTTTCCGCCCTTAGTTTTGTAAAGTAAAGTTGGTTTTAAGAGATCTACCCATGGTCCACGAACCATGGAATTGTATAGAAAGAGCTAAGCTCTAAGTAGTTAGAATCATCAATGATTTAACGGAGTCGTGGCCCTGAACTAAGAAGTCTATGTTTTAGGTTGTAGCATAGGTAGAGGCTCTGCAGCTGAGTGTGCAAAGGCCTAGGGTAGAAGTACGCAGCTGAGTGCGCGGACCCCTACAGCTGTGTGCACAGGGTGAATAGATTTTGTAACCACTTGGAAGATATCAATAAAGAGAAGTATTTTGCAATTTCTCTGTCTTTGTTCTGATTAATACATCTTATCATTTTATGTATGAATTTCCTTTATAATGCTTATGTGATGCGCAAATGTGTATGATTATGTTGGATAATTGAATGCATATAAGAATATCTGTTTACGCAGTGCTAACTGTGAGTATCTAATAAGATAAGTAAGACAGTTAGAATAGTTAAGGAATTTGCATGCTACACTACCTTATTAGTGTGAAAGTGTCTAGATCAAGGGTTAGGGCTGCGTAAAGGTCAGTCATACCCTTCTGTGGAAGTATTGATGGACGGAATAGAGGGCTTGTTTTCCAAGCCCTAGAGCGAAGTAACCTGCGCAAAGACAGGAATCGAGGGAATTAACCAACATCACAGACATCTTAGGGTGTGGAAACTTGGTTCCATCATCCCCCCATACTGCTTCAGGTGAGACTTCGGCCAGCACTCCGCGGGCTGATGCCGAAAGGGCCAATAGTGTAGGGATTTGTTTGGCTGATTAGTGCTGAACCTAGATTAGGCCCCCTCAAGCCAAAAAATGGGTCCATTGTCAGGACCAAAATCTTCATAAGAGATGTATGATTTCGTATCACTGGAATCTGATTAAGAAATAGATTGGAGACTGGTTGGATAGGAAGATCCATGAATTCACGGCACGGGAAAATAGACACCGCGACTGATAAAGGAAAAGTGGTTGGACAGGTACCTATATACAGAGATCCACAAAATCGTTTCATGCTCCTTTTCGGATGAGCTATATGAGTGGATCCAAAAGCTAATAGATAGCCAAGGAAGGTGGAAACTTGATGGTCATATTGTGTGGACCCCAGAGCTAGTGTGAAGGTTGTAAGCATTAGAGAATAAAATCGCCTGTGTTGTCGATCATTGGCTCGATTACGTCATAGGAGGATTTGTAATTGAATTCATGGTCGGTACCTCAATCAAGTACAGCGAGGTGGAGTAGTGCTTTTTCAAAGGACCGCAAGGTAAGTATGTGAAATATTTGAGTACGTGGATTAAAATGTTGTTGTGAGAAAAATGGATTATCCAACTACCTTGATATTCGAAGCTACGCGAAGTGGAAAAACTTACAAGAATGAAGGAAAAAAGGGTCCTGAATATAGTCCATTGATTTCACCTCCGCAAGGTGACAAAGAAGGGATAGCGCAAGTTTCTCTGCGAAGTGCTATTTGGTTAATAAGACAAGGATTCCCGCGAATACTACCTCCACCCACACCACCTCCGACTTCACCACCATCACCTACGACTTCACCCGTACCACCTCCGCTTCCACTGTAGTTCAGTATGGAAAATTCAGTGAAGTTGCCTTTATTCAAAGGCTTGGGGAATGAGGACCCAGACCAATTCTGGTTCTTTCTAAGAGCTGCATGGGAAGCACAAGGTGTTATAGATGATAACATAAATAATGCAAACTGGTTAGTGCTCTGCAGGTTCGTGTGCTAATGTGCTACATCAAGTACTCTAATGATAACCCAAATGGTGGAGTGGTAAACATCCAGACCGCGATGACTAACGAATTCAGCAGGCCTAAATATGAAGCATAGTCTATTGCAAGGTTCAAATAAATCGCAATGCGACCATGCGAAACACCTTGGGAATTAGATCAGAGATTGAAGTGTAAGATCCGCGAAGCTAATATGAATTTGACAGATAGATAACATCAAGAGTGGTTTGTGGCTTCGCTACTACCACAATTAAGGGTTGCAATGTTGCAGCAGAAGATAATAGCTCAGGTAGAGGCCTTGGAGATTGCAATGAGACTGCTTGAAACACTGATGCAAGATCCAAATCTAGGGTTCAATAGATCCATGCGTAGTTGAAGAATCTGTGCCTTGAGATGCAAAATTTGAAGCAGGACAGAATGGTTCGACCAGGGGTGCACGAGAAGGTATGGTGCTTGAAATGCAAGAGTTGGGGACATGAAAAAGACCATTGCCCAGTATTTGTGAACTATATTGCAGGAGGAGGACTGATGACTTTGAGGCTAGAAGCTCAAGTAGGACCAAACATGGGACCTGCACTATGGTGCGCTATCTGTCAGGTAGCAAGAAAACATGCCACAGATAACTGCCATTTGCTACAGAAGTTTGTACAGGCACCGCAACAACTGTTCTGCAACTTTTGTAGGTCGGTAGGACATGATGAGTGCAACTGTAGAAGCTATGAGTTCATGATGGATAGAACACCTGCCTATAGGGTTTAGGTAGAAACGCGTCCCCCTTACGAGAGCGCAACGATGGCGCAGACATGATTTCAAGGGTACAGACGATGCCGAGGTCGCAGAGGACCCAGCAGAGGTCAGGGACAGTTGATCTACTACAATTGTGGAGGACCATGAGATTATTCCCGCGATTGTACTAACCCAACGCGTCCATCATGCAAGTATTGCACTCTGTTTGATCATGAAACAGAACACTGTCCTATGTTGATAGCTAGGATACGTGACAAAGGGGTGATACCACAACAACCTACTCAGAACCTACAGATTATGAGGCCTGAGCCGTGGTAAGAGGACGCAAACATTAATATAGTGCTCCTAAGTGGATTCACAATAGGAGATGACAAGGGGAAACAGCCCAAAGATAGTACATGGGTGTGCAAAGCTCTGAAGAAGGAGGTTGAGTTCGATTTGGGGCATGCACGAGAAACCTTCATGGAAGCGAAGAAGAGCTTCGCTAAGGCCTCCACCTCAAGAAGCAAGGATAAGCCTGACCAAGAGATGGACCCTACTATGCTTACAACCTTCCTGGAGACCTGTATGAAGTTACTACATGATAGCAAGGCTATGAAGGGGCTACAAGAGCTTATAAAAAGATGTGCCAGAAACACTCTAGTTGAGCCACACATAGTGTGAAAGCTTGGTAAGCATAAAACAAGGACGGGACGGAAGATGAAACTGACTGCACAGATAGGAGAGTATGAAATGGATCAGGTTATTTTGGACCTGGGGTTAGATGCGAATGTCATACTAAAGTAGACTTGGGAACGAATTGGGAGACCCGTGCTGCAATGGTCTCCAATTCATCTAAGAATGGAAAATCAACAGAAGATCATCCCCATGGGGCGGCTGCAGGGGGCGACTGTGGACATTGAATGTGTGAGCGCGCTGGCTGACTTTGAAGTAATAGAGATAATGGATGAAAATGGCCCCTATCGTACGCTCTTGGGGATTGATTAGGCTACTAATATGAACAGGGTAATCAACCCAAAGAAGTGAAAGATGATATTTGAGAAGAAATTGCTACGCGTAATAGTACCCCTAGATCCTGCTGAAGGATCACGCTATACTAAACCAATCTGCGATTATGAGAGTGATGATGACTTGGATTGTATTTAGAAGATAACAGCATGAGACCAAGATTTGGTGAATCCCACCATGGATGGATGAATTACATGGGATCACGAGAGTTCATGCACCTCAGACTTTGATAAAGAACTAGCGCACTAGCAGAATCGATTACACGAAGTAACCACGCTAAGTTGTAACATGATGACCTGGTCGTTGCACCATGTGTCGTCAGAGGAAATAAATCTGCCTACTTACGATGGCCTAAATTATGTAGATATATTTCTGGATGCATTTGAGAGGGAGGTACCAGAAAAGCAGCACTTCTAGGCATTGGACTAGGCACTGCACGCTATGCCTGTAAGGTGGTGGGGTACGCACGAGGGAAGCTTTGATGATTGGCACGAATGTAGGAGAATGATGAGAACTTGCTTTGGGAAGCCGAAGATGTGAATGACAGACAAGTATGATGGGCAAGATGATCTGCATGCACACTTGGCCAAATGGGCTCAGGATTATGCAGAGAAGCCCCAACCTGAATGGGTACACTTGTTCTGTCATACCCTGGATATTGTCCCGATGAACTCGTATGTACAAGCAGAGCTCTGCCATGGGACAGGTGAATGGGATATTCTACGTGAAGGATTCATGATGACATTAATTTTTGAAGATGAGTTTGACAGTATTGATGAAGTGCTACAAGAGGTGAAAGAAGCGATCATTAGGATACTGCGGGATCCTTTAGACCTAATTCAGCCTGAATGGGCTACTCAGCTGAGTCACATGCTAGAATGTTATAATGTAACTGCTAAAGAATGGGATGAGGATCTACAAAATATTAACATCCTTGAAACAGAAGGTCACCGCGAGGTTGAAGGACCGCAAATTGAGAATCCAAATATAACCGCACCGCTGAAAATGAAACAAGTGAACATTGGTATGGAGGCACAGCCTAAATTTGCTAAGATTGGAGATTACTGGGATGATGCAATGGTCAATAAGTTCACTAAATTTCTCTGTGAATATCATGATTTGTTCCCTACCAAATTTACGGATCTAAAAGGTATAATCGGGGACCTAGGTGTTATGAAGATCACGTTGAAGCTCGATGCAAAGCCGGTTAAGAAAAGGTCTTACCATCTCAATCCAAAGTATAAGCAAAAGGTCTGCCTTGAGCTAGACAAGAGGCTTGCGGCAGGCATTATTGAGCTTGTGGAAGAATCTAACTCGGTAAGCCCAATGATGGCACAAGGGAAGATGCAGAAGGATGAAATAAGGATATGCGTGGATCTCCGAAAGATAAATGATGCTTGCGTACATGATCCTTTCCTGACTTCATTGACTGATGAGGTGTTGGACAATGTAGGTGTCTAGGAAGCATATTCCTTCACTGATGGGTTCTCTAGGTACCACCAAATCAAAATCATTTCGGAGGATAGGAGAAAAACGACCTTCGCGACTGAGTGGGGTTGTTTTCAATACAATGTAAAGCCGTTAGGATTGAAGAATACACCTATGATCTTATCACACTTAGTCCTTTTTGCGTTCAAGGAATTTATTCATAAGCTCCTAGAGGTATACTTTGATGACTAAACTGTGTTTGGGCTGGTGAAACACCATGTAGGATGCTTGCGCCTAATGTTGGATACCTGTCAAAGATACCAAATCGTGCTCAACCTAAAGAAGTTTTTTTTTTTGTTCCTTTTGGGACCCTATTGGGTCATGTGGTTTGCAGACAGGGATTGATGGTAGATGCCATGAAGATCACAATGATACTAAACCTAGAGGTGCCAAGGAGTATAAAGTAGTTGCGCGCTACCTTAGGACATACAAGGTATTACAGAAAGTTTATCAAAGGCTATGCCCAGATCACCATGCCTATGGAAAATTTGTTGAAGAAGGATGTCACATTCTACTGGGATGAGGACTATACGAAGATCCTAGATGTATTGAAAGAAAGGAGGGTCACCGTGCTGATCCTAATCTTCCCAGATTGGAAGAAGGAGTTTCATGTCTATGTTGATGCATCATGTATAGTGCTGGGAGCAGTACTGACACAGGCTGGGGGAGAAGACTTGGACCATCCTATCACGTTTGCAAGCAAAAGATTATCCAAGGTAGAGAAGAACTAATCCACCACCAAGCGTAAAGGGTTAGCCATGGTGTATGCGCTGTAGAAGTTTAGAAATTACTTGTTGGGAGGCCATTTTAATATGTACACATATCATTCCGTGTTGAAATACCTGGTCAATAAGCCTGTGTTGGGGGGGAGAATTTTTAGATGGATGTTATTATTCTAGGAATATGATTTTGAGGTTATTGTGAAGCCTGGACAACTGAACGCGGGACCAGACCATCTGTCATGCATCAAAATAGGGGAAAAGCCCACTAATTTTGAGGAAGGATTGTTGGATGTGTAGATATTTATAATGCACGTCATGGATGCTCATTTTAAGGATATAATACACTTCCTAACAATAGGAACTACCCCAGGAGGATACATTGTCTAGTAGAAGAAGGAATTACTGGTGCACGCGACAGATTTCTCTGTCATTGCTGGGAATTTATACAAAATGGGGTATGATGAGATATTGCGACAATATGTACCTGAGTTTGAAGGAAGCAAAATCCTCGCGAACGCTCATGGGGGCGCCACGGGAGGCCATTATGCAGGGAGAGAAACTGCACATAAAATTCTACACACAAGGTTGTGGTGGCCAACCCTCCACTAGGACTCCAAAGTGTCTTGCAAGGCATGTGATGTGTGTCAAACGCCTAGAATCTCATCGCGGAGGGATGAGATGCCTTTGAATCCACAAATAACGTTGCAACCATTTGAGAAATGGGTGACAGATTTTGTGGGACCCATTCAGCCACAAGGAAAGACGAGAACGAGGTACATTATCACCGAGATCGAGTATTTGGCTTGTTGGGCGGAGGCACAGCTTGTAAAGGATTGCATAGGCATGACTGCCACAAAGTTCCTCTTTGAGCATGTACTAACGCGATTTGGCTATCCAAAGATCTTTATGAGTGATCACGGTACACATGTTCTGAATGAGACAATTAGCACGCTAATGAAGGAATTTTAGGTATATCACCAGAAGAGCATGCCTTATCACCCGCAGGCTAACAGACTAGTGGAAGAATTCAATAAAGTGCTGGAAAATGCGCTGACCAAAGTTTGCAATGCTCATCGAAGCGATTGGGAACTACACATCCCTGCAGTACTATGGGCATATCAAACGACATGTAAGAAGTTGACTTGAAAAAACCCCTTTAGGCTTGTCTATGGTGCTGAAGCGGTAATGCCTATGGAATGTATTGTGCCTAATCTACCCATAGCGGCACTCATAGGTATGATGGATCATGGAGCCCTGGAGGAAAGGCTTGCACAACTGGATGAGCTCGAGGAAGAGATATTTCTAGTTGGATTTCACCAACAAGTCTAAAAACAGTGCGAAAAAGCATGTCATGATTGACACATTAAGCTGCAGACCTTTAAGGTAAATGACCTAGTTTTGTTATATGACAGTAATTTTGATAAATTTCCAGGAAAAATCAGAAGGCACTCGTTAGGGCCCTATGTCATTAAGGAAATTATTGATGGAGGAGTGGTACAGTTGGTCAAATTGAATGTAGAACCCTTCTCAGGAAAGGTGAATGGTAGTCGCTTGAATCCATACACTTGTTGTCCATCCATGTGACTAGATGATGATAGCACAGTCTTAGTGCCCCAAGCAACTGAAATAAGGCACAGGACTATAAACTACACTTCCCAGGTTGGGGAACTACACGATTGGGGGATGGTGCGAAGCAAGGAAGTGTCATAGGGTCCGCAACAGCGTGAAGGGAGCTGCGCTACCCAGGGAGAAATCGCGTAGGTTGGCCAGAAAGTGATTGTTAAATTCATTGTTCATGATTTAATGATTGGAATGCAGCCAAACAAAGCAAATGATAGACATGAGACCGAGGAAACCAATCAGAGCAAGCAAATTATGCAGGTCATTGAGGAGGCATGTCGAATGGTCCCAGAATTGGCAATTCCGGAGGAGGAGTTAGTCGAGTTACGCATCTGCAAGTTGGCCACAAGGGTGCGCGACACTCGAACTGAGATGTTGCGGGTTCAATTGGAGTTTACCCTACAAATTAGAGAGTTATAGTTGAGGGCCCGCCCTTAAATTTCGCCAGAAGTGAAGGAACAGTGGGTGGCCGCTATCACATAAGCAGTAGTGGCAGTGGATAGTGCAGTAGGAGACTGCTTGCAACTGTTTGAGCAATCATTTGAGGTCCTGACAAGCTTGCAGGAGGACCCCAAAGTACATATACTAGAGACAGAAGTGTGTGAGCTACAATAGTGCTACGATGAGGTTAAGGGCACAGTGCAAACCATCGCGCTAACACAAAGACTGGCCAAGTTGTAGGGGGCCAAGTAGCTGAAGGAATAGGTGGATGCATCACTGCACAAGGAAGCAATGCTCAAGGTGAGACTAAAGCCTTGGCTAGATAAGGCTTACGCAGTGACAAGAAATATCAAAGGCAAGCTTGTGACTCTACAGGCAACGCAACAAAATCTTCAGGCTAATAGTGTAGGAGGATTGATCTAGCCGACAGTGGAAGACATGAAGCAAGTAGCAGCTCAGTGCACAATCGAGGTTGTGGTCATACAGGTAGAGCTAGAAGGGCTTCACACAAGATCTCTGTGCCTACCGAGTGACTCGAGGGCGAGTAACGATATTTGTGTTGGGGACCTATTGGGAACAGGATCCCCCAAAGGACAGTTTTGGAGGTAAAAGCCCATGTTTTCATCAAATTTTGTAATAAACTTGTAAAGACTTCGCATTTTGTGGTCGCAAAGCGTGAAGGTGTCATAAGTCATAAAGGGTTGTCTGCCCTTAGTTTTGTAAAGTAAAGTCAGCTGTAAGAGATCTACCTATGGTCCGTGGACCATGGGATTGTATAAAAAGAGCTAAGCTCTAAGTAGTTAGAATCATCAATGGTGTAAGTGAGTCATAGCCCTGAAGTAAGAAGTATAAGTTTCGGGTCGTAGCGTAGGTAGAGGCTTTGCAGCTGAGTGCGCAGAGGCCTAGGGTAGAAGTCCACAGCTGAGTGCGCGAACCCCTGCAGCTATGTGCGCACGGTGAATAGAGTCTGTAACCACTTGGAAGATATCAATAAAGAGAAGTATTCTGCAATATTTGTGTCTTTGTTCTGATTAATACATCTTATCATTTTATGTATGAATTTCCTTTATAGAATCTTATGTGATGCATGAATGTGTATCATTATGTTGGATAACTGAATGCATATAAGAATATCTATTTACGCGGTGCTAACTATGAGTATTATCTAATAAACTTAGACTGGTTAAGGAATCTACATGGTACGCTGCCTTAGGAGCACAAAAGTGTCTAGATTGAGGGTTAGGGATGTGCCAAGGTCAATTGTACCCTTTCTTGAAGGTATTGAAGGATAGAATAGAGGGCTTGTATGCCAAGCCCTAGAGTGAAGTAACTTGTGCGAAGACGGGAATAGAAGGAATTAACTGACATCACAACCATCTCAAGGTGCGGAAACTTGGTTCCAGCATCCTCCCCATAGTTCTTTGGGTGAGACTTCGGTCCGCACTCCATGGGCTGATGTCGAAAGGACCACTAGTGTAGGGATTTGTTTGGCTAATTAATGTTGAACTTGGGTCAGACCCCTCAAGCCAACGCAACCCTCTGATCATATTTACCAGTTACCATAGGAAGGAAGCTACGACTTCCTCAATAAAGGCTCCAAACGTCAACACCTATGTGGACCATGTTTCATAATATTTCATACTGGATCCATCTAAATCACAACATCAAACCTCTATGGTACTTTTCATCATATTCTCAAACTAGACCCACAACCATCATTTAAGCCCAATACCAAATAACAATATTAAAATCAATCATTGTATCAAATCACTAAACCAACTGAATCATAAAATCAATCACTGAGTATCAATAACCTATTGCAACTAGATCAAATTAAACTAGAACAAATCATATCAATGCATAACTACTCATCAATAAGTTAAACATTGATACTCATCATAGAAACCAACAACTATTATTGCAAACCCTGATAAACCATATGTCAGAATATATTCACTACTATTTTGAGTCATACCTATGTATGCACATGCTTCGCCTTAAGAGGACATGCATACAGATCTCAAATACTTAACAACTGAGTCTAAATCACTATCACACTGAATTAATCACTGAATCACATACTGAACCCATCATAGATCACTTAACCAAATACAGATCACCACACAATAGCATCATCCTATTCAACATATCATTCGATAAATAATTCAACCCAACCAGCATTACCAAACACATATTATCATAAGAGAGACTTCAGTGACATACGACAACAAACATAATAGAACTAATCCAACATCATTAACAACCCATACCTCAAAACCCTAGTAGATGTACATGAATCTTATAAAGCACTTGCATGTATGTATGCACCTTTCATGCACCACACATGCATACATATTTTTCCATACAAAAAAATATATACGCAACTACAGAAAAGCATATCTGTATATGTACACAATTCTCAATGGCGTACCTTTCTACAAATCTATAAGCACTGAGTTATACCTTCACTACAAAATACAACATCTGTCAAGTCCAAATACCGACATACAAATTGTTACAGACACACATCATAATATCCTCGTCACATATCTATCAAACCATAAAGAGATTATTCAATATGTGTTCATTTCAGATCCACTAGATCTTATCCATCTCCATGCTCCTTGGAGCACAACTATTTTAGATCAATTCATTCATAAATAATCCATATATACACACCCTAACACTTGATCTTATTCTCCTTATATAGTATAATCCTTAGCCAATACCTTAGGCCAATCCCTTAGTAATGTTGATGGTATTATTTGATGGGATCAAATATCCATTGGTGTGCTAAATACTATTGGCCAATACCATGGTAAAGATCTCTGGCATTCATAATACCATGGTGCGGAAACTGTAAGCAACTTCTCTTCATCATACCTGTGTATGTACACAACCTCTCTTCACAGGACTCACGTATACGTTCTAAAACTTTACCTTCATCATTCCTCTATCTATGGAATGATATTCCTTTGTCCATTCTCTTTGTCAAATTACATAACCATCATGTTGACATCTTTATCAAATAGGTTACCATCAAGGAGAACACATTAGTCACAATGCCAACACTTGGGCCATCCAATCCAAGTATTGATCATCCATGTCTTCGTATCTTTTCTCCTTCTCCTTATCTGAATCCGAGGAGCCTTCTCCTTCACCATTTACACCATTGTTAAACTCAAAACCAACTCCTGATTGTTTTGCATCAAAAAAAATAATATCCATGGAAAATTTTAGGGGCTAATATTCACAAATGTGCTAATGTTCCATGATTTTTGTGCAAAAAACATTCGTCAATTTCCATTTTTTATCAAAATTATTCGCCCAAATTTTACAACATAAAATAATTTTACCTTAAAAATCGCCAACACTATATAGAGACTATATATATAACCATTATAAATTTGAATAATTTTACAAATATATCAATAAACGTTTATAGTTTTGATATTCAGGGGTAGTGAGATTCGCCAATGTTTTTAAACTTAAAGATAATTTTCCATCCTTAAAATTTTCCATGATATTAGTATATTCCTCCTACTCTTCTTGAACAAGTGGAATTGAATCTTACTAAATAGTTTCTTACGAATACTCTCCTAATTCCTCAAGATTGGAAAATACCAAATATTCCACCGATGCAACGAGTACACCAATACAAGTTGTTTCTTTCTTCTTGGGGTGATGAGGAAGATTATGAGAAAGAGGGAGTAAACTGATAGCTTTCACAAATAGATAGGTAATAGGTCAAATTGCCTAGAGTTATTTGCAGGTAAATTCATAATTAAAATACCAACTAGGATGAGAAGACCCTCCTACCATAGGAATAGGAGGAAGGATGTTACTCAAGATATTACTTCCTTGTCAAGAAATTGAATGATTTGGATGTGAAGAGTTATCAACCATAAAACATTGGTTTCCCTCCTTCTAGTGCTAGAATGTTGACAATGGTAGATTCCGCCAACATATAGGGGATCTCCCTAATATGAGGTCCCAATTAGACCTCATACCATTTGGTGTAGGTGTCTCATCTAGAAATATGACCTGACTACAGTTTACTTAAAGATTTTCCTTGGCTTGAGAAATTAGTATGAGAGAGAAGTGCTCCTGTGCTTTTGAACGTGAAAGAGAGTGTGCCATGTGAATGTTCCATTGTAGATGTTACAAGGTTATTTCAATGCAAGGGAGAGAAAATGAGCCTCTAAAAAAAAAGTAATATTATTAATCTAGTGGGGACATATACACATAAACAAGAAAGAATCGTTAAGCATCAAGTTAAATAGTTTACATAGATGCAATTATCGTTAAAATAGCTACAACACATTCCCAATAGGTTTAGCACCAAAGACACAAAAATAGTTCAATTACTTTAGTACATGTGAAAACCAACATGGATCACAAACAGAATATTAGTCTTAAAGCATCCACAATCCATGCATAAAAATGTGTTGGCCAAATGGCTTCAAGTATTAAGCAAACGTTCCAAGATACATAAGTACAATTAACATCACTAGTTCCAATAGTGTAGCTTTAGAGCCGCTACTTTCTCACCAAAAGTATTAGCTTTATCTCTCTAATGCCTTCTAGGAGAATCCATGGTTAAAAGTCCTTTTCTTCAAAAATTAGGCTCCTTTTATAACTTGAGGCATACCTTTCATATCCTCGTGACTCTTGACTTTCCAACTTCTAATGACATTTGGACTTCTATAACCCTTGAACTTCCAAATAACATTTGTAATTACATTGGAATTATGTGTCTTTTTTACTTCTTCATGTCACTCCTTTTTCCATACATGACTCTTGGACTTATACTTCTTTGTCTTTACAATAATTACATGATTACATCAAAATTTCCACATCGTCATGTGATGAGGACATGACAAGTCAATATCACTGATGACTTGGACTCATAGTGATTGATGACATGGAATTTCTTTAATAAGTGACAAGGTTTCCAATTGTGTCCTTGATCATGCATGAAGATGTCATGTTGTTGATGTCTTCACCCTCTAAAGTGTCTTTCATCTCATGGAGTATTTTGGGTTGCTTCAATCATCGAGGTTTAAATGTGTCCTTCGTTCTTGAATTCTTCCTTTGACTTCCCTCTTTGCCAGATCTTATTTATGCATCCTTTCCATGCTATTCTTGAAGCATATTTAACTCAACTCACTCATGGAAAGAAAAAATGAGCCTGAAAAATCCCCTACCCTAACATGTTTCACATAAATTTTAGTTTCATATCTTAATGTGCACTTGGAAGAGTAATGAGAACTTTTGGGCATAAGGGTGCACCTCGAAGGACTAAAGAGCTGAAGCTTCATGGCTTCGGGATGAGCTCATGCACTCAAGGGGAGAGACAAATCTCAAGGGAGGTTGCAGAGCATAGGTACAAACGAAAAAGGAAGAGCATTCAAGCTTCCCGAACACATTTTTCACTCAAGGGAGGCAAGGAGGGCATAAGGCATAGTGTCGAAGGAAAAAAGTTTAAGTGATTCGAGTTGTGCTCATGTGCTCAAGGAGGCCAAGGATGGTGTAAGGAAAAATATTGAAGGCCGAAGGGTTAGGCTTCAGGGCTTCTGGGTGTGATCATTCACTGAAGAGTGTTAAGGAGGGTGTAATGAGCATCGCTAGAGGCTAAAGGGGGCATGATGATGCTTCGATGATGATCTATAAACTTTCGTGCATATTCCACTAGACAACTTGTCATAACAGATCTAATAATATTATATTAAAACTCTATTCTACATTATTATAGTTTATTAAACTTTAATATATGTGAATTTAATTGTAATTAGTGCATGCATGTGAATGTAAATTATGCAAAAAATAGAGAACGAAAAAATAAGCACACACACACACAAGACACAAGATATTATCTCTAGGAAACCCTTTTAGGAGAAAACCCACCTAGAAGGTGAGGTCCCTTCGGTCTCTTTCTCTGTGCAGAAATATGGTTGTGGGTACAAAGAAGTAATGCCTGTGGTCCATGGGATGCTATAGTGCATATATCCTCTCAAAGTTCTCTATCTCTTATCTCTCATAACTATATTTTATCAACCATGGAACAAAATTCTCTCGAAATAACATCCTAACACAGGTCGATAGCTTACTAATGCTTAAGTTTGACTACATCAACTCTTAACTAGAGTTACAAAATATACTATTCTAGAGAATTTTACATGAAAAACACATGGCTAGCCCCTTTTCCATGAATAATGGGGACTAATGCGGCATCCTCCCAAACTATATGTGTGAAAATAAGAAGGTCAACTTCTGAGTGGCATAATTTTTGCACATGGACCTTGATTGATGTGCTTCTTGCATCGTTGAAAATGTCTCTATGTGTATAATATCTTGAAGAATTCTAATGATAAAGTGACAAAGTTTTACCCCCCAAAACACATCGTTTGATGCCTCAAAATGATTCTAAAAGGTTTCAAACCTCGTTTCACGAAACTAGGTCCTGCAGGTAAAAATGGTCCCGTGATTTGACTCCTCCACTTTTTCCACTCCAAATGAATCAATATGGATGAAAGAAAATATAATGATCCAATTCAGATCAGATGTTGCGTCATGCACTCAATAAGGAGGACGTCATTCTTTGAGGATACAAATCGGGGCAAGGAAAGGGAATGAGACTTACGAGTGTGCTATGTTCTCTTGGAGGGTGAAGGGAGTACTTTTGAAAATAAAATACTCTCGATCAAGGTTTAATAGTTCACTTTTGTGCTCCTAGCCTTAATGGTTTCACTTTGCAATGAAAATGTTTCTAAGTCTAGAAGATATAACAAGGGGCGAAAATAATGGGTCTATACATGAAATCAAGTGCAACACATACCAACTCATTCACAAAACCTAGGTAGACTTGAACAATGATAAACACAGATAAAAATAATAGTTTACAAGCATTCCCCAAGTACAATGAACAAATGTGCTTGACCGTGACCAAAAGTGTCGTTTTTTAACAAATAAAGGTGTTATGACCATGAAGTGCACTAGAGATGCTCTAAATAATGTGACGAGACTTAAGAATGATCAAGAACACTTGAAACATGTAGAATGACTTGAAATTACACTTGATAACCAAATGAAAACTTAATGTGATAGTTAGGTAGGCTCCAAAATTTGAATGTAGGGAAAGTTTAGATGTTGTTGTAGTAATGACGACATGTGGAAAAGGTTGAAAGGGTAACTGTGACAACTGGAAACACTTAGCTTATCTTTGGTCTACTCCTTTATTTGGGCCTAAATATATTTTAAGGTCAATGATGCATGTATGGAAAATACATTTCTTCCTAAGTGAAAGCTCAAGCAAATCTACAATTTTCATATCTATAATGGTATCTCCTTTCCTTGAATCAACTTTCATATTGATTGGTTTTAATTTGTTAGCTCAGTTGAGTAGAGAAGGGGAAGGAGGAAAACCCTAATCGAGCATACTAATTTCAAATGTGTAGATATAAGAGTACAAAACAAGGAACAACCTCTCTTGTTTGTCAAATAAATTAGGATTCCTCTTTCGCCCTTGGAAAAATTAATGCCTATGAAATGTTAATGTGCATATAGGGTCTATGCATGAAGCTAGGTTATACCTTTTGGAAAGCAAGGGCAAATTTTGGGTGAAAAAAATAACTTGATTGAGCCATTTTAAGTGCTTGATCAAGCAATATTTGAGCCCTCAATCGAGTTGTTTGAGGGCTTAAAGATATCTTGATCGAGTGTTAAAATAAACTTTCAATAGAGCTCTTTTGTAACCCGAGGTTATCTAGGAGCTCGATCAATCCAGTGTCTCAATCGAGCAATGGGTTCAATTGAGCCATGTGTTTGAAATCTCCTGATAATACAACCTAGGTGCATAGTTAAAAAAAGGGAGTATATCGAGCCTTAAAGCTAGATCAATCCTTAAATATAGATTAAGCTATAGGCTAGGTTGAGGCTTTGTTTAACCACATTAAGGGATCGATCGAGGGTTTCTTAAACCCTTGATTGAGTTATTTTAAATTTTATCTCAAGTGATCAATTGAGCATTCCTCGATCGAGTTATTTGAAATTCTATCTCAAGCGCTCGATCGAGCATTTTGAGCACTCGATTGATCTGCTAAGGGCCTAAAAATCAATTGTTTAGCTCCCGTTTTGTAGATTTCTCTCCAACTCCATTTTGTACCCTCGTGGACTTAAGGCATAATTTTTCCTTAGGTGGTGAAGTTAATCATCTTGGATTCATGAAGGAATCCTCTATCCAATGGCATATGAGTTTGACATTTTCGAATTCATATGATATTTTCATCTAATTTTTTAAACAGTAATGCTTTAATTTCTTTGGGCAAATTCAAAGGGCTTGAATAAAAAATCAATAACATAAAATATACATAATGCAAAAATTTCAAAAAAACTAATATCTTCATTTACCAGTCCTCTTCAAAATAGTACCCTTGGTTTTTGAATTTATTTTAATATTTGAAAAAGTCTTATGAGAACACTTGTGTCTGGAGAATGCAATTGAAATATTACTTTACCAACATTGTAAAATGATAAAAAGTATAATACTTCATGAAATTTAATTTTTTAATGTGCATAACTCAGTTCTCTCTATGTAAATCATGCTCATATATACCTTATTTTTAGTTACGCATTTTATACTAATTTATGTCACATGAACACACCCATACCACTTAATATGTGCAAAAATTTGTAAGGAAAAGCATTTCATTTAATGGAAAACTGATATATTATACAACACTATTTTTTTTTTCGAAAAAATATCATTAGGACAATAACGTAATTCTCCACAAAGTTTCTTTTTACTCTGAATCAAAATTCATAATGCCTATATTAATTTTGAGGGCTTCAATTTGATAAAAGAGTAAAATTTTGAAATTTTGTCACCACATTTGGCCCAAAAGTGTAAACCATCTGCATATATTCACCCTAAAGTAATAAAATAAATAAATGGTGAAAGAAGAGAAAGGGTTCTTGTGTAGATAGGTGAATCAAGAAACTTTTTTAGGATACTGAACATGCTTGTTGGTAGCGAAGCAATGCTTGTGATTCCTTGAAGTGACTCCTTAAGGGTACTGAGAAAGCCTACTAGCATCAGAGAAAAACTAGAGATAATAATAAAATTGTTGACATCTTAAACTTATGGAACTCATATAATCCTACTCCCTAATCGAACCATTGAAGTTTGACTAGTCTTGTGAAATGTTTAAGTAGACAAGGGGAATAGAAGAAACTACATCTATAACCTAGCTAAGTAAGGAAGTGAGGGTGGTCAATAGGATGAGACAATATTTTTATAAGGCTATACCTTGTTGTCAAGGTTATACCTAATCAGAGAAGTTGGGGTTCTTTTAGTGTGTCACTAAGTGTTGTCATTACTACAACACCCTCCAAATTTTTCCTACATTCAAATTTTGGAGCTTCCTTATGATCATTCCATCCCTCATTTCGAGTCATTAATGTAATTCTTGGTCATGTTTTCTAAGTGTTAAAGTCTTCTTGTAGGAATCCTAAGTGTCAAACTACTTGTTTTCACATGCCTACCTCTTGATGACTTCACAAACACATATCCCAAGATAGGCTAACCATACTTCATATTGACAATGTGTAATTATTGTGCATCTCTTGGTGCTAGTGATTGAGTAGTCCCTAGTGATAGTTATTTCACAACTCTTTGTCATAGTGTTTGAGAAATCTCCAATACCAGTGATTTTACATGTCTTAGAGATGGTGACTAGGAAGTCACTGTGCACTCCTTGTGAACAATTGATTGTGCGGTTCCATGTGATAGTTATTGTGTAATCCTTAGTGATAGTGTAAGTGAATCCTCTGTAGATGGTGATTGCAAACTCTTTGTTGACAGTGAAATTGTACTTCTTCACATTAGTCAATTCACCCTTTGCTCCTAGATCCCTGACATGAACTAAGTGCAGTCACCAAACTTAACCCTAATTGCATGTTTTCTCTCCCTATATAATAATTCCAATCTAGAGCTCATATTTATATTCATATTTCTTTTTTGATATTTGTACAATTTTGGAGTATAAGGAGCATTCTCTCACTCGTGGTTGCACATACCCCATCTTCTAAGTGAATTTCTAAGTTGTCGCTTTTCTTTCGAAAGTGTGTCCTTTGCTTTCTTTTGCTCTTACATGATTTTTTTTTATTTCTCTATATTTTCAAGTGTCTCTTTCACTTCCCTTCATTTTGACATGTATCACTTGTGTTTTCTTTCTCTTTACATGTGTCACTTTCACTCTTTCATGTGTCACTTTCGCTCATTTTCACACATATTAAGGTCACCATGGCATAACTTCTTGTGGTAGATCCAACACACTCTCTTGCACTAGTTAATGTTATTTATCATTCAAACATGTGTTGGAGAATTTCTCATGGCATAACACAACTTTTGGTTGTAGTCGACACTTTTGTCCTAATGGTGTATATTAATTGTTGACTTGGAGATAAGTGTTGATTTGTTGTCCTTTTGTTGTATTTCTATTGATTCTAGGTACCATGTATCTTATTTATATGTGCATGGGTGTATATATATATATATATATATATATATATATATATATATATGTGTGGTGTGATCATGTTTAAGACCTCTTACATGCTCTTACTCTCATGTTTCATGGATCCCACACTTAGTCAATTCCATAGTTCTCTTAGTTGTCACAACTTGCACAATCCATGACTACTCTTTAGTGTTCAACCAAGTGTATTGTGCATTGAAAATTGCTAAGATAAAAACCTCCTTCAACTGTGCATTGAGAAACCTCAAATAACAAGAACTCCTTCATGTTTGTTAAACTTTTTCAACTGTACAGTACTAATCAACCCTACCATGAGTTATGCTTTTTTCATTTTCAGTGGCTAGTGGGGCCATCTAAGGACCCTTGTAGTGCTCAACTACATAATCCCTTTAGACACTTCTTTAACCACTGTGCATTGCATAGCTACAGTGCTTAAGCCAGTCACTCTTGTCTCCCACAGAGCTCAACTATGAAATGCCTTGGCTAGCCCTACCCTCACTGTGGATGTATACTCTCCCCGAAACACTATGAATTGCGTAGTCACAGTGCCTAAAATTGATATCATACCTCTTGGACTTTTCTAATGTGTAATTCATATATTTCCTCTCCCTTGCTAATATAAATTGTGCAATACAAGTTACCAGTCCTTGAATCCCTACCTCTTGGACCTATGCACTAAAAATCCCCAAGATTTTCTCTCAGTCCTTGCCCATAGTCCCATCACAGCCAACATGTTGCATAATGAAACAAGGTAGATTAGGTGATTTTTGGACTAGTATTGTCTTGTCATGAATGAAATATATTTGTAGGTACTATCATACTAACATGGAAAGATGATGCTTAAGGAGGTCATCAGGAAGAGGTTGCAAGAGGACACTTAGAAAGATGAGACACAAATTCACCATTAAACAAGGACACAAAGGAACTTTTAATTATGAAAGATGGGTAAAGACTGAGATGACATGGAATACTCTAATACTTATCTAGACCTTTTGGAGGATGAAGTACAATAAATACCTAACCTGAAGGAAAAGAAGAAATAGAAAAAAAGAGAATAAATTGGCACTAATACATTACAATGTAGTCTCATATCACAGTCGCCAAAATGTAACTCTCCAAATTTTCAACACAAAAGTGTTATCTTGTCTCATTTATTTTTGCTACATTATTGGTGGAAATTAATTATGTAATTTAAAAAATTGGATATGTAAAATGTGTGGAAGACTAAGGGTTAGACATGGAATGTAAAAGAGTCACTAGGAAGTCCAAAAGTGACGTAGGAGCTCAAAATTCACATGGAGTTGAAGAGTCATGAGGGAGATCAAGAGTCACAAGGGAGGTGAACAGTCACCTAATTTGTTATAAATACATACTCATAGGTCAAGAAAGGGACAATCCACCATGGCTCCTAAATCTAGGCATAGGAGAAAAGATCATTCTTTGGAGGAGAAAGTAGTGGCTTAATGTTCCACTATTGGAGCTAGTGTTGCATTATTTCAATTGTATACTTGAAACATTCACGTAATATTTGAATCTCTCAGAGACGATGCAATTTCATGCATTTATTGTGGATGTTGTAAGACTATTCTTTTAATGTTTACGATATATGTTTGTACTCATACCTATTAAAGAAAATTAAATATTTCATTAGTTTTGGTATACATATTGTTGAATGTGCATTATTACATTCATTCATTATTATTGTTACTGTGTGAACTATTTCACAAGTTAATTAATGATTCTTTCTATGTTTCCATGTGTCTTTACTATAATAATACTATTACTTTTCTGTTAAAGGATCACTCTTTCTACTTTGTTCATGGAAGATCCTTATATACATTACAATTTTATGCTTCACAATGTCAACTTGCTTGTTTAAAAGTTTTTTTGCACACTCTCTTATGTTTTTTATTGTAGCCAAGGAAAACCTTCAAGTTATGGCAACTGGGCCCATTATCCAAATGGGGCTTGTAATCCAAAAAACGTGAGCTCCAGTTGGGAATTCATACAGGCAGACCCTCCACTATGTTGGAGGACTCACAACACTATCAACATGCATCAAATGATTTTTTTTATTATCTACTATTGTACTGAACTATCATTGAACATGATTTTTTTTTTCTATCATTATAATATCATTTTTAATTTTGAATGCTCATAGTTAATAGAGTAGAAAAAAATAAAGAAAAATTGAACAATTAAGGTGATCCTGTATGTTTCCTTGAGTGATGTTAAATATAATTGCCTAAATAGCATGAAAATTCCCTAAATGAAACATCTATGAAGAAGAAACACAAAATGTAGACATTATAGACAATGCAACAAGATTTTTTAATGGAGTTGACTCACAATGTCTAAGCTATACCTCCAAGCCCAACTTCAAAGTGGAGAGGATTTTATATTATCTCAGCAAAATGAAAGAAAAGTACATGGAAAAATATATGAAAATGCCTCACATCTAGGGATGACCCGAAAATATTTTACTCAAACTACAATATACTCCATACCAACAGCTCTCCCTTAGAATTTTACTACTTTAGAGTATAAATACAACCACCTTTTGACATGTCCAACGCTTCCCTAAAGTTGATGAAAAGCATTTAATGACATGTGGGGTTATTCCATGAGCCCTTAGATCTGCTACTTAGATACCAATTTTGACTACACCAATGGAGTCCTTATGAAATTTTAAAATGAGTATAAACTTGACTAGGTTCTGGACTATCTCCTCCTCCTTAATGCGTGCCACAACATATCAGAATATACTTGAAATATGATGTAGAATATAACACAGAATATAAATCCTTAATTTATGTTCCAACTTGGGTGCGGGTCCCCTCTTAACCTACACGTTGAATCTCCATAGCCCATCCTCGGTATGATTCGTTTGGCAGTCGAATAGAATGGGTTTAAATATTAATATTATAGTGGATGTTCCATCAAATCCATTGGCATAAAATGGCATGTACATTTTTTTTTATAACCAACATATAATATATGGTATATGGGTTATAACCATAATCCAACCCCAAGCCCATAAAATGTGTTTTCATCCTATTTGTCATGGCCCGAAACACATGCAAAAACCATAGCATATTTGTTCAAATATGTGAAATTCATGTTGGTAAATATCAATTGTGGCACGTTAAAACTTCACCATATAATATAGATTATGTGTGTTATCATTTTTGGTATGTCATAATTAACGAATAACAAGTGACCAGTGGTTGGGAGGAGGTCCTGAGGTCAAGCCTGTTGGCCTTCCCATTTTTTTCATAAACTTATAAATGCAATTTAAATATAGGATTCCACCATCCATATTAGCATTGTTGCTTGTTTTCTATTGATTTGGAATTGGACTACGAACTGGGGGTTTGTGGGTTCAATCCTTGTCCACTCTACACTACTCTTTAACCCAGGTGTTTGGGTCATTTTAACAGCCATTGTGGTGCCATGCAGCATCACACCATTTCTCCACATGGAACCACATTAGCATCACATCAACTAGCCATGAATGTCCACATGTCAATAGATCAACACCCTGCCCACCAACCATATCTATCCACATGTCATTTTGGCATAGGTCCACTTGTCCATACATAGTGCCATGTGGCACCTTCTATTGCTGCCACATGGTAGTACCTACACAATATTTTTTATTGTTTGTGAAAAACTTTAGATGAGCTTATATTCTTCATACATACTCACATTGAGGTTTCATTCATGTCATTGGAATCATTTTGATGAGATCTACGACTTGGTGCTAGTTTTTCTAAGGTTTGAGGACTTCAAAATTTGAGCCTTTTTGGATCCTCCTAAATCATAAATACCATTTTAAATTTTTTCAGACATTAACTTGAAGGATCATTCCAAAGCAAACATGGATAATTCTAATGGTGAATAATCCTTAGGTTTCATTGTTTTTATTGAAAATTGAGAATATCCCCCTCAATATAATTTCCCCTTGAAGGAGGGCCTTGCATGGAAATCCATACAAATATCCCACACATATAAAATCCAAATTCTAAAGATTTCCCTCCCAAATAACAAGGTGTGGATTTTTTTGGATATCATATTAAATAAATCCCATACACTATACCTAATTAGGAAGTGAACGCATTTAGGTGTAGCACTTGAGCTTACAGTAGGTAAATTGGAGAATTACCAATGACACCATTACATCCTTGAAGATGAAATACTACAATAGTTATAGTGTCCACACTTGAAAATTACTGATTACATATGGTTCAAGATTTAGTAGAATTATTCTTGTTGTAAATTGATCAAAATTCTATTCTAATTCCCAATACCCATGCTAGTCCTATTGTTACTCCACTTGAATGTGTTCATTCTAGTGATCATGGCTATGTAGAATTGGAAATTGAGTTAGAACTACAGTTAACAGGTTTAGAGCTTGATCTTGATACAATGGACCACCACACCAATGATAAGTATCCTTTGTTAAATAGATATGTTTTAGAATTACTTGGCCAACTTCACAACTTTTTGAAGCATTTGGAGAAGTTTTTGCTCGAATATTATATTGAGACATCTAAATCCACAAGAGACGCGCTAAGTTTTTTATTTTGTTGGTTAATTTAGTGATTGTTAAAGATTACATGGTAATGTTTGTCTTCTCTATTTGAATACACATTCTAAGTTTATATCCCACAATAGCATGTTATCCAAGTGTCTTTTAGAGATCATATTTGTGTCTTACATAGCTTGGCACATTGTCCTCATCTACTTTATCATCACACAAATTGAAGAACATACATGTGAGAGTTTTTAGATATGGGTATCTATGTTTCCTAGTGAATTAAGTGATATCTCATGCTACCAAATTGAATTTTTCATAATTACTATGAGTTTTAAACCCTCAAAGTAAGAAATTCATGTGCCAGTGATTTATAAATAGATAAATATACAATGAAATTGACACATGATACTTGGAGATCTACCTTAGAAACTTTTAACTAGGAAAACCATCAAAATGTTTAGAGCAACACCTCTAACTTGTTGTTGCATTAAATTTACCATTTTCATAATACAATACATTACTGCATATCATCCATAACCCCAATCCATTAAGATAATATATTTTACACACATGATTCTTTTGCAAATGGGATTAAAAAAACTATTTAAAAACACCAAAAACAAGTAAAAATAAATAAATCCTAGAGTGGAACACAATAGTTCCACATTACCACCTCTTCCTTCCATATTTGTGCATAATATTTGGGGCTTACTTGTGTCCAATCATGCAAACAATATAACACATACCGAAAAATTACTTCTCATATTGTCTTGGCATTTAATGTTTTAAACATTCATCGGTGTCTTGTGGTTCAACACAATGGCATTTGTGGAATGGGTTCCTTTCCCATATCATATAAATCCAATTTACTTATGTTAAGTAATGGAAATATCTCATGGTTTCACCTAATGGATAACACTTGTACATTTTCTTTTATAATTTTCATTTGGAAATGTATTCTATTCATGATTTCCAAGATTAATTAGAGTTTGGTGCAGAGAACAAACAATTTTTAAGTAACTATTCAATCTAGTAAATCGATGGAAATTGGACCATGTATGCAATCATGTTGTCAAGCTTCAGAAAAGTTACAATATAAGAAAAGCTTGGTCATTAAGTTGAATGTGTTCAAATCCAAACATTGGATAGTGCAACCATTCAAGTGAAACCAATCTAGAGAGTTAAGTGTCATTAATGACATCTTAGTCTTGAGTACAGGAAAAAAAAAAAAAAAATTAAAAAATAGAAATAAAAATAAATAAATAAAATAAAATAAAAAATTCAACATTTGGGATAAGTCTACAATTCATAAATCAAGTCAATAGTAAGGACTGAATACACACATAAAACCATGATTGTATCATACCCTTGATCACCTTGGTATGTTTGGTTTCGCTAGATATTCACAAGTAAAGGAGTTGCATTGAAAAAAAAATCCCAACAATATAGTAATTCGAGAGTTTTCATTGTAGAGTAATTATAAGTGGAATTTCCAATGATTGCTTATGTGTATTTTACACCAAATAATAAGCCATATCAACAATCCTTAATCATGTTCCAGAGTAGTTTGTACTCAAAACTACATCTAGAATAACAACATTGTAGCCATTCTAAAGATGTAGACCATAGGATTACATCAAGAAAAAATACCACAATTGAATTCCAAAACGTATTTTTGTTAGTGAAGTGAATGACATACAGACCCTTATTTATGGATAATAAGATCCCTTTGACCCTTCATATGTGGACATTGAATTATTTCCCTTGCAAGATAAATTTAAAATACAAATATATGAAAATCATTTTCAATATAGGTGCATATGTGGATATGGTCTTGCATATATTGAAATATGTGAAAGAAACTTCCCTATGTGTGCTTATGTGAAATATTCCATAGATGGAAACATATATAGAAGCACATATAATTATGTGCATATATGGAAAAACTTCTAGAAATACCTGAATATGGTGACTAAATTCATAAATGCATATACATAAATGTTGGCATTATGGATAACGTGTTGTCCTTGATGGCAACCCACTTGATAAAGATGTAAATAGTACGGTAACTAGATGATTATACAGGCTGGTACAAATGTGACAAGTGATATGGAAAAAGGAATAACACTTTAGAGACATATGAATTATAAAGGTGATATTTCGGAAAGTATATACAGATACTATTCGGAAGGGTCATGTACATACTTGGGTATTGTGAAGAAAAGTCATGTAGAATTCACACCACGGTAACTTGAATACTAGGGGAATTTACCATGGTATTTGATCCTATCAAAGAATATTATTGACATTATTAAGGGATTGATCTAAGGTATTGGCTACAGCTAAAATTATATATTGAGATGGATATCAAAGTGTTATTTTTGCAAGTGATCGATTGCTTATGAATGATTTTATTTGAAACAAGTGTGATCCAAAGAGCAAGGAGAAGACTCAAATTTGAAATATCTAAATTTTGGTGACATGTGTGCTTGTTTGATGTACTTATTGAAAATGTATAACAATGGTAGATATGAAGTTGTAATACTGCTATGATCTGAATAAGGTATTCGAAAGTAATTCTGATCATAAGGGTTGCAAAGTGTGAGATTTTGTTTACAGTGAAAGTTTTCATATATGTATGCAAGTTTGTCTCAGGTTAGTCACATGCATATGTGGATCTACTTCTGCGTAGTCGTGTATGCATTCTGCAAAGTTTTTTTTAGTTTTTGAATATATGTACACAGGTGGTGTGAATGGAAAGCCAGTACATATTATGACATGTTTTATGAAAGATGCATATGAATACCAAGGTTTTTTTAGTATGTCTTGTTGATGAAATTCGATCAATTTTGTTCTTATTGCTATTGTCTGTCGAAAATGTCGTTGTTATGATGATTTTTATTCAATAGTGTTGACTGGATTAAATGTGGAATTGTAGATTGATTGGTAATGATCCTACAATACGGCAAACTATGTTTGGTTTAGTAATATGTGCTTGGTTCAAGAAATATGTGACTAATAGAGATATCTAAGTATGGTTTGGTGATTGATTGTTTAGTGTTTGGTATTATGAGATATGTACGTAGGTTTTGTATACAAGAAGCATGTACATACGTGGATGTTCTTCACAACAATAGCATATACATTTTGATGTATGTTTGACTAGGGTTTGCAATGACAACAATTAGTTTATGGGATGAACAGAGTATGCCTTGGTATATTTATGAATGGTTGTGAATTGGTATGATATGGTCATGATTCGTTTGGTTTCCTTACAATAGTTGATTGAGATTTAGTGATTGGTTTAATGATGTTATAGTACTTCAGTTGATTCAATAATTGGATGAGTTTGTTCAATATTTGGTTTCAGTATTTTTACATGGTATTGGGATTTATGATTGAAGAGGGTCAAGTCTGAAAATATGATGAAAGGTGGCCTATATTTTTGATGTTTTGAGTCAAGTGGATCCAGTATGAAACATTATGAAAGATGGTCCATGAGAGGTGTTGAAGATCGGAACCATCAATGAGGGAGTTGGAACTCCCTTTGAGTGGAAGCTATTGAATTGTGCAGGGCATACATAGTCCCTTACGATAGGAATCGATAAATGAAATCAGGGAGTTGGAGCTCCCTTCCAGTGGGTGCGGGTGAACAAGAGAAGGTTGTAGCCTTTTGTAGGTGGGTGCCTACATACTGGTTTGAGTCTTCTCCAGTAAAATATTGTAATATGTTTTCCTTTATAATAAAGAAGAAGACAAAGACAACGACAATGCTGGTACTCTCCCACATTGGGTTTCCACCTAAAATCCTAGAGTTCATGTGTGATGAAATGTTTCTTATTTGTTGATGATATATCTACTTCTTAATTCTCATGGTTACTATTTAGCAAATGAATCATGAAGTAATTATGCATTGGTTAAAGATGAACAATTAATGGAATATATGGAAAATTAGTTATCTGGATATTGCAGTTTTCTTTGCTACCAGTTGCATATGTATGTTAGTTTCCTAAATGACAGTAGAATACATAAATTAGAATAAGAAATTAAAAAGTTGAAGTGTGTTTAAAAAACTAATTCAACCCCCCCCCCCCCCCCCCCCCACTTCCCCCACTCTCAACATTTTTCCCAACAATAGGGATCAGAGTAGGTCCCTCAGAAGAAGCATGATCGCTTATAGGGAGATCCATCGAGATGGGTAGTCTAGAAGGATAATTTTAGATTAAGCCAACTTTGTTAAATTTAACTCACTTTGTATTTCTGAAATTTAGAATGAGAACATTTTTTCAGGATCTTGGAGCCAATGTATGGGAAATTGTTGAAGGAGCATATCAATATCCAGCCCCTATTCCCACAAATATTGTAGGGAAGAAATAATATGAAACCAATGAAAAGGTTGTAAATTTCATATTGGGAAGTCTAGTTGAGTCTAAATTTGTGAAAGTAATGCACCCGAACACTGCAAAGGCGATGTGGGACAATCTTATACAAAGTTATGAACGTGATACCAAGGTAAAAAGAGCCAAACTTCAAATGTTTAGAATTTAGTATGAGACCCTTAAAATGCATGATGATGAAAGCAATGCAGAATTTTTTATTAGGGTAGATGAGGTTGTTAACATAATGAAAAATCTTGGTGATGAAATAAAGGATTCTACAAATGTTGAAAATTTTCTGAGATCACTAACTACAACATTCAATTCCAAAGTCTCCACCATTAAATAAATATAGGATTTGAAGAGTCTCACTATTTAACAACTCCATGAGATTCTAATAGCCTTTGAGATGAGAAAAAGGGGTCCATCAGATGTGAAAGAAGCAGCCTTCAAAGCCACTCATAAAGGGAAGGAAAAAAATATCTTAAAGATATAAGCTACATTTTAGATGAGGAAGAAGCAAATTTCATGAGAAAGTTATAAGTGGGAATTGGTAAATTCAAAGGTAAGCTTCCCTTTAAATTTTATGCTTGTGGAAGAGTAGCTCACTATGCATCTAAATGTTCTAATAAATATAATCATGAGTAAGGTAAGAATGTTCCAAAGTGGAATGTTAGAATAAGTCTTTACAGCAAGAAATTTTTTTATTCTAATGAATATAATCAGAGCAAATTTGATGATCAAGAAATTTTATATTCAAAGTTTATAAGTTTTTATCAAGTACTTATGGCCCTTAAAGATCAGTCAACTAAATCAAATAGTTGTGAAGTATATGAATTAATGAAAACATTAAAATAAATCATACTCGGGAATGCAAACAAAGATATGGAAACAAAAGAAAGTAGTATGATTAAGGAAATAAACATGTTAAGGATGGAGTTGGAAGCATCCAATAGAAGAACAAATGTCTTAGCAAAACAACTTCAACAAAATGAAGTGAATTGTGAAAAATTAGAATATGAAGTTATAAGTCTAAGGGAAGAATATGAGAAAATCAACAAATGCATGAAGGCATCTAAATCACTAAAGAGGATTATCGATAAACAAAGATATCCTCTAATCAAGACTTTCATTGGTTACATGGATTCATATCCTCATTGCAATGAAAAGAACAAACATCATGAGGTGCTTCAAAATAAAATTGAACTAAGTCACTCATCTCAAAGGGAATATTCCACATAAAATTAAAGATCAATCCTTAGGAATAAAATTTAATTTCATGCATATTGTTTCTCTTGTAACTAATTTGGGCATAATGCCACAGATTGTAGGTCAAGCACTTGGAATGGAAGTAGAAGATGGGATACATTCTAGCACATGCTTAAAAATTAAAAATAAATTTGGAAGAATAAGGAACATCATTCAAAGATGTAGGGAAGATAAACCTTACCACAATCCATTTCTCTTAAAAGCATACTTCTAACAGTGACTAAAAAATTGATGTGAGGTACATGAGTTCATGAAGAGTAGTTGATGACTATCAGGTCCACAGGATCAGTAATATATGATCTGAGGGGGAGCTATGCATGATTATCATGGTGATATTTCTCTAGCTTATTTTGATATTCATTTGATGATGCTTGCATTGATGAGATGATAGTAAACAGGAACATGTATGGTATGTTTAGAGGGAGTTATTGTTATGAAAAGTTCAACACTTACTTTTTGTACACAGATCACATGAAGGACATTCAATTATATACATGAGTTTTGATCTAGACAGACACGTATGTTTCTCTAATAGGAAGAAATAGTGGGACAAAATCAAGGGGTGTTTATGATATCCTTCAATAAGTTATAATTTATCTTTCTGGTTTAGACATTAATTGATTATAGTCTATTGATGATGCTCAAATATTACTTTGAAATGATGTTAGTTTATGATGGTTCATGAGTTGCGATAAAGTGTCATTGATAATTTTGTTCTTTAATGGATTTTTTTATTGATGAGTTGGATATAATAATATTTGATAATGATAAGTTGGAACGGGTTCAAGGGGAGAATCTGCTACAATTCTAATAGTGCATTGTTGGCATTACGCTTTCTTGAGCATTCCTTGTTGCATTATTATATTCATGATAAGTATATATCATTGGTGATGTATTGTTGTTTTTGTTGAAGACACATATTTTTTTTTATTCTATCATTAATGATGATGAAGTCTTAGATGATGACTATATATTGCTTAAATTGCACTTATCGAAGTTGATCCTACATGATACACTTGATGAAGAGGATGTGCATGCTATGGTATTTATTGCCATTAGTTGACGATGATGATTTTATGATTCACTCATTGTTATAGCTCCAAATCTCACTCTTATGGTTTGTGATGCTACACTCATGGCCCAGGGAAACCCCTCCTTCCAGACCTGGTCCAAAAATTTAAAAAACAATGTTTTTTCCCTTATACGTGACATTGCCCTGAGTTAAACACGTGTATACACGGGTAGGCATATACCCAACCCACGTATATGTATTAAAACACTTAAAAAAATATAAAACTCCTTAATTTCGGCCGGAGATCGTGGGTTTTACCTGCTGATCACCTGTTAGTGCCTGTGGCCCAACTGTTCCCAGCAAACTCCCAACTAAAAAACTACTTTTGGAGAGGTATAAAAAGACCTCAATGGGAAGGCCTAAAGGAGGAGAGAAGAGAGAGAAAGGTTATTATGCTGAGATGTCCCTGACCAAGTCTGAAGATCCTTGTGCCTCCTGCACTTCCCCCATTTTTACAGGAAACCCTTGTTTCCTTGTGTGTTGATGTCCATCCACTACTTGTGATATCATGGAGTAAGTCATGGAAGGAGTTTGTTAAAGGCTTGAAGCTGGACGAATCTGGAAGAAGGCTTTGCTTGGAGCCTGCGAAAGGACGACTCAGGTGAAATTATTCCTTTTTGTACTTTATTTGTCTATAATAAAAGAAACACATGTCTTTGTTCCTGATATAAATCTTCTTCATGTTTATGATATTCATGTTAGAATTCATATGTGAATGGTTGTTTAATTTCATAACTAACTACCTTTCTTTATAATATGAAGATGGTTTCTTTATAAGGTTTAGTCCATATACTGTTGTACCTTCTCGAATTGGTTGTTTTGCAGGTCAAAGGAGCAAAAGGAACTCCAAGAAGGGTTTGGACCCTAGAAGGACCTTCTCAAACGTAGGACCTCAAGTATGCCCCTTATCATAGAATTTGCTTATGCTAGAATAATGGCTGTGTGGAATGTGTGTTTCTCTATATAGACAACTTTCAATCTGCTAGGGTTTCAACCCAAAAGCCCTAGGGGAACATTTCCCTTAACACTAATTTATTTTTGAAATCTATATGGTGTTGTCATTATCTCTTCAATGATCCACAGGTTGCATATGGTGAAGTTATGGATGATGTATATATGTTTCTTATGCTACATTGAAATGTTTTAATGATGTCGTTGCACAGTTCTATGTGATATTATTGGTTCTCACATATGTTGTTGATGCATGGAAAGATATGCTTCTTATGGTGTTTTCCTGCAAGAGATTAGTATGTCCTTGATGATTCGTATATTGTGTCTCTTCCTACAAATGGAAAGAGAATGTTGACCTTGATGATATGAGGTCAAGGGGATGAGTTTCTGATAGATATCTACTACACTATCTTATTCTTTTATTACAGTTGCTTGGTGATACTTGAAAATATTGGATATTTCATCAAATATTGATGATATTGAAGCTATATTGTCGTATCTTAATTCATGATGATGATGAGGATGTTCATGTTGTAGGTTCATATATGGTGCATGATTGTTGTTAATGACTATCATGGTCATGCTACCTCACTATTGAGGTTCTTGGTTTTGGTTATAAATTCCATATCCATCTCTTGATGTAAAGGTTATGTAAATACCCATTTTGTAAATAATTGTAAAATCAAGTCATATATGGACTATTGGGGTCAAGTCACTCATGTATGTAATCCCATTATTTTGGGCAATTAATGTAATGGTGATTCAAATATGTAACCCCATTTTGTTGGATGACTGATGTAAGCATGAGCCATTGGTGATAGGTTATATTTGTTTGAGCCATAAAGTCTTGTGATTTCTTTAGAAGTTGCACATATGCTCAGGGGGACCATGGTCAATATGCCTTTTTTAGTATATTAGCCCTACAGTGATCTTCTCTACAAACAGGGAAAGAAGCCTTCATTCAGCACTGGTGAACCCTTTTCCCTTGATCTTAAAGGGGGAGATAATCTTGGTGTTTTGAGATTATTTGCACGTGATTACAGGTGGTAACCAAACACCAAAGTGGTTGCCATCAAGTCCAAAGGGGGAGATTGTGGGAATTGTGGCTAATGCGTCATCCTTGATGGAAACCTACTTGATAAGATGTCAACATTATGGTAACAAGATTATTATGCAAGATAGTACAAATGTGATAGGTGATATGGAAAAAGGAATCTTAGTTTAGAGATAGATGAATAATAATGGTGATGTTTGGAAAGTATTTGTAGATCCTATTCAAAAGCGCTGCACACATACGCAGGCATTGTGAAGAAAATCCACGTACAAAATACACACCATGGTAATTTGAATATCAGGAGACTTTACCATGGTATTGGCCCATAGTAATGACAGCAAAAATGGTTTTTTGATCCCGTCAAAGAATACTAACGTCAATACTAAGGGATTGGCATAAGGTATTGGCTATGGATAAAGCTATATAAGGAGATGGAGATCAAAGTGTTATTTGTGCAAGTGATAGATTGTTTATGAATGATTTGATCTAAAATATGTGTACACAAAGGATCAAGGAGAACACTCATATATGAAAGATCAGAAGTATGGTATCATGTCTTCTTGTTTGATGTAATTATTGAAAATATCTAACAATGATAGATCTATTGTTTTAATAATGCTATGATATGAATAAGGTATTCTAAAGTATTTCCTTCTAACAGTAATGGTTAGAAAGTGTAAATATTATGTTTATAGTGAAAAATTTTAGATCTATACACAGGTTTGTCTCAGGTTAGTTGTGTACATATGAGAATGTACTTTAGGTAGTCGTGTATGCATTCTATGAAATGTTTTTCTAGTTTACACAAAATTGTACATGAGTCATGTGAATGGAAAGTGTGTACATAAGCTGACATGCTTTATGAAAGCTACATATGAATACTAATTTTTTCAGTACTGCTTGTTGATGACATTTGATCATTTTTTTTCTTGATTGTTCATGTCTATCGATAATGTCTCGATTATGATGATCTATATCCAATAGTGTTGAATGGGTTAAATGTGGAATAGTATATTGATTGGTTATGTAATATATGCTTAGTTCAAGAAATATGTGACTGATAGAGTGATCTAAGTATCGTTTAGTGATTGAAGGTTCAATGTTTAGTATTCTGAGATATGTACACAACTTTTTTAAAGAGGAAGCATGTACACACCCAAATGTTCTTCAGAATAGTAGCATATATAGTTTGATGTATGTTTGACCATGTTTTGGAGTAACAAAAATTAGTTTTTGTCATGAAAAAAGTATGGATTAGTATATTTATGAATGGTTGTGGATTGGTATGATATGGTTTTTATTGGTTTTGTTCAGTTAAAATAATTGATTGAGATTCAGTGATTGTTTTTCTAATGTTACAGTGCTTCAATTGGTTTAATGATCGGATGAGTTTCTTCATAATTTGGTTCCATAACTTTTACTTAGTATTGGGCTTAATGATTGAAGTGGGTCCAACCTGAAAATATGATGAGAGGTGGCCTATGGGTTTGATGTTTTGAGTCAGGTGGATCAAGTATGAAACCTTATGAAACATGGTCCAAGAGAGGTGTTGACGGTTGGAAACTTTAGTGAGGGAGTTGTAGCTTCCCTCCATTGGTAGCTAGTGAATTGTGCAGTGAGTAGGTGCTCCCTTCTAGTAGGATCTAGTAAATGAAATCAAGAGTTAGGAGCTCCCTTCCTATGGGTGCTGGAGAATGAGAGAAGGTTGTAGACTTCTATAGGTCAGTTCCTGCATACTGGTATGATTCCGCACTAATACAAGAATGTAAGATGTTTTCCTTTATAAATCTTGGTGTCCAGGTAGGGTTGATTTATCCACCTTGTTTTGACATTAATTTTTATCAATTCAGGTGCTTATCCTTTCAAGGCAACGCGCAAGGTATATGCAGGGGCAGACGCATAATCCTTTCCAACCAAGGGTTCATGGTTTAAAATTCAAAACATGACTGCAAGATTAACAAATTACATAACTGCAGAAATAATCATGAACAGTAAAGAACTGTGACAACAAACATAAATTGATAAATCACACACACATAAAGATGCAACACCTGATCAGAAGAGCTACCCCAGCTCTTTGATCAGGGTTGTGTTAGCCATGAAAAGAACTAGAACAAAAAAATGGATGATCTTTTATTACTTAGTAACAGATGTTTACAATACTAATGGGTGAACCCCCATTCACAGGATCAACCTGCAATTTATACAGAGTGAGGGAGATTAACACATCTCCCAGAAACATAGTAACTACTAATACAAAGATATACATCGGTTGGAACAGTATCAGCATTAGATTTCTGAGAGAGCAAGAAGGCCTAAGAATAGTGCAGGGAGCCTGTTCCCAGAGCTGTGTGACCTCCTTTCGGCCGACCGTTGCCAGATCTGTTGCAATACATTGAAGTGAGGGTTCTTGTTCTCATGCTGCAGTCAAAAACACAATTTAGTACCACAAATAGATAGACTCCATGCGTTTTACTTCATTAATTAAAATATACCAATTGGACAAGTAAAGGGGGAATTTACCTTGTAATTCTATCATAACAACATAGGTAGATGAGTGCAAAAAGGTCAAAAAGGGTAGTGGAAATGGACAGAAAGATGGCCCCATTTGGTACCCAACACCTCCTGCCAACCAACCTTCTGCATGTCCTCATGCATTTAACTTCCCTCGCAAATCTGGGTTTCGTAGACTGTATGTTTTATGAAGCTGGGCAAGATCATATTCCGTAGCTATTTTTGTCCCTGGAACTTTAAATCCATCCAAAAGGACAACTTCCTTCCACTAGTCTGCCAAGACATCATAAGCTGGAGTATAAACTTCAGTAGGCAACCAGAGAACAGGAAACTGGAACCGGAGCCCCATCCACCAAGTCCCACATACACATGCCACATACCTAGGTACCCTAGTAAGTACACGTGAAAAATTTGGTGCCCCAAAAGGTTCTCTGTTCCGAACAGCTGTAGGTGACTTCATCCACCTCCTCTGACAGCAACTAAAGGCCTCTTTTTGAAATGTGGTGAGTTACCTCACACAAAGATCAAGACACCATATTTGTGTCCTCACCATTCTATCTCGGTTTCCCCCAATCCCCAGAAAGGTGTTGTGTTTATTGAACATTGTGTCTGACCTGTCATGGTCCCCCCTTACTATAAATGGCTTTGTAACTTGATTAGATTCAAAATTTTTACAAGCCTTTTGCCAGTGAATCTGATTAAAAGCGTAAGAGGTGAGAGCCCTTAAATGAATGTCCCCTACATACCGGACCAGGTTAAAATTTCTGTCTAGCCGCAATAAGTATCCATGCTAGTAAAACTCACACATCAGATGTTGCGTTGGTACATCATGACTCCTCAAAATTCAAAGAAATTGCACACCTTCCTCCATCTCATAGCTGCTCTCCTTCTTAATACTTTCCATGCAAAATAAAAGGAAACGTTCGTGCAAAAATAAGGAATAACAAGATGCAGGGGGATGACATGCCCTAACCTCTTGCACTAGATTAAACATCTGCTCCTTGTCATCTTTCAGTTCTGCCACCTTCTTCTCCATCTGCTCCATCTTGAGTTTTTGCTTTGCATGTCGTAGCTTCATAACATCTATGCATTCCACATATCCAAAAATTGTTGTGGAGGACCTTTCCTCAGTCCTTATAATCTTGTTTTTGTATAGGGACATAGTAGATTTCCAAGACTGTATCTCAGTTATTAAGGCATACTCGCAATCTTCAAACAATTGTTCGATCGGGTCTGTCTGAGTGGCAGTAGAGGTCATGACTATCTAGTCTACTTGGGTTTTTGCGTCAATCCCAATAGTTTTGGCCCTTTTGGCTTGCCATTTGTGCTTCTTTATTTGTTTCTACATTTTGTGCACCTTCTTTCTTAGTTTCCTTACTTCCATTTTGAGACGCATCGTTTCCTTAAACTACAACTAATAGTTTTGTTTCATTGGAAGCCTTTGCTATTCACACAGCTCTATCCACTCTTTCTTAACTAATATTTCCTCAACTAGCAGTAAATCCCTTGAAGCATCTTCTACTATGTTGACTAGGGAATGTTCCTTCCCTACTCGCTCTTCTCCACTAATTTCATGCCCAACAGCCTCCTCGCCTGATTGTATCATTGGCTCATTCATCGGGACCATTTCACTTGGTCCCTCCTTTTTGCCAACATCGATCTCCTCTTTGTGCACACGCACCGCGACTGGCAATGTGCTGGCGAGATATTCCCCTGCTGTTGTGTCTGTTGGGATACCTCCCAGTTCTCCAGCCTCCCGACTTCCTTTTCTCCTCTCCTGCTCGAAGGTACCCTCCACCTGAGTGACTTCCGCTCTGTGAGCTTGTGGCCTTTGTAACAGATTCAGAGCCCCCAGAATTGCAAAATCTTCTTTTTCTTCCTGTCGAGAGGAATGAGTTACCCTCGCTCCTCTTGCAATTGAGGCAAAGAAAGGGAACTAGGGTGCATCTTCTACGTTTGGCCCCAAATTTGATGCTCATTCTTATGGTTCAGTGTCAACCTCATGCCCTGGTTCTCCTATTACTTCCTCCACAGGTCCCATGGTTTCCTCAACTCTAGGCCCTTCTTGTCTTTGTCCTTCCTCTTCTCTGAGTTCCATGGTTGGAGTGATCATGACCTCCTCTTCAGCCAAATTGTCCTTCTCCATCATCTTCGTGGTGGCAGGAGATCCCTGTGGGGTTCCTTCTGTCACCAAGTCAACCGCTTCACCCACGCTAGCCTATTGTGTGTCTGCTCCCGTGACTACCATATCATCAACTTGTTCTGCTAGTTCCACGAGTGAAGCTGGTTCTTGTGGGATAGCCTCATTCGTGGTACTAGTGGGCCTTTCTGCATCAGCCCCTATATTTGCCATTGCGTCCATAATTTCTGCTTGATATTGGGGAGCTACCTCATCCCCTAGCTCCTCTTTTTCCATCTCCATTTCCTCTTATTCCTCCTGGTCAACATAATCATCTTCTACATGATCCTCCTCCATAGCTTCGGATTCTTCTGCCCTAGCGGCCATAACAGCTATTGTTTGCTCCTCCATGGAGTCCTGAAACAACTCCCAGGAAATCGGGATCTATCCAATGGCATTCATTATTAGCAGCTGAACCAACCCATGATGAGTGATGACCACCAATACCTGTCACACCCCCTGAGCCAAATGTGCCATTAAATGAAGGCTCCTTAGTAGGAAGTAGGGCACATTCATGGAGAAAGCTTCTGCCTGTGGGAATCATAGGTGAGCTAATATGCGGAAGTGGTATTTGAAGATTGTGGAGTATCTTCCTTCGCACGTCATATATTTTATGACAAATTCTACTACTTCTCCCCATGGATATGGTAGTGAATTTCTATCATACCCCTGCCTTTTTGTGCTATACTTTCTCCGGCTTGAAGGAAGGCCTTGGGGAATCCCAGTGACTTCTGCGATGATTTCTTCTGTTACGAGGATCTCCACTCCGCAAACTCGAGAGCCTTCTTCTCTCAAGTTCAATGCAAATTCCATTGTCATTCCTTCATTAGACCCCCTCAACCTATCGAAATACACATCCCATCCTGCGTTCTGGAAAATCTGCCATACCTCCTAATTATTCTAAACTGCCCTTGTGTTCTTAGGTTCATGTTGAATAGATCAGCCACCCATTGTTGCGAAGGCAGAATCAGCACATCGACTGCAATTGGTTGGCAAGGGAGAGTGACAAGTCTCCAAACAATTGGAGATTGAAATAACATCATGGTTGATTTGGGAACGATCAGACGAACAGTACTGGTACGTATGGGAATAATGACAAGTCTAGTACTAGTACGCTTGGAAATAATGGCAAGTTAAGATGGTACTGTGGTGTGTTGTTATGAAACCAGCTCAAGAAAAGATAGAAAAGATAGATCAACGCCTTAGAATTCAGCCTCTTCGAGGGGGAAACCTCCTTTACATTACATAAATGAACAATTCTTGGATGATACAAATGACAAAACCTCCTTTCTATATATAGGAGTCTAAGGAGTCACAATATAATCCAGCCGACCTAACAATAATAATATAAAGCCACAAAAATAACAATAGAGGGATTCTATGGGGCACAGAAATAATAATATGGGGTTAATAAGGGCACAACAATATAAATAAGGGGTATAACTACAATAGTAATGGGGTAATCACTAGTATTATAGGGACCCAACATGCCCCTCTCCTTCAAAAAAGTGTTGTCCTCAACGCTTGAGTAGTTCTGGATACTTCTGCATAAAATTCTCATCCTCCCATGTGGAATCTTCAGCGGATAAGTTCTTCCACTTGATAAGATACTCTGAAATTGATCGATTTCGTAGCTGTCGAGTTCTTGTTTCTGTGACTGCTTCCGGTTCCAATATAATTTTTCCTTCCTCGTCAAGTTCTGGCAATATTGTTTGAACTGGGAGCTTGTCGCCTATAACCTTCTTTAAACATGAAACATGGAAAATTGGGTGCAATCGAGAAGCTGCAGGAAGCTCCAATTTGTATGCCATAGTACCAATCTTTTCCAACACCTTGTACGGACCATAATACTTTGGTGATAATTTATTATCCTTCTTAGCTTGCTTTAGGGACATTTGCTTATATGGTTGTAGCCGTAGGAATACCCAATCACCTACATCAAAACTTCTTTCACTGCGATGTTGATCTGCCTGTTGTTTCATTCTATTTTGTGCCAACACGAGGTTATCCTTTAAGAGTTGGAGGACTTGTTGTTGATGTTCGATGTGATGTTCCACTGCTTGAACCTTAGAATTTTCTCTTAAATATGATGTGATTGATGGTGGTTGGTACCCATAAAGTGCCATAAATGGGGTCATTTTTGTTGCTGTATGGAAGGAAGTGTTATACCACCATTCAGCCAGAGGCAACCATTTGACCCATTGTGTCTGTTTATCAGATACAAAGCAACGAAGATATCCTTCCAAACATTTGTTTACTATCTCAGTTTGCCCATCAGATTGAGGATGATAAGATGAGCTATGAGCTAACTGAGTACCCAGACAAGAAAATAATTCTGTCCAAAAATTTCCAGTGAAAATGGGATCTCTGTCACTTACAATAATCTTTGGGTTTCCATGTAGCTTTTGAACTGTTTCCATAAATGCAGTAGAAACTGTACTGGCTTTAAATGGATGTGATAATGCACAAAAGTGTGCATACTTGGTAAGTCTGTCAACTACCACCATGATGACACTCTTTCCCTCAGACTTGGGTAAACCTGTGATAAAATCCATTGAAACCTCCTCCAACGTTGGCTTGGAATGGATAAAGGTTGTAATAGACTCGGTGTCTTAATTGTTTCAACTTTATTTTGTTTGCAAACCAAACATTCCGCCACAAACTTTTGAATATCTGATTTAAGGCCATCCCAAAAAAATTCCTTCTTAACCCTGTGGTAAGTTTTTAAAAATCCTGAGTGCCCTCCTAAGGGAGAAGTGTGCAATTCCATAAGAATCTTTTGTTTTAGCTGGGAATTCTTACAGAGGTATAAGCGATCTTTGTACCATAACGAATCATTTTGCCAGCTAAATGTATCAGAAGTACTGGAATCTTGTTGTAGCTTTCGAATAAGTGCCCACACTTCTTCGTCATTCTTCCATTCCTCCTTTGCTTCGTTTATCCAATCTGGTTGGATAATAGAAATGGCACACAACAATGCTTCCATATCCTCATCCTTTCTTGAGAGTGCATCTGCCACCACATTTTGCTTCCCTTTTTTGTAGATGATTTCAAAGTCATAACCCAACATCTTTGTGACCCACTTTTGTTGCTCTTCAGAGGATAATCTTTGTTCTAAAAAGTATTTAAGGCTATCATGATCCGTTTTTACCTTGAAGTGTCTTCCCATTAGGTAGGGTCGCCATTTCTTAAGTGCATGGAGTATTGCCAACATTTCCTTCTCATAAATAGCTTTGCTTAAAAACTTTCCCTTGATTGGACGACTTTCAAAAGCAATGGGTCTTTCATCTTGCATTAGAACAGCACCAATTCCATTTCCTGAAGCATCACATTCCACAATAAAGGTTTTTGTGAAGTCCGGTGTAGCTAAGACCGGTGCTTGGCACATTGCCTCTTTAAGATGTTTAAAGGCCTTTGTTGCTTCCGAAGTCCATGAAAATGAATCTTTCTTCAATAATGTTGTTAGAGGTGCTGCTATTCTCCCATAATTCTTAACGAACTTGCGATAATACCCTGTCAACCCAAGAAATCCTCGCAGATGCTTTATGGATGTGGGGATTTTCCATTCCTTAATGGCTTTAATTTTGCTAGGGTCTACCTTAACTCCTTCATGAGATACAATATGACCCAAATATTCCACCTCCTGGACTCCAAAGAAACATTTGGATCTTTTTGCATATAATTGTTTCTCCTCCAATAGTTGTAGCACCTTGTCAACATGTTCAACATGATCCTTCCAAGACTTGCTGTAGATTAGTATATCATCAAAAAATACCAACACAAATTTTCTAAGGAATGGTTTGAAAATTGAATTCATCAAACCTTGAAATGTTGAAGGTGCATTGGTAAGGCCAAAAGGCATGACCAAAAATTCATAATGACCCTCATGAGTTCTAAATGCCGTTTTCGGAATGTCTTCAATCTTCATTCTGATTTGATGATATCCCGAACGAAGATCCAACTTGGTGAAGTAAATTGATCCATGCAATTCATCCAGTAATTCATCAATGACAGGAATGGGGAACTTATCTTTAATAGTGAGCTTGTTGAGCTCCCTATAATCTGGACACATGCGCCATGATCCATCCTTCTTGTGCACCAATACTACTGGAGCTGAGAAAGAACTTTGACTCGGTTGAATTATACCAGCCTCTAGCATTTCTGCAACCATACGTTCAATTTCACTTTTTTGGACATATGGATATCTGTACGGCCTGATGTTTGGAGGAACACTTCCTGGAATCAGATGAATAGCATGATCATGATCACGCATAGGTGGGAGACCTTTGGGAGTCTCAAATACCTTGGAATGATTGTCCAGGACTTTTTGGAGATCTGGAGAAATAGATGATTCCAATGTGGAAACATCTAGCGAACATAATTGTGCAATTACACCTCTTTGCTCCTTTTTTAGAAGCTTTGTCATGCCATTAGAGCTGATTATCTTTATTGGTTTCCCTGCAATACCCCTTAATTCAACTTCCTTTCCTTCCATAGAAAATTTCATGAAAAGTTCTTGAAAATTAAAAGCTATTGTACCCAAGGATTGTAGCCATTGGACTCCTAGTACAACATCAGCACCTCCCATTGGAATGGAAAGCATTGGGCTAGTCAATACATATTCTCCCATGGATAGCTTGATATTATGGCACTTTCCAGAAAAATTTATTGTTCCTCCATTTGCAATCATCACTTGACACTCTGGTGCTGGATATAGGAAGCAATTCAATTCTTTTGCTACCCTACAATGAATAAAATTGTGGGTGCTTCCTGAATCAATCAAAACTATTACCTTTTTCTTCTTGATTTGTCCTTCTATCTTGATGGTTTGAGGAGTGTTGTGGGGAAAAATGCCTATGCAGGACGATCCTATCCACCTAAGGTGTGACAGTGCCTTAGCAACAAACGAGTACAGCTATGCTGGCTTCTTCCTTTATGAAATGTGAAAGAAGAGAGATCAATAGACTTATCGGTGTCTTCTGTTTGTCCCTCGATCCGGTCTCTCTTCTCTTTGGGTGTTCACAGCTACTTGCCTTCTTGCTTATCCAGCTTCAACTTCCTGCAAGATCACAAGAGAACAGCTACTTGCGACAAGAGAACAGCTACTTGAGACAAGAGAAGAACACTACACAAAGACAGATGTTCACATTCATAACTAGTTTAGGATTAGAAATAAACCAAATACACTAATACATTCATACATCAAAATACATCAGCATATAGGAGAAACCAAGATAGCTTTATTGATGAATAACAAGGTTCAGGAAGAGATACAACCCAGAGGGCTCCAATCCAGCATCTCCTTCCCAGCAAATGGAATTCCTCTCTTTTCCCCCTTCAAAGCATTAAGCACCCAATGATTCCAATCTCAAACCAACAGCAATTCTTTGCAATAACAAGATTCCAGCCTCTAGATCTCATGGAGGAGAGATCCATATATAGATGTTTGGAGAGAGGTTGAGTCAGCTTGAGATCTGACTAGTGTCCTCTCCCTCTGTCAGTTCTTGAGTCCACTTGGAGGTTCTCTCTTCCACTTGGAGATTTGGAACCTCTTACTCATCACCAGTCGAATTCCCTGAGGCAAGTGTCATTTTGGAAGCTTCCTGGGTTTTGACACCTTGAGAAATGAGCCTGCCACTTGTCCATTCTCATTCAGCGCAGGTAGCTAGTGTTCCAGTTGACATTCAACGCAGGTAGCCAGTGTTGGCTTTGACATTCAGCGCAAACAGCTAGTGTAGCCACTGAAATGATCCTGAATTGACTTGTTTTTTAGCAGTTTCTGGTGGAGAACTTCTGTGAATTGCTGTGGTTTGTTAGCCTTGTTCCTCTAGGGGTAGGAACAACATGTTTAGGGACTTTGGATCCCTTAGATTATGGACATTTCATGCTCAATGCTGTAAGGCACAAAAATGTCTATAACAGTTGCCCCCTAAAGTATGAGGCTGTTTATCGGGCGAAATGCTTTATCAGGGGGATCCGAAGTTCATCCAATGCTGGGAGGAGACCTGTAATAAGATACAATACAATACATTATTTTTCATACTACTTTCATGATCTAGCTGAGGCGGGCATTCCCATGCTCAGCTTTATAAATACATTTTTCTGTACATAGAACAGACAATCGTCTGATGGTAGACTGATAATTTTGATGAAATTATCATCCTTTGAGTAGGATGATTATCTGCTGCAATGATGTACATGTCAATGTCTTTATCTTTCCTGAATATATATCGCAGCCCGGATGGATGAAACTAGATCCAGGGTCTTCAAACTCGTTCGATCTTCACTCTAAGTACAAGTCGATCCATGTGAGAAATGTTCTGAAGTCGAACATGGAAAGACATCGCTTGATTACCGGTCAATGATGTAAACCGTTAACAAGCGCGAGAGGAATCACCGATAATGATAATGACCCTCAAGGTACTACAATACAATTCACGTGGTGTGAATAAAGGGCTTGGCGTCGAACACCACGCAAAATCTTTCGATCGAAGGTCATTGATGTATACCTGTCGCCGGAAGTGAGAAACTTGCCATTGTGGCATGCAAGCTTCAAAGTACTGAAGGGGTTGTTCCTAGATCAACTTCTTGGATAATGAGCTGATGTCGACAAGAAGCGATCCGTCAAAGGAGGGCCTTGATGAATCCCACATCAGTGACACGGAACGGAGCTAATGATTTTAATGGAGGTGAAAACGATCTGTGACATATGATTCAGGGTGGCGGTCATGAAAGGATGAAGGATAATGTATGGCAGTGGATGGGACACGGTTGACTTTTCTGAACGACTTCTCTTGAACATATGGCGACACTGATACGATGGATCGGTAGCATTACCCCAAATATGGATGGTATGGCGAGACCATGGATGTGACCGGTGAATGAAACAACCCAACCCGATTGTGGTACGGAGGAAAAGTGTCATGTTCAAGAGCGACTTGCTACCATCAAAGTTTTCTTTAGTTTCTCCCAATTTTTCCCCAGTCATTGCTGACCAGTACCTCTTTATTTTTGTCAAGCTTGAGGAGGATAACATATTCTTGTTCTATAACCTGCCCTTCGGGCAAGCCCATCGCTATGTTTTAACGAGCCTAGCGATAGTGAAACTCGTTCTCGTCTAAAGACAAGTTTGTCGCTATTTAATGATTTTAACGAGTCTAACGACAAGGATAACTCGGTCCTTTTCATTTTTAGAGAGTCTGAAAAGGTACATAAAGTTAACTCCAAAAGTCCTTTTTCGTCATCTAATCCCTTAAGTCCGAAAAAGTATAAAACAATACAGAAGGGATGAGTTTTCGATAGTTTTAACGAGCCGAATAAAACAAGCGCTCAATCTTTTTGTGCAATAATCCCTCAGGTCCAAAAAGATTAAAATCTAGAGGAGGGATAGCTCTTCCTGTCCCTTTAACGAGCTGGAAGGCCAAGGACTCGGCAATCTTTTCATATTTTACGAGTCAGTTGAAAAGAGCTTAAAGAAGACTCGTCTTTTGAGGAACGAGTGATAAACAGGGTTAGCAGCTGATTCCAGGTACAGGTTGGAATTTTCCAATCATGGCAGTGTCACAAGGATCGCTAGGTGAAATCACTCTTCGCAGCTGTTCCTCAAAATGGGTAAACAATCATATGGAGGTGAACGATCGGCCAAATGAAAAGTGGAGGTGACGGTGCAAACACGACCAAGGCTTTAATGGCTGATGATATTACATTCACAGTGGTTATTTACCAGGATAGTTCATTTTTTAACGAGCTTAAACGCGGGTGGAAACATTTGCTCGGTCTTATGTTTATTTTTTAACGAGCATGAACTATGCGCTAAAACTGCTCGGATCTTGCGTTTATATTTTAACGAGCATGAACTTTGTGCTAAAACTGCTCGATTACCCAGTCATATGATAAGAGTGTCTCATTGAAGATGCTATTTTTTTAGGGAGCTTAGATCTTACGTAAGCTTTGCTCCGGATCCTTTCATTATGCAAGTTCGGAAACGACTAATCCTACGAGTTTAAAGGGTTAGAGGTTCTAAAAATTTAAAAAAAATAAATAGCCGCCCCTCGCTTGCACTCCAAAAGGTTTGCATGCCCCCAGGTATAAAACAGAGTTTCAAGGTTACCTCTACTTCACTTCCGCCAAAACATTTGTTTTAACGAGAGAGGCTTACCTCTTTCAGGTTACCCAAAGATTGTCTCGTTAATCTTTCAAACAAAACACTTCCTCGGCAATGTCTACCGAAATAGACAAAGGTGAGTGACGTAGCCCGCCAACTCACATAACTTTGACAAAAGAATCTTATTCTAGAATAACCCTCTTCCTAGACGGACGGGGTACAGACTAGTCATATTCTCCCGCGGAAACCTACCCTATACCCAAAGTTTCCCTGCCGAAGCAGACCAGGACGCATGCCCCCTGGGTTCCAGTCATATCCTCCCGGATTACTCGCGCTCATCAGGAGGACGGACCGTGGGTTGAGACACTTCTTGCGTGAATAGACCATTTAGGGATGGTACATGACTATTTGCGATGCGTGATCCGGGAAATGAAAGTTAGTCTACGAGCTTGACCACTCTTCCTCCATGCGGAAAACACATTACTCTAAAGAGTGAGGAGACTATAGCTCCCATGCAATATATATAGTCTCGTCCAAGGAGTAGGTTATAATCCAAGGGTCCTTGAACGACCATCACGTTCATTTGAACGGTCTTCCCTTTCAATGTTATGGGCACATTGGGGAGGATCCCTAAAGGTCGACTGGTTCCTTTATCAAAGCCTGATAGATTTCTCATTTCAGGCAAAAGCGCTGGCGAACCAAGTGCTTTCCAAGCAATAGAGGAAAGGATACTCACAGATGCCCCCTCATCAATGATAGTGCCAGCCATCACCATTCTGTATATTTGAACGATAATTCTGAATGGTATGCTTGCTGGCAACCGGGGTCTGCCTAGTTGGTTCCAGTCGAAGGACACAACCAGGTTGCTTGGTGGTGGGACCGAATAAATGGCCGAATATCGCTCTGACGAACTTCCTTCCTGCGATAAAGGAATAGGGGCATTGCCCCCTTGTTCATCAGAGTCAGTGCTGATGAAGAGAATTTGGACGGTATCGTCTTTATTCTCCTCTGTGATGGTATCATTCGAAGATAGAGCCTCTGAAGGCAAAACCGGGTCAACTGCCGCCTCAACCTTTTGACTTTCGTCAGGCATGGATCCAGACGGTTCATCTTCAATGATAGGTGCTTCGGCTGACCACCTGGGTAGGCCAGCCGGATTCTCAACTAGTGAAGGACTTGGCAGGAGTTTTTGATATCCAGGAGGAAGTTGCGCTTGTAAGATCGGGCGATCTTCCAGAACTCTTTTAGCCTCATCTAAGAAGGGACAACGGTGGATGGCGTGATCGCCTTCACACAGTTTGCAGGGAAATCTAGCTCTCCCTCTCTGTCCTGGGACTTCACTTTCACTAGTCGACGGTGAGCAGTCAACATGGCTGTCAAAGGTTGATGCTACCGAATTGTGCAAACGGGGAGACCAGTCCCTTAGTATTCGAGGGATACAGGGACAATCTCTGTGGAAGTGGTCTCCCTTGCATATGACACATGGCGATTTAGGCCTGGTCAGTGCTGTGTGTGGATTTTTGTCGGACGACTCTCGTTTGCCCCCAGTCGCCTTCCGCTCCTTCTTCTTCTTCTCTTTCTTCTTCTTTTCCTTCTTCTCCTTAGGAACCTGGTTTTTGGTTTTACCAGTTCCGTCAAGCGAAGAGGAAGGAGGAGAGGAAGATGAAGTAGAAGGCTGGTTGGCAACTCTGGTCTGGTCTAACTGTTGACTTGACTGTTCAGGAATGGTGGTGTTCTGAACGACATTGGTTGAAAAGAGCCAGACTGGCAGGCCAATTGTCAGTCCTGGAAGCGACAATGTGGCCATGTGGGGCGCACCAACATCTCCCCAAGAGGAGAAGGGACTAGGATTTCCACCAAGGGGAATTCCTTGGTTGGTGTGCTCCATTTTTTCAACCTAAATATCAACGCAGGAATAAAGGGTGATTGTTCCGTTTAAAATAAATTTTAACGACGCTTTAGACACAACTTGCTTTTTCAATTTTAAAGAGTCGAGAAAAAGCTAAAGATGACTCTAGTCTCCTTCGATGTTTTAACGAGCCCGAAGTGACAAATGCTCGGATGGACTTTTTCCGTTATAGAGTCTGAAAAAGGCCAAAAGGAACTGCTCTGGAGTTCTAGGCAGAGGGTGTGCCAAACTTTTTGCAAAACCGCAGAATACTTTTTAGGGTACGGGCGGTCGATCTTCCTGAATGCTGTGTTCAGTGCATTGCGATCAGTAGGGCGGTCGACACGGCTTCCTAACGATAAAGGTTTTATGCCTATAGGGGTCTCCCAATATATACGCGACGGTACGTGGGAGCACAATCCGTACTGGCGCTATCGTCCCTCAGGAGGAATCACCCACCATCCACGAGATCGACAGTCACCAGGCTTAACGACGCCGGAACACGTCTCTAGCCTAGACCTCTATGTTGTGCGTTATGTTGCAAAGCGTTGTTAAGTTCATTCAATTTATTTTAGGTTGATCTTTTTAGAAGTTTGCCTTTCAAGGTTCACCATGAGATGTATGATACAAATTCCTAAATGCAGTCTAAAGATGATAAGCAAGCTTTATATCTTTTCAACTTTGAAAATCCTAGCTACTAAGGGAAAAGAAAGACACCATCTTTTCTCAAAGAGCAATCAGCACACTCTAATGCACTTTTCCTAAATCCAACATGCAAACTATCAAATGCAAATGCACAATGCAGGTGTTTGTTTTCCGCTTTCTTAGTATTGATGCCTACAAAGAAAGCTTTTTGTACAACTTTGAATTTGCTTTTAAATGATCAATACAAACAAGTTTACTTTTTCGAAATCAGAGAGGGTAGAAGAGATTACAACACTTAACGATTTTCGAAATAAAGACTTGTTTCGACACTTAAAAGAGACAAATTCAAACCAATAAGCAAAAGTAAATGTATAATCAATCTGCAAACAGCCAATGAACTCTCTTCTAAGATCACAATCAATCAGATCTGAATCAAGGGCTACAGGATGACTATTTCGCTCATGCAAAGGAAAACTGTAAATGATGCCACAAACACATAAAAACACTCACAGTCTTTTTGTACAAAAGGAGGCGGAATCTAAGCAGAGAAAAGGAGTTATCAGACTGGTACCTATGCTGTTTACAGGCTGCAAAATCAGAGATCAAAACAAGGCAAAACAGAGCAGAGAACCCCAGCTGCACAAGGACAAACTGGTTCAGCGCAACCTCAACACAGGGGTTTTGACATTCAGCGCAGGTAGCCTTCACGGGACCTGCGTTGAAATGCAGAATTCCTTCACTGGGTCTGCGCTGAAGGAGAAACTCTCGTTTCCTTCAGGTTCTGGGTCACAGATTGCTATTTAATTCAACTGTTTCAGGCCAAATAAAAGCAACAAGCAAGGTGTAATCAAAGGGATGCTTTGAAGGGCTACTAAGATCTATCACAAGGATCATCAAATCATTTGTGAATCCATTGTTAAGATCATAGACAAGTCCAGTAATTGGATCAAAGTAGCAACTGTCTACTTTGCATCTGGGAAAGATGCAGTTCGATTGTTGCTGTCAAGTCTATGAAACAAACAATGATAGAAACACAAATAAAATGACTAAACAAATGTCCCCAGCGGAGTCGCCAATTTGTTGTGGGGAAAAATGCCTATGTAGGACGATCCTATCCACCTAAGGTGTGACAGTGCCTTAGCAACAAACGAGTACAACTATGCTGGCTTCTTCCTTTATGAAATGTGAAAGAAGAGAGATCAATAGACTTACCGGTGTCTTCCGTTTGTCCCTCGATCCGGTCTCTCTTCTCTTTGGGTGTTCACAACTACTTGCCTTCTTGCTTATCCAGCTTCAACTTCCTGCAAGATCACAAGAGAACAGCTACTTGCGACAAGAGAACAGCTACTTGAGACAAGAGAAGAACACTACACAAAGACATATGTTCACATTCATAACTAGTTTAGGATTAGAAATAAACCAAATACACTAATACATTCATACATCAAAATACATCAGCATATAGGAGAAACCAAGATAGCTTTATTGATGAATAACAAGGTTCAGGAAGAGATACAACCCAGAGGGCTCCAATCCAACATCTCCTTCCCAGCAAATGGAACTCCTCTCTTTTCCCCCTTCAAAGCATTAAGCACCCAATGATTCCAATCTCAAACCAACAGCAATTCTTTGCAATAACAAGATTCCAGCCTCTAGATCTCATGGAGGAGAGATCCATATATAGATGTTTGGAGAGAGGATGAGTCAGCTTGAGATCTGACTAGTGTCCTCTCCCTCTGTCAGTTCTTGAGTCCACTTGGAGGTTCTTGCTTCCACTTGGAGATTTGGAACCTCTTACTCATCACCAGTCGAATTCCCTGAGGCAAGTGTCATTTTGGAAGCTTCCTGGGTTTTGACACCTTGAGAAATGAGCCTGCCACTTGTCCATTCTCGTTCAGCGCAGGTAGCTAGTGTTCCAGTTGACATTCAACGCAGGTAGCCAGTGTTGGCTTTGACATTCAGCGCAAACAGCTAGTGTAGCCACTGAAATGATCCTGAATTGACTTGTTTTTGAGCAGTTTCTGGTGGAGAACTTCTGTGAATTGCTGTGGTTTGTTAGCCTTGTTCCTCTAGGGGTAGGAACAACATGTTTAGGGACTTTGGATCCCTTAGATTATGGAAATTTCATGCTCAATGTTGTAAGGCACAAAAATGTCTATAACAAGGAGTGGTAATTCCCGCCAATGCATTACAAGATATGGTCGGATTTATTTGTTCTTCATCTAGGCTTTTTTCCTGGAATATATTCTCTTCTTTTGACCTTTCTTGCTCCTTTTCTTCTTCCTCTTCACAATCTATGTAGAATAATTTCTTCTCAGCACACTTATGACCTTTTGTGTATTTGCTATCACAATTGTAACAAAGCCCTTTTGCTCTTTTTTCTTCCAATTGTTGTGGTGTCAACCTTGTAGGTTGTGGAAGACTATGGGCAACAACACTTCCGTCTTTATAGTTGTGAATGGTATGCTTCCTAGTTGCCATAATTTTGCTTTCCATTTTTCTTGCTAACCTGAATGCCTTCTCTAATGAATCAGGTTCCCGAAGGTGCACATCATGTTGGATATTATCCTTTAAAGACCCTATGAACACATCAATCCTATGCTCCTCTGGAATATCTTTTACCCTTATGTTCAATTTTTGGAACTCCTCAATGTGCTCCATTATTGAACCCTTTTGTTTGAGACTTATCAATTGGCTAAAAAAAGTGTTGCTTTTTGTATCCTCATAATGTGCTATCAATTATTCCATAAAAATTGCCCAAGTGATAAATTGTTTACGAGAACAAAGCCATTGATACCATACAAACTGATTTGGTTCCAAATATAAAGTTGCCATACGTACCTTTTGTGTGTTTTGCACATTATTGAGATCGAAGAATTGCTCCATCTGTAATATCCATGTGGCGGGATCCTTGCCATCAAACTTCCTCATATCAATTTTTGGAATGTGGTGATTCTTCGATCCAACATTAGCGTCTATGGAATCATGATTAACATTTCTTTTGTTCTCATCATGAGTTTCCTTTACTACCTTTTCACCATTAGTAAGTATTTCTTGTAGAAAATTAGTCAAATTTGTCTTCAAATCTGCCATGCCTGTCTTCAAATTTGTGTTCAAATCTATCTTCAAATTGTCCATCTTAGCTTCCATGCCATTCATCTTAGCTTCCACGCCATTTATCTTAGCTTCCATGCCATTTATCTTAGCATCTGTTAACTTTTGTGAGCGTGACATTTGTTGCACTTGTTCTTGTAATTTTGATATATCATGTAGCATTTCTTCCTCTTCTTCATGAGTCATGCTAGAGCTTTCAGGTTCCTTACTAGGTGTTTGCATTTTCTTTCCTCGGGGCATCAGTTACCGATAATAATGCTCTACTATGCCCTTTGAATTCCTTCAAAATAAATTTTCAAACCAAGCTTAAGCAAAAATTTAAAAAATCTACACACCTTTTTTCACTTTGTAGGAGCTCGATATTGCCTCTGATGTATCTCTGTACTTTCCAGTCATCTAGTTCTGAACATGTGACCTGTAGTAGTTCTCTGTGTCCTCTTTCCAATGCCACAAGTCTGACCCAAATTGGATTCTCCAAGGAAGAGTTATGTGAAATCTCCCACAGTGACTTGATTATAGACTAGTTCAGTAGAGCTAACTTGTACGATGTTCCGTGAGTCACTGTTTCGACCTTTGGATCTAAAAAAACCAAAAGAAACCACAATCCGTCCTCTTTTTGTACCTTTTTACGAAATTTCAATCCGATCCTCAGAGAGAAAGTTATGACGATTTTCCCCAGGTCACCTGTTTTGAATGTAATTCAGAAGTCTGCAAAAAGACCAACTTCCTCAGATCATATCTCCGAAAAATCGTGCGAAAAGCTCTAAAATTTGGACCCAAGGTTCAGTGCCAATTCTTCTCAAATGGGTTTTTTTTGCAACTTCTGAAACGTCACAGAAAAAAATGTATAGCGAAAATGCCACGATGACCTGTTTGGAGCAGCGAAACCCTAGAATCCAAAGCTCTGATACCAAATGTTATGAAACCAGCTCAAGAAAAGATAGAAAAGATAGATCAACACCTTAGAATTCAGCCTCTTCGAGGGGGAAACCTCCTTTACATTACATAAATGAACAATTCTTGGATGATACAAATGACAAAACCTCCTTTCTATATATAGGAGTCTAAGGAGTCACAATATAATCCAGCCGACCTAACAATAATAATATAAAGCCACAAAAATAACAATAGAGGGATTCTATGGGGCACAGAAATAATAATATGGGGGTAATAGGGGCACAACAATATAAATAAGGGGTATAACTACAATAGTAATGGGGTAATCACTAGTATTATAGGGACGCAACATGTGTTCTGAAAATTAAATGCGGCGTGTGGGGGAAATGACTGATATGACTTGGCGCGTACAAATCTACATCCCAACACTTTTTAAAAATATGATTACGAAGTATCGAAATCATTATATTCAGTTGAGCAGGATTTATGTGCACTAAATGACTTTTCATGGTACGCCATCATTTATTATGATGGTTCCCCCCCCAACTTAATGATGGTCATCATCGGCACGTTTAATTGTCCTTTTTGGAATATTTAATTAAATCCATAAAACGATAGAGACGTACCTGCGGACTTACCTGTTGGAGTGATAGCACAATGGGTAGTAGCAACAGTGAGTAGCTGCAACAATGAGTAATGGCAACAGTGAGTAACAGTTGTTATGAAGTAGCGACAACAATGAGTAGCAGCAATAGTAATAACTATTCTGAAGTAGTGGCAATAGTGAGTAACAACAACAATGAGTAACAGTTGTTCTGAAGTAGTGGCAGTAGTGAGTAACAGAAGTTACAGTGTAACGGTAGTTGTGGAGTAACAACAGTTATGGTGTAACGACAATTATCGAGTAATAGGAGTTACAGTGTAATGACAGTTATGGAGTAACCAAAGTTATGGAGTAACAACAGTTATGGAGTAACAGTAGTTACGGTGTAAAAACAGTTATGGAGTAACAACAATTATGGTGTAACAGTAGTTGTGGAGTAACAGCAATTACGGTGTAATGGTAGTTGCAGAGTAATGACAGCTATGGTGTAACAACAGTTGTGGAGTAACAACAGCTACGGTGTAACGGTAGTTCTGGAGTAACAACAGCTATGGTGTTATGATAGTTCCGAAGTAACAACAGCTATGGTGTAATGGCATTTCCGGAGTAACAACAACTATGATGTAATGATAGTTGCAGAGTAACAATAGCTACGATGTAACGAAATTTATGGAGTAACAACAGTTACTGTGTAGCAGCAGTTGCGGAGTAACAACAGCTACGGTGTAACGAAAGTTCCGAAGTAACGGCAGCTACAGTGTAATAATAGTTTTGGAGTAATGGTAGCTACGGTGTAATGGCAGTTCTAGAGTAATGGCTCCGGTGGAGTAACAACAACTAGCATAACAGTGGAATATAACAATATCTGACTGATAAAGTGCTAGCACCAGGTGTTACATTTCTCCTTGCCATATTTTTTTGTTGTTCCTGCAAAAGATAAACAAGTAAATAGCAATATATATCTATATATATTTTTGTTTTTTTATTTATTTTTTTTAGAGCAGAGTGAGGGTATCTTGTTTTCCAACGACCATTAAATCAGATGAAGCAGAAAGATTTTTAAAAAAAGCATCTTTAGAGGCTAGACAGTGATATAATTTAAGACGATGTTCGTTTACCAGGAACGAAGTATGGTTTTCATCTATTGTACTTAGTATAACCATTCCATTGTCAAAAACTGTGTCCTTTGATATGGGTCCATCCAGTGAGTGTAGAGCTTGCCTTTGAAATCCTAAAATCTGGAGTCATATAGTAACGCCCAGTCCCCCACCTAAAACACCTTAGTTTTGATAAATTTATCGTGCCATTTCATTCTCTATTGTTGAACAGTAGTAGTTTTATGGACAACCACTACTCGAATCTTGTCCAACTCATTTAGCTATTCCAGTTGGTGTTTCTAGGCTTTTAATAAGTCTAGGCCTACTTCCAGACCTGTTCTGAGTGTACTAATCTCAAATTCCAGTGGAAAGAAGGGGGATTTTCCATAGACTAATTCATATGGAGAAAACCCTATTGTATTCCACCATGTTGATCTGTATGCCCATAGAGCTTTTGGAAGTTTCTGTGCCTAGTCCCGGCAATGGCTTGCTACTGTCTTTGTAAAGATATTTTCCAATACCTTATTTGTGCTTTCTACCTGTCCATTTTCCTGGGGATGATAGGGGGTTGTCACTCTATGTTTGATCCCATATTTTTGCATTAGCTTTTCTATCATATGAGATGTAAAATTTCATCCACCGTCTTATACAATTTCTCGTGGAGTCCCATACCTGGCAAAGATTTCTTCAAAAAGGAAGTCTACCACCACTTGCTCTATTACTCTCGTGACCGCCCTAACTTCCACCCATTTAGTTGCATAGTCGGTACAGACCAAGATATAAGCCTTCTGATTCGAAGGCGGGTTGAAGGGACCAACGAAATTGATGGCCCATTTCTCGAATGGTTCAAGGACTATCTGGGCCTGCAGGGGCATTCATCTGCTTTCCCAGGTTGTCCCATCTGTTGATAGCTGTCACACCTCCGCACGTAATCTCGAGTGTCACGAAAGATGGAGGGCTAGTAATATCCCATTTGCAGCACTTTATGACATGTTCTTTTGTATGCAAAGTGTCCCCCATAGGGTCCGCTGTGTGCAACTTTTAATATCTCTAAAATATCATCTCCCGCCACACAACACCGAATCTACTGATCAACTCTCGTGTGGAAGAGATATCCTGCCATCCATGGATATCGGGTACTCTGGTGAATGATCTTCCTTTGCTCCTTATAGGATAGATGACGAGGTACTTTACCTATAGCAAGATAATTAGCAATATCTGCATACGAGAGAGTGTTAGTAGAAACTGCAAAAAGATTCTAATCCGAAAAATCATCTTCAATTGGTGTTTCCTTACCATCATGTTCTATCCTAGATAAAATATCTGCGACCACATTGTCTTTCCCTGGTTCAAGGACTATCTGGGCATGCAGGGCATTTCATCTGCTTTCCTAGGTTGTCCCACCCATTGATAGCTATCACACCTCCGCACGTAATCCCAAGTGTCACAAAAGATGGAGGGCTAGTAATATCCCATTTGCAGCACTTTATGACCTATTATTTTGTCAGCAAAGTGTCCCCGACAGGGTCCGCTGTGTGCAACTTTTAATATCTCTAAAATATCATCTCCTACCACACAACACCAAATCTGCTGATCAACTCTCGTATGGAAGAGATATCCTGCCATCCATGGATATCGAGTACTGGTGAATGATCTTCCTTTGCTCCTTATAGGATAGATGACGAGGTACTTTACATGTAGCAAGATAATTAGCAATATTTGCATACCACAGAGTGTTAGTAGAAACTGCAAAAAGATGTTCATCTGAAAAATCATCTTCAATTAGTGTTTCCTTACCATCACGTTCTATCCTAGATAAAATATCTGCGACCACATTGTCTTTCCCTGCTTTATCTACTATAGTGATATCAAATTCCTGTAGTAGCAACAACCATCTTGTAATTCGACCAGGGGTAATAGGTTTATTCATTAAATACCTGATGGTTGTGTTAGGTCCCTATAATACTTGTGATTACCCCATTAGTATTGTAGTTGTATCCCTTATTAATATTGTTATGCCCCTATTGTCCCCATATTGTTATTACTGTGCCCCATAGAATCCCTCTATTGTTATTTTTGTGGCTTTATATTATTATTGTTATGTTGGCTGGGTTATATTGTGACTCCTTAGACTCTTATATATAGAAAGGAGGTTTTGTCATTTGAATAATTGAAGAATTGTTCATTTGTGTAATGTAAAGGAGGTCGCCCCCTCGAAGAGGCTGAATTCTAAGGCGTTCAACTATCTTTTCTTTCTTTTTGTGAGCTGATTTCATAACATTTGGTATCAGAGCTTTGGATTCTAGGGTTTCACTGCTCCAAATAGGTCATCATGGAATTTTCGTTGTAACTTTTTTCTGCGATGTTTCAGAAGCTAAAACAAAAAACCCATTTGAGACGAATTCGCACTGAACCTCGGATCCGAACTTCAGAGCTTTTCGCACTATATTGGCAGAGATATGATCTGAGGAAGTTGGCCTTTTTGTAGACTCCTGAATTACATTCCAAATAGGGGACCTGGGAAAATCGTCATAACTTTCTCTCCGAGCATCAGATTGAAATTTCGTAAGAAGGTACAAAAGGAACACGGATTGTAGTTTCTTGTATATTTTTTTCAGAGCCAAAGGTTGAAACAGTGACTTGTGGCACGTCATACAAGTTCACTCTACTGAACTAGTCTATAATCAGGTCACTGTGGGAGAATTGGCATAACTCTTCCCTGGAGAATCCAATTTGGATTAGACTAGTGGCATTGGAAAGAGGACACAGAGGGCTACCGCAGGTCACAATTTTAGAACTGGATGATCCAAAATTACAGAGATACATCAGATTCAATATCAAGCTCCTACAAAGTGAAAAAGGTGTGTAGTTTTTTTCAATTTTTTAATAAGCTTGGTTTGAAAAATTAGTTTGAAGGAATTCAAAGAGCATAGTAAAGCATTATTATCGGTAATTGATGCCCCGAGAAAGGAAAATTCAAACAACTAGTAAGCAACCTAAAATCTCTAGCATGACCCATGAAGAAGAGGAAGAAATGCAACATGATATAACAAAATTACGAGACCAAGTGCAACAAGTGTCACTTGCACAAAAAGCAACAGAATCTAAGATGGATGGTTTAAAGAAAGATGTAGAAGCTAAGATGGATGGTTTAAAGAAAGGCGTAGAAGCTAAGACGGATTGTTTAAAGAAAGGCATAGAAGATAAGATGAATGACATGGAAGCTAAGATGGACGATTTGAAGATAGGCATGGAAGATTTGAAGACAGGCATGGAAGATTTGAAGACAGATTTGACAAAGTTTCTACAAGAAATGCTTACTAATGGTGAAAGGGTAGTAAAGGAAACTCATGATGAGAACAAAAGAAATTTTAATCGTGATTTCATAGACTCTAATGTTGGATCGAAGACCCACCATATTCCAAAAATCGATATGAGGAATTTTGATGGCAAAGATCCCGCAACATGGATATTACAGATGGAGCAATTTTTCAATCTCAATAATGTGCAAAACACACAAAAAGTACGTATTGCAACTTTATATTTGGAACCAAATCAGTTTGTATGGTATCAATGGCTTTGCTCTCGTAAACAAATTATCACTTGGGCAATTTTTATGGAAGAATTGACAGCACATTATGAGGATACAAAAAGAAACACTTTTTTTAGCCAATTGATAAGTCTCAAACAGAAGGGTTCAATAATGGAGCACATTGAGGAGTTCCAAAAATTGAACATAAGGGTAAAAAATATTCTAGAGGAGCATAGGATTGATGTGTTCATAGGGACTTTAAAGGATAATATCCAACATGATGTTTGCCTTTGGGAACCTGATTCATTAGAGAAGGCATTCAGGTTAGCAAGAAAAATGGAAAGCAAAATTATGGCAACAAGGAAGCATACCACTCACAACTATAAAGATGGAAGTGTTGTTGCCCCTAGTCTTCCACAACCTATAAGGTTGACACCACAACAATTGGAAGAAAGAATAGCAAAAGGGCTTTGTTACAGTTGTGATAGCAAATACACTAAAGGTCATAAGTGTGGTGAGAAGAAATTATTCTACATAGATTGTGAAGAGGAAGAAGAAAAGGAGCAAGAAAGGTCAAAATAAGAGGATATACTCCAGGAACAAAGCCTATGTAAAGAAGAAATGAATCCGCCATATCTTGTAATGCATTGGCTGAAATTACCACTCCTCAAACCATCAAGATAGAAGGACAAATCAAGAAGAAAAGATAATAGTGTTGATTGATTCAGGAAGTACCCACAATTTTATTCATTGTAAGATAACAAAAGAATTGAATTGCTTCCTATATCCAGCACCATAGTGTCAAGTGATGGTTGCAAATGGAGGAACAATAAATTGCTCTAGAAAGTGCCATAATATCAAGCTATCCATGGGAGAATATGTATTGACTAGCCCAATGCTTTCCATTCCAATGGGAGGTGCTAATGTTGTACTAGGAGTCCAATGGCTACAATCCTTGGGTACAATAGCTTTTAATTTTCAAGAACTTTTCATGAAATTTTCTGTGGAAGGAAAGGAAGTTGAATTAAGGGGTATTGTAGGGAAACTAAGAAAGATAATCAGCTCTAACGGTATGACGAAGCTTCTAAAAAAGGAACAAAGAGGTGTAATTGCACAATTATGTTTGCTAGATGTTTCCACATTGGAATCATCTATTTCTCCAGATCTCCAAAACGTCTTGGACAATCATTCCAAGGTATTTGAGACTCCCAAAGGTCTCCCACCAATTCGTGATCATGATCATGCTATTCATATGATTCCAGGAAGTGTTCCTCCAAACATCAGGCCATACAGATATGCCTATGCCCAAAAGAGTGAAATTGAATGTATGGTTGTAGAAATGCTAGAGGCTGGTATAATTCAACCTAGTCAAAGTTCTTTCTCTGCTCCAGTAGTATTGGTGCACAAGAAGGATGGATCATGGCGCATGTGTCTGGATTATAGGGAGCTCAACAAGCTCACTATTAAAGATAAGTTTCCCATTCCTATCATTAATGAATTACTGGATGAATTGCATGGATGAATTTACTTCACCAAGTTGGATCTTCATTCAGGATATCATCAAATCAGAATGAAGACTGAAGACATTCCGAAAACAACATTTAGAACCCATGAGGGTCATTATAAATATTTGGTCATGCCTTTTGGCCTTACCAATGCACCTTCTACATTTCAAGGTTTTATGAATTCCATTTTCAAACCTGTCCTTAGAAAATTTGTGTTAGTATTTTTCAATGATATACTAATCTACAACAAGTCTTGGAAGGATCATGTCAAACATGTTGACAGGGTGCTACAACTATTGGAGGAGAAACAATTATATGCAAAAAGATCCAAATGTTTCTTTAGAGTGCAAGAGGTGGAATATTTGGGTCATATTGTATCTCATGAAGGAGTTAAGGTAGACCCTAGCAAAACTAAAGCCATTAAGGAATGGAAAATTCCGACATCCATAAAGCATCTGCGAGGATTTCTCGGGTTGACAGGTTATTATCACAAGTTTATTAAGAATTATGGTAGAATAGCAGCACCTCTAACAACATTATTGAAGAAAGATGCATTTTCATGGACTCCACAAGCAACAAAGGCCTTCGAACATCTTAAAGAGGCAATGTGCCAAGCACCCTTCTTAGCTACACCGGACTTCACAAAAACCTTTATTGTGGAAAGTGATGCTTTAGGAAATGGAATTGGTGCTATTTTAATGCAAGATGAAAGGCCCATTGCTTTTGAAAGTTGTCCAAACAAGGGAAAGGTTTTACAAAAAGCTATTTATGAGAAGGAAATGTTGGCAATACTACATGCACTTAAGAAATGGTGACCCTACCTAATGGGAAGACACTTCAAGGTAAAAACAGATCATGATAGCCTTAAATACTTTTTAGAACAAAGATTATCCTCTAAAGAGCAACAAAAGTGTGTCACAAAGATGTTGGGTTATGACTTTGAAATCATCTACAAAAAAAGGAAGCAAAATGTGGTGGCAGATGCACTCTCAAGAAAGGATGAGAATGTGGAAGCATTGTTGTGTGCCATTTCTATTATCCAACCAGATTGGATAAACGAAGCAAGGGGGAATGGAAGAATGATGAAGAAGTGTGGGCACTTATTTGGAAGTTACAACAAGATTCTAGTACATCTAATACATTTAGCTGACAAAATGATTTGTTATGGTACAAAGATCACTTATACCTCTGTAAGAATTCCCAACTCAAGCAAAATATTCTTATGGAATTGCACACTTCTCCATTAGGAGGGAACTCAGGCTTTTTAAAAACTTACCACAGGGTTAAGAAAGAATTTTTTCGGATGGCCTTAAATCAGATATTCAAAAGTTTGTGGCGGAAAGTTTGGTTTGCCAACAAAATAAAGTTGAAACAATTAAGACCCCAGGTCTATTACAGCCTTTATCCATTCCAAGCCAATGTTGGGAGGAGGTTTCAATGGATTTTATCACAGGTTTACCCAAGTCTGAGGGAAAGAGTGTCATCATGGTGGTAGTTGACAGACTACCAAATATGCACACTTTTGTGCATTATCACATCCATTTAAAGCCAGTACAGTTTCTACGACATTTATCGAAACAATTCAAAAGCTAAATGGAAATCCAAAGATTATTGTAAGTGACAGAGATCCCATTTTCACTGGAAATTTTTGGACAAAATTAGTTTCTTGTCTTGATACTCAATTAGCTCATAGCTAATCTTATCATCCTCAATCTGATGGACAAACTGAGATAGTAAACAAATGTTTGGAAGGATATCTTTGTTGCTTTGTATTTGACAAACAGACACAATGGGTCAAATGGTTGCCTCTGGCTGAATGGTGGTATAATACTTCCTTCCATACAGCAACAAAAATGACCCCATTTATGGCACTTTATGGATATCAGCCACCATCCATCACATCATATTTAAGAGAAAATTCTAAGGTTCAAGCAATGGAACATCACATTGAACATCAACAACAAGTCCTCCAACTCTTAAAGGATAACCTCATGTTGGCACAGAATAGAATGAAACAACAGGCAGATAAGCATCACAATGAAAGAAGTTTTGATGTAGGTGATTGGGTATTCCTACGGCTACAACCATATAAACAAATGTCCCTCAAGCAAGCTAAGAAGGATAATAAATTATAACCAAAGTATTATGGTCTATACATGGTGTTGCAAAAGATTGGTACTATGGCATACAAATTGGAGCTTCCTGCAGCTTCTCGAGTGCACCCAGTTTCCATGTTTCATGTTTAAAGAAGGTTATAGGCGACAAGATCCCGGTTCAAACAATATTGCTAGAACTTGACGAGGAAGGAAAAATTATATTGGAACTGGAAGCAGTCACAGAAACAAGAACTTGACAGCTACGAAATTGATAAATTTCGGAGTATCTCATCAAGTGGAAGAACTTATCCGCTGAAGATTCCACATGGGAGGATGAGAATTTTATACAAAAGCATCCATCACTATTCAAGCGTTAAGGAAAACACTTTTTTGAAGGAGAGGGGCATGTTAGGTCCCTATAATACTAGTGATTACCCCATTACTATTGTAGTTGTATCCCTTATTAATATTGTTGTGCCCCTATTGTCCCCATATTGTTATTACTGTGCCCCAGAGAATCCCTCTATTGTTATTTTTGTGGCTTTATATTATTAATTTTAGGTCGGTTGGGTTATATTGTGACTCCTTAGACTCCTATATATAGAAAGGAGGTTTTGTCATTTGAATAATCGAAGAAATGTTCATTTGTGTAATGTAAAGGAGGTTGCCCCCTCGAAGAGGCTGAATTCTAAGGCGTTCAACTATCTTTTCTTTCTTTTTGTGAGCTGGTTTCATAACAGGCTACATGATCGGTGTGCACAAAAGTAGGATACCCGGTAATATAGTGCCAAAACTTATTGATGGCATAAAAGACGACAAGAAATTCTTTGTCAGTCACTGTGTAGTTTAATTCGACAGGAGCCAAATTTTTACTAACATAGTAGACTGCATAAGGTACCTTATCCTCTTGTTGTCCCAATACTGCACCAATTGTTGTTTGAGAGGCATCCGTATGAATGTGGAAAGGTAAAGCCTAGTTAAGTCCTCTAAGGATCGGAGCACTGCAAACTAACTCTTTAATTTTTGTAAACATTGCATCACAGTCTTTTGTCCACACAAATTCTAAATCTTTCGTTAGTAATTGAAATAGTGGGTGTGCTACTTTTGCAAAATTTTCTATGAAATGTCTATAAAACCCAACACAACCAATGAAACTACGTACCTGTGTGACCGTCTTAGGCTTTGGGAACTGCAAAATTACCTGTATCTTTGTTGGATCCATCCTGATTCCTTTAGATGAGAGCAAATGTCCCTGAACGATTCCCTCCTCCATCATCATGTGACATTTCACTGTACTCAGAGAGACACGCACTTGTATACACCTTGCGAGAAATTTTTGCAGATTTTTCAGTCCCACCATGAAAGAGTCCCCATATGGAGTAAATTCATCCATATAGATCTCAACACTGTCATTTATCAAGTCAGAGAAGATTCCCAGAATTGCCCTCTGGAATGTCACAGGAGCATTACATAGGGCAAAAGGAAGGACTCGGTATGCAAATGTCCCCCAGGGGCATGTGAACGTGGTTTTGTCCTGGTCCTCAGGAGCAATCTAGATCTGGTTATATCCACTAAACACATCCAGAAAAAAGAAATACTTCTTACCAGCCAATGTGTCTAACACGTGATCAATAAATGGCAAGGGAAAGTGGTCTTTCTGTGTTGCCTTATTCAACTCTTGATAATCTACGTAGATCCACCATTTTCCATTCTTTTTGGGGACCATTACCAATGGTGAGACCCTTTGGCTGTCTAAGATTGGGTAGATGAAACCTACATCCAGTAATTTATGAATTTCTTCTTTCACCACATTCTTTAATGCAAGGTTCATTCTTCTCTGAGGTTGTCTTATAGGATGACAATCTTCTTTGATGTATATGTGATGGGTGCATAAGTTGGCAAGGATTCCCTTCATATCTGCATAATCCTAGTTGAAGGCCTCTTTATGTTTCCGTAGGACATCTATAAGCTGCTCCTTCTAAGATTTTTACAGGTTCAGATTAATATTCAAGGTTTTCCCAGGTTCCAATTCCACTTGCATACTTTCATGAGGTGCATCAACAGGTGGTTCCTCTAATCCATCTGTTGTTTCCATGGTTTCCTAAGCCTCACAACTTAGGATAGATTCTAGGTTCTTCTGGTTCGATTCCGAAATGGAACAAGGATCATCCATGAAGGAAGTGATTACATCATTATTTTATCCTATTTTCAATTGCAGGGCCTGTCCGATAGTAAGGATGGGTCTTAGTTCTTCATCTTCCTTTCCATCCTCCACCACAAATATGGCCTTCTTACTACCTACTGGTTTTATTGGTGAGTTTGGTTTTGAAAGTGGATATAACACTAAATTCTTAGTGTTATGCCCATTAGAAATGAACCATATTCCTTGAGCGGCACCCAATGTAAGCATCTGCAGTGGCCATCCATGGCCTACCAAAATTAGGGAATGACCGCCCAGTAAAGATTGTGTATGTAATACCAGGAAGTCTATGGGGTAATGCCATGAGTCCACTAAAATTGTCACATCTTCCAACTTTCCTACAGGTTTGACTGTAGATCAATATGCTAGTTCCAGCACTGTAGGTGTATGCTTTAAATTACAAAGTCCTAGCACATGCATAGTTTTAGTGGTGATTACATTGATGGTAGCTCCTAGGTCTACCAACACATTTGGAATTTCTACCCCATTAATCTGTACTGTCAAGATCGGGTTCCCCGGATCTCCATATTTCACGAGCATTGATTTTCCCATCATAAAATCCGATAACTTTCCCATAACATGGATAGCGAGGGGATCTTTAATTTTCTTGGCAAGTTTCCTTGAACAATATTCCCTAAGAGTTTTTGCATAGATTGGCACATCCTTCATAGCTTGTAATAAGGGAATTTTAACAAATAAGTTCTGCAATTCTCCTAATAAATCAAATTCAGATTGAGGACCTGGTTTACTCATGATTAATCTCTCTGGGTAAGGTGGTTCAAATTGATGCTGCTTGACAGGAGGTGTTTGGGTTCTATCGGTTTGCTTTGGCTCTTTACTGACTGGCCCTGCCTCCTTACCTTCAATATTAAGATGTTCAAAGATAACTAGAGGAGGTTGGACGTTAACTATTTGACCTGATCGTAGATTCATTTCGTATAGTTCTGCAGTGGAGATACTATATGAAGGCAGGTTAAGAACATCAGCTTGATGAGCTCCCTTATTGTTGGGGTTAGGGTTAGGCTACATTGGGAGCTGAGGACAGGCAGGCTAGTTACCACGGGGCACATTGGAGGGTAGTTTAAGTTGTTGCTGGGGCATCTGTTGTGGCATCTGCAGTGGCATTCGCTGAGGAAACTAACCAGGAGCAGATCCTCGCTAGGTTGGAGCCCATGGGGAGCTCGTACTGGCTTGGGGGTTCCACTGCTGCCAAGGTGGGTACTGATATTGCAGCCACATGGGAGGGTAAGGCATGGTCTGAGGATTCATATTACAATTGTTAAAATACTGAGATGGATCCAGGTACATACCTTGATTTCCCATTGGTGGTCGAAGTTGCCATGGCTTCCTAGATGCCATGAGGTACAGCTACTCCGTGTCCTCCCCTGTTCCTTGAAATACTTCTTTCAAGCTTGGTAAGGAAGGGCATGAGCTTGTCACATGATTGAGCTCGCAGATCGCACATTCCTCTATGGAATTCAATGGACACTCCCTCTCCGTATGCTTCTTTCTGCACTTTGGAAAAAACACTGCCATAGTCCTATCAAACTCTAGATATTTTTGTTTTACTTGCAAAGTGTCCATCTGTGCTGACAGGGTACTGAGGATATCTATTCTCAGGTTGTCTAGCAAATTTCTGATTTCTACTTTTGTAACACCCCCGCTAGATCCTTTTACTGAACAGACCCCCTGCTTGTTTCTCACAAGCCCCCTTGAGCACTAAATACATAATTTGCAAATATCTTCGAACTTCTCCTTTGAGATATCTCCCTTTCCCACAATGTTCAATAGCTCCATCGAGTCTTCTCAAAGGGATTGAAGGAGGATAATCTTTAATATTTCCTTATCCAGGTCAGAATGTCCTGACCTCTGTAAGGTGTAGTTGAACCTCTCCACACAATCTTCCAAGCTTTCATCTTCTTTCTGTGCGAACTTGAAGAGTTCCTCCTTAATGTTTCGGGATTTACAGTAATCCTGGTATTTCTCCATGAAAGGCATCTGCATATCTTCCCATGTAGAAATGGATTTTCCTCCAAGGCCCATGAACCATCGCAGAGCCGTCCCTTTTAGAGTGGAAGGGAAAATCTTCAGCCTCTAAGCATCTATTGTATAGTCATAGCCCTGACATACTATATCAAACTCAAATAGAAATGTGTTGGGGTCTTCCGAGATAAGCCCATGGAAGGTTGGCAAAGCTGCCAACGGAATAGGTTTTGTAGGCACACCGGTTCCCAAATCCCCAATAGGGAAATCGATGGTGGAGTTTGTAGGAGCCATGAATTTTTTCCAATAATCACTGGGGATTTCAACAGGCTCTATAGAGGGTGGTTGAGGATTTTTAGCTACTAGAATTCGAGCTACTTTGGTGGCACTTCCCTGATCTCTTGGTGATGTAAATATCTCCTCGTATTTTTCTCCTCTGGCCTGATGGCTTGATCCTTCAACTACAACTCCCTTTCATTTACTAGAACATTCCAATCCTACCGATGCTCTTCTTGCAACTTCATCCTCTGCTAACACCAGCGCAAGATTCTCTGGATCAGGTCCACTACTAGATGCTTCCTCCACGGTCAAAGGAACTTGCTGTGTTGAGTCACCATAGAATGCTGCAGTCGATACTGGCTATTCCACTGATTGTCCTTCTGACTTCACCCTTCTTGCTCCTGGTCTCACAGCTACGCGAGAGGATGCTTCGGGTTCAACCTTTGCTATAATATCTTGTATATACGTTTTTCTTCCCAGATCTAGTCTTCCCCTCCTTGGGGCTCTCCCTTTGCCCCTTTTATTAGGTTCTTTGTTCATACAAAAGTTGGATTGATGGGGGGGTCTTGGTATGAACCTACAATGCTTCAACCCTAGAGTAAGGTGTCGAAAAGACCGTTTTTTCCCCAAGATGAAAAAAATCACAAAAATAAAGGTGGCTATATCCAAAAATCTAGGGTTTCAATCCTAGAGCAAGGCATCAAAGGACTCCTCCCTCCCCAGGGACAAGAACCAAAAACAATAAAAAACCACGGGAAGCCCTAATATTCCCAGATCTGAAACAGGATGTAAGAAAAACTATCCCTCTACAGGGTAAAAGCTAGGGGCTTCCCAGAAAGAAAGCACACACAGGTTAAGAGACAAAGTAATTCTAGCTCAAGGCCTGGAGCAGGGCATCAAAGGACCGCTCCCTCCCCAAGATAAGAGAATGGCCCAAAATAATCAGAAAAATAAAAATGAACAAACAAAAAGAATACCTACGCTCAGGACGTGAAGCAGAGTGAGAAAACTCGTTCTCTCCCGAGGATGAGAGATTGACCCTCTAGTCGGTTTGGATCATTGTTTGCACCTTGTTAGCCTCCCCGGCAACGGCGTCAAAATGTTGGTGTCCAAGTAGGGTTGATTTATCCACCTTGTTCTGACATTGATTTTTATCAATTCGGGTGCGTATCCTTTCAAGGCAATGCGCAAGGTATATGCAAGGGCAAACGCATAATCATTTCCAACCAACGGTTCATGGTTTAAGATTCGAAACATGACTGCAAGATTAAAAATTACAGAACTGTAGAAATAATCATAAACAACAAAGAATTGTGACAACAAACATAAACTGATAAATCACACACACATAAAGATAGAGCACCTAATCAGAAGAGTGGACCCAGCTCTCTAATTAGGGCTGCGTTAGCCACGAAAAGAACTAGAACAACAAAATGGATGATCTTTTTTTACTTGGTAATAGATGTTTACAATACTAATGGGTGAACCCCCATTCACAAGATCAACCTGCAATTTATACACAGCGAGGGAGATTAACAGATCTCCCGGAAACATAGTAACCGCTGATACAAAGATATACATCAGCTGGAATAGTATCAGCATCAAGTGTCTAAGATAGCAAGAAGGCCTAAGAATAGTTCAGGGAGACTATTCTCGGAGCTGCGCGACCTCCTTCTGGCCAGTCATTGCCAGATCTATTGCAATACGCTGAAGTGAGGTTTCCTATTCTCATGCTACGGTCAAACACACAGTTTAGTACTGCAAATACATAGACTCCATGCATTTTACTTCATTAATTAAAATATACCAATTGGAAAAGTAAGGGGGGAATTTACCTTGTAATTTTATCATAATAGCATAGGTAAATGAGTGCAAAAAGGTCAAAAAGGGTAGTGGAAATGGACAGAAAGATGGCCCGATTTGGTACCCAACAATAATGAAGAAGAGGAAAAAGATGATGACAGCAGTGGTTTTCTCCCACATTGGGTTTCCACCTAAAATCATAGTGTTCATGTGTATTGATATATTTTTTGTGTTTTGACGATATAACTACTTCTTACTGCTAATGGTTATTTTTTAATGATTGAATAATGAAGTAATTTTGCATTAGTTAAAGATGAATAGCTAATGAAATAAATGGAAAATTAGTTATCTCGATATATGTGGTTTTCTTTGCTCATAGTCGTGTACATACACTGGTTTCCTGAGTGACAGTATCATACATAATTTAGAATAAGAAATTGAAAAGTTGAAGTGTGTTTAAAATAATGATTCACCACCCCCCCATCTATTTTCCCCAACTAGAAACATTTCCATGTGCAAACATGTATAGAAGCTATATTTCATATATATGAAAGCCCACATTAAAAAATGAAGATTTACAGAAGGATACTTCTTTAAATTAAATTTATGGAAAAACTTTCATAAATGTGTATATGAAAGTGAGCTTCCATATAGGTGCATATACAAAAGCATGCTTTTTTTATAGGTGTATATAAACAAGATGTCTTATATGGAACTAGGCCTCCATATATGCACGTATAAGGAAGCTTTTTCATATTTGTGAATATGTGGATGTGAATTCAGTAATACACATATATAGAGTTGGATTCCATATATGTTCATAAATGTAAGACAACTTAAGTAAATTATTTTGTAAATACACATATATGGAAGTACACTTTTGTAAATGCATATATATGGAATTTGTCTTCCATATATGAACATGCATGGAAGTTCTTCCACACAAGGACAAATAGGGAGGCCACATTCTATAAGTCCACATATACAAAGGTTTCTCCATATGCAAATATGAAAACGATGGCTTCCATATATGCACATATACTAAAGCTAGTTTTGTAAATGCTTCTTATAATTGACAATTATAGAATCCTTCTTTCATACTTGGGCTTCCAAAAGTCATCGTTTGTATATGAATATATTTGGAAGTTCATTTTCATGTGTCCACCACCATATGTAAGCAAACTTTCATAAATACACAATTACCTAAGCGCTTCTATAAATGTGTATTTCTGATGTGAAAGCAAGTTCTCATATAGACGCATATCAACAAGAATAATTTTGTATATGCACATATGAAAAAGTGCGTATAAGACAAACCCCACTTCCATATATGTACATTTAGAAAAACCCTTCTATAAATGGGCATTTCCAGAAGAAAGGTTCTCTATGTGCATATAAATGGAAGTTGGATTTTGTAAGTGCACATATATTGAAGCACTTATGAAAATGTGAATATAAAAAGGTTCTATATATGCACACATATGGAAGTTCTTCCATATATGTACAATTTCCATATATTCACATATATAGAATCCTAATATTGTGGATGTGTGTTTATAGAATCCCTGCTATAAATGCACATTTATCAAAGTGCTTCCATAAATATATATTTACGAAAGTGGGTTTCTAAATAGGAGCATATACGGAAGTAAAATTCCATATAGGTGCATATAAGGAACTCATTTCCTATAGCAGTAGGCTTCCATTTATGTATATATATATATATATATATATATATATATATATATATATATATATATATAATAACTTCTATATTTTTCCATATACATATTCCCCTGCAATATATACACATATACAAAAAATTGGGTTTTGTATATATTTAGAAATGTAAGCTAAGTTCAATAAATTAATCTATAAATATGTATAGGTGGAAGTCAATTTCCATAAATGTGCATATACAAAAGCCATCTTCCATAAATGAACATATATGGAATTTTACTTCCATATATGCGCATATACAAAATCACCTCCACATATTCACAAATAGGGGGGGAACTTTTGTAAATTTTTGAATGTACACAATGATTTACACATATGCACATATATAGAAGCTTGTTGGCATATATGCACATGTATAAAATATATTTACATAAATGATTTTGTAAATGTACATATAAAGAAGTGGGATTCTATATATGAGGACAAATTGAAGTGTACTTCCATATATGCATCTAAACTAAAGCTTCATTTTACAAATGCACATTTACAAAACAACTTCTATATATATGCCGTGTATGAAAGAATAATTTTTTATATGTGCACATATGGAAATCATATTCCATACATGCACATATATAGTAATGCTTCCATAAATGAACACATCATAAGTGATTCCATATATTTTCACTTAAGGAAGATAACTTACATTTATCCACATATATAGAAGCATGCTTCCATAGATCTGCATTTACATATGCATTTCTGTAAATTCCCATTTAGCTTCCACATGTAGGTAGCTAACATAAGTATTTAGAATAAGAATGAAAATGATATCAAAATATTTTTCCAACCATAGAAAAGAATAATGATTACAATGTTAATAAGATGATACTTTTATTACTACTGCATAATGTTCACTAAACTCTTTGAGGGGGAAACCTCTAATCAAGCAATTTTTACTTAAAATAATTCTCCAAACATCATTTATAATGGTCTTGACATTATGATACAGGTGTTTTCCTTGATAGAAACTCACTCACAAGTCAATTCAAATTTGATAAAAGGTAATTCACAGTGTAACAGGTCAATTCAAAGGTAACAAGGCAGTGGTAAAGAAGAACAGGAAGTTGGAACAAATGTCTACTGATCAAAATCAAGAAGTTGAAGGAAAAGGATAGTTGCAGATATTTTAAGTTTTATACACAGGTTCACCTTCTCAAAGCAGTGTATACATGTAGGTTCAAAGAACAAAAAGAGCCTATACATATGCACACACTTTTACAAGAGGAATAACATGTATGGGTTGGAAAATCAAGGAAATTCAAGAGTAAAGAATACCAAGGGTCAATACCATGGTATTAGCCCACAATATTAAGTGGAGTAACGACTATTTGATCCCGTCCAAGAATACCATAGGTCCTAAGTGTGGCTTTCGTCCGAGGTATTAAGGAAGGAAAAAACTATATAAGGAGGAGAAGATCAAAGGGCCAGGTGTGAAAGTGAAAGGGTTTCTAAGGAATACTTCAATCTGAAGTATATTTGATATTGTAGGGGCTATGATTATGATATAATTTGAAATATTTTGTGAACCTTGAATTCAATGTTGGATCAAGATCATGAGGCTTGAAATTACTTATCATTGAATGATCTGATATTGGTTGGGCTAGATTTGATTGCTTACACATGTTTTATTCTTCAAATGTCATGATTTGGGTATGTCTAATGTCTGGAATAGCAGCGAAGTTGTGAGTTAATATTTGCAGATCTATATGTTGGTTCACCTTGGTAAAGGCACGTGTACACACTGGCTCGACTCTTCCAAGTAGCGTATGAAAAAGAAAACCCTATTGTTTAGAGATGATTGATATATCTGATCACTGTTGTTGTTCTATTGTTGTCTGTCAATGAAGTCTTCTTAGATCTAAATGAAAAACTGAATGCATAAGGAGTTTGTGTCTAATTGATTGATTGATTAAGTGAGAATGGTTATCTTTGATGCTAACTGTGTAGATCTCTGCAAATTGACAGTAGATGTTCAGAATATTATTGGTTGGTACAGATCTGATTTAGAATTTGTTATGATTCAGTAGTTCTGAAGGTATATGCAGGTTTTGTTAAAGGAGGTAGCATATACATGTAGGTTGGGTTCAGTAAAGTGGTGTATGCATTCTGATGTATGATTTTTGAGGTTGCAGCTGGTTGTGAATGATTATGCTAGTTTCTGGATTCAACACAGTGTTCTGGTGACAATGATCTGATTGTTCAAATTAACTGATTGTAGGTTGATGCAATTTGAGTTTCAAAGTTTCTTATGGGCCCAATAAGAAAATTTGATGAAACGAGGCCTTCATATTGTATTGTTGTGTACCAGGAGAATCCAGTCTAAAAATTAATGAAACATGGTCCCTAGAGGAAGAGATAATGTTGTAGCGTTCTGTAGGTTGGCGCTTACGTACTAGTAAACACATCAACTAGTGCAAGAGCTAGGGGTTGTAGCTCCCTTCTAGTAGAATCTAGAAAATGATAGAAGGTTATAGCCTTTTGAAGGTGGTTTCTTGCATACTGGTATGAGTCTGCACTAGTACAAGATTGTAAGCAAAATTTCATTGTATTAAAAGAAGACAAAGATAACAACAGCAGGTGGTTTTACTCCTGCATTAGGTTTCCACCTTAAATCTTGGTTTTTATTTGTGTTGTTTATGTGTGATGGTTTATTATGTTATTACTACACATAGTTATTGTATAACAAGATACTGATACACTGATTAAAGATAAACACATGATAAATTGACTAAATCATCAGTTCTCTGGGTATACGTTGGTTTTCTTAATCACAGTTATATACACATGCAAGTTCACTTCACTGAAGTAGCGTATATAAATCTATTTGGGAATTGAAAAGTTATTGAATTAGAGATACCGATTCACCCCCCCTCTCAGTATTATTTCCAACATTTGGTATTAGAGAAGGTCCCTTAGAAGATGTTTGATTGCTTTAAGGGAGATATTTCAAGATGAATAATCACAAAGGTATGGGATCTATTAGACCACCAATATTCAATGGGAACAACTTGGTGTATTGGAAAATAGGAACCATAGCTTATCTTCAATCGCTTAGAGCTGATGTTTGGGAAATTGTGGAAGGAGGATATCAATTACCAGGAGAAATACCAATAGATACAAGAGGTAAGAAGTTATATGAAATCAATGCCGAAGCAGTCAATACTTTATTGGGAAGTCTCTCATAATTATAATTCGTCAAATTCATGCATTTCAAGACAGCCAAAGAGATATGGGAAAAAATCATTCATAGCTACGAAGGAGACTCCCAGGTAAAACGTGTTAAGCTTCAAACTCTTAGAATTCAGTATGAAACTCTTAAGATGCATAGTGATGAAAATATTGCTAGTTACTTTTTACATGTAGATGAGATTGTTAATTGTATGAATAATTTGGGTGACGAGATAAAGGAGGCTACTTTAGTAGAGAAAATTTTAAGATATTTGTCTTCTAAATTTGAGGAAAAAGTATCTTCCATAGAAGAAAAGTGGGATCTTTAATATATTACTATGATTCAACTTCATGGAATTCTAACTACCTTTGAAATGAGGAAAGGAGGTCCATCAGATATGAGAAAAGTTTCTTTCAAAGCTTCAACAAAGGAAAAAGAAAAGGAAGGGCACAATGAATCAGGATAAATTTCAGAAGAAGAAGACTTTAACAGGGTTCCGGAAGATTCAGAGGTAACCTACCATTCAAATTCTTTGCTTGTGGTAGAGTCCTCCATTATGCTACCAAATGTCCTCATAAAGATAAATATGAAAAGGGAAAGGAATATGAAAAAGGCAATAGAAAATAGGTTGTTAATAGAAGAAGTTATTATACCCATGAAGATAGTGATGGTTTATCTAATAATGATGAAGATGAAACTGAACAAGATTATAAACTAGTCATGGCTTATGACAATGATGATTGTTTGGATGCCTTAGAAGAGGAAGACATTCTTGAAGAAATCACAAAACTCAAAATTTGTTTAGAAGAAAATAATATGATCATAGACACATTGACACATCAACTCATTGAAAGAGAAAAGCACAATGAAAAACTAGAATGTGAAGTTGTGGGTCTAAGAAAAGAACTTTAGAAAAAAAAATCTCTTAATCTTAGATTTGCTAGAGGGTCAGAAACATTAAATGGAATCATCAAAGTTCAGCATTCTCCTCTTATAAAGACAGGCCTTCGATATACTGAAGAATCATCCCAGTCACAAAAGCCATCAGCCTCCACCAGAAGCTATCTTGATGCAACAAATAGAAGTGAACAGTATGTCAATTATCTGGAAAAGCCTAAAAATACTCATCAGGTAAATCATGCTCAATTTATTGCAAGGATAAACATCAATAGAAGCATCAACCAATTGGTAAACAATGCCAAAATATTCTATGATCACAGAAACTTCTTTAATGGGCAATGTTTTTTATGCCATAACTTTGGGTATAAGGCTACTCAATGTTTTGCTTACAAAACCATCATGACTAGAGAAGCACGAAATAAAAGGAGCGTAATAGGAATCAAGAGAAGTCCCTATAATAACTTTTCTCCTCTTGAAGATGAAATTGAATTTTTGTTTTGTAATAACTTTGGTCATGAAGAATCTGAATATGGGGGAAAATTTCAACTAACACTTCAAAAGGAGCAAATATCATCAAATTCCAAGATATGGAGAAAGAAGGAATTTCAATCAAAAATATATGGCATAGCTCTATTTGTAGAAGGACAAAAGAATCAATGGTACATCGACAACAGATGCTTAAAACACATGACAAGTGATAAAGAGAAACCTCATTCATATAATTCTTTAGAAAAGGAAAAGAATGTCTCCTGTGGAAATGACACACCAGCTGTCATTAAAGGTAAAGGTTTTGTTCATTTGAAAGAAAAGGTTAAATCTGGAAATGTTATGAATAAAATTAAAATAAATGAACTTGTGTTTTGATCAAATGTGTGATCAAGGAAGTGAAGTTTTGTTTCAATCAAATAGATGTGTGGTTCATGAGATTGATACAAGAAATACAGTTATCAAAGGTACAAGAACTCCAAACAATTTATACATACTCAAAGGAGGACAAAAACAATGATATCTAAGAAAAACATATGAAAATTGGTTATGGAACAGAATATTGGGGCATTTATGATTTTCTCAAATAAGAAAAGCATGCAGGCTCAAGGCCGTCTGTGATCTTCCATATATCAGCATTCCAGAAAATACCATATGCAAACCTTTTCAAGTCAAAAAGAAAACCAGATTTCATTTCATTGAAAAAGAAGGACCAACAAGTAAGCCTCTTCAACTCATCCATCTAATTTATGTCGACCAACAAGGAAAAAGTCACCTCATGGAGAAGAATACTTTATTTTATTCATTGATGATTTTTCTAGAATGTGTTGGATAGGTCTACTAAAGAATAAAGATGAAGAATTTGAAAAGTTTAAACCCTTTAAAGCTTTAGTTGAAAATGAATCAGATCGAAAAATCAAATTTCTTGGATATGATTGAGGGGGAGAATTCATATCAGATGAATTCTTTGATTTTTGTGAACAATATGGAAGAAAAAGGTAGTTCTCAGTAGACAGAACTCCTCAACAAAATGGCATAGTGGAAAGAATGAACAGAACAATTGAACAAATGTCTTGATCTATGCTTGATGAATCTAGAACTCATGCAACCTTATGGGGTGAAGCTGCATTTGTTGTCGTGACTATTCTCAACAAAGCTAATGTTCAGGTAAATAGTGATCATACTTCATATGAACTCTGGTATGGTAAGACTCCTACTTTAAAACACTTTAGAGTTTTTGGAAATAAATGTTTCATCAAAAGGATTGATGAAAAACTTGGTAATTTTGAACCCAGAGAAGATGAAGGAATTCTTCTTGGTTATTCATAAAGAAGTAAAGGATATAAATGTTATAATAAAATACTTCAAAAAAATTTGAATGCATTGATGTAGTAATTGATGAAGCACGTAGAAATCCGAAACAAATGAAATCAACAGATGAATATGACAATGAGGAAGATGGTGAATGCTTTCCTGTATCAAATCAAAATGATATAGAGGAATAATCCAATGAAGAACCAAAAGAAGATACAATAGATAGGGAAAAGACTCCATCCAGGTATGTTCAAAAGAATCATCCAGAATCTAAAATTCTAGGAGAAAAATGGCCTGGAGTACAAACAAGAAGAACTCTTACAGGTACCTCCAGTTATCTAGCATTACTATCCTCCATAGAACCACAGAATGTAAATGAAGCTAGTAAATATGAATGTTGGGTTAAGTGCATGGATGAAGAACTTGACCAAATTGAAAATAATGATACTTGGGAATTAGTTCCTAGACCTCATGATAAAAATATTATAGGAACAAAATAGATTTTTAAGAATAAGTTGAACGAAAATGGAGATGTTATTAGAAACAAAGAAAGACTTGTTTGTAAAGGGTATGCTCAACAAGAAGGTATAGACTTTGAAGTAACTTTTGCACCTGTTGCTAGACTTTAATCCATAAGAATGCTTCTTTCTCTTTCTAGTTTTCGAAAATTCAAACTATATCAAATGGATGTAAAATCAGCTTTTCTTAATGGAGATTTAAAAGAAGAAGTTTATATTGAGCAACCATAAGGATTCATGCTAGGAAATGATGCAAAATTTCTATGCAAGCTCAAAAAGGCTCTTTATGAATTGAAACAAGGTCCAAGGGCTTGGTATTATTGCATTAACAAATATCTACAACAACAAGGGTTCACAAAAGGTTCTGCAGACAACAACTTATATACAAAGATTGAAAACGATAAACTACTTTATTGTTGTTTATGTAGATGATATCATCTTTGGTAGAAATGAAGAATCTATGAGTTAGAACATTGCCTCGATTGTGCAGCAAGAATTTGAAATGTTTTTACTTCCTGAATTTACTTATTTTATTGGTCTACAAGTACAGTAAAGAAAAGATGGTATTTTCCTTTCACAAACTAAATATCTCAAGCAGATTCTAAAGAAGTATATAATGGAAGATTCTAAACCAGTATGTACTCAAATGGTAACACGATGTAGTCTCAGTTCTAACAATGAATCACCTACAATTAACCAACCAGCATACATATCTATGATTGGAAGTATGCTTTATCTAAGAGGTACCAAACTTGATATCATGCATGCAGCAAGAATCTTTGGAAGGTTCCAAGAACATCCAAAGGAATCACATCTTTAGGCAGTAGAAAAAATATTCAAATATCTTCAAGGAACTCAAGACTTTGGTCTATGGTATCCTAAAGATATAGATCTTACTGTTCATGCATATACAGATGAAGATTGGGCAGGAAATGTTGATGATCGAAAAAGCACTAGTGGAGGTGCACTCTATATGGGATCATGGTTAGTGTCTTGGTTCAGTGAGAAACAAAGTTCGATTGCCTTATCTATAGTGGAAGCAAAATATATGGTTGTTTCATCTTGCTGCACACAACTACTTTGGATGATGAAAAAATTGCAAGACATTCAAATCATATGTACTCCACCCATATCCATTCTATGTGATAATACAAGTGCCATCAGTATTTCGAAAAATCGAGTCATGCACTCCAAGACCAAGCACATACACATTAAGTACCATTTGCTATGAGAACAACTGCTTGAACAAAAGGTTAAATTCAATTATGTTCCCTCCAAAGGATAGGTTGCTGATATATTCACCAAAATGCTTCCCAGAGAAACATTTGAATATCTCAGACAAAAGTCAAGAGTAGTTTCTACATCATCTTGCTGTTAAATCCATATTTTAAGAGGAAGGTTCATATACGTAGTTTTCATGAAATCTAGTCACGTATATAAGAATTTTTATGTGGCTACAGGAGTGTATATGTTTTTTTGATAGAAAAACAGTGGGTCAGACTCTGATATGGGTGCTCAGTCTGATATTGATGACTACAGTCTGTTGATATTCTTTGTTCATTGTTTTTTATCTAACTGATGAAGATGCCTTGATGAATAATTTGTTTACAATGCACAGGTAGCACAGGTTCAGGGGGACCATTAGCCTTCACAAACATTCTGCATTGTTGGCATTATGGTTGCTAACTTCTACTATGGTTCAAATATTTATATCAATTGTTGCATAAGTCATGTATAGATCTATGATGTTATATGTCTCCTTCTGTCATAGTCTATTTTTTGAGTCCTATTGGAAATATGATATAATTTGTATCCCCACTATGCATGGGATGGATGATGTAATAATTGTTGTATTTCAGTCATGTATAAACAATTGGTATATTCCCACTAGGTTGGGTGGATGAGTCAAATTTTGTGTATCCCCACTTGGTTGGGTGATTGATGTACATTGAGTTATTGGTCTTAGGGAGGTCATAGTCACTTAGTTGAGTTATAGAGTCATGTTATTCTTTTGAAATGTATTTCTGCAGACTCTACATGTACTCAACGGTGACATGAACATCATAGTGTATCTCAAAGGGGGAGAGTATTTTGATGTTGTTTGATATATCTAACAGTTTCTACATCTTCAGTAATCAACACCAATATGGTTGTCATCAAGTCCAAAGGGGGAGATTGTTGGCATTATGATACAGGTGTTGTCCTTCATGGAAACTCACTCACACGTCAGTTTAGATTTTATAAAAGGAAACTCGCAGTGTAGCAGGTCAATTCAGAGGTAACAGGGTAGTGGTACAAAAGAATAGGAAGTTGGAACAAAGGTCTACTTATCAGAATCAAGAAGTTGAAGGAAAGGGATGTTTTCAGATATTTTAAGCTGTATACGCAGGTTCACCTTGTCAAAGCAGCATATACATGTAGGTTCACAGAAGAAAAAGTGTGTATACGTATACATGCACGTTCACAAGAGGAAAAATGTGTATGGGTTGGAAAATCAAGGAAATTCAAGAGTAAAGAATACCAAGGTATTAGCCCACAATATTGACCGTGGTAATGACTATTTTAGCCCATCCAAGAATACCATAGGTCCTAAGTGTGGTTTTTGTCTAAGGTATTGAGGGAGGCCAAAACTATATAAGGAGGAGAAGATCAAAGGTCTAGGTGTGCAAATGAAAAGGTTTTCTCAGGAATACTTCTATCTGAATTATATTTGATGTTGCAGGGGTTATGATTATGATATAATCTAAAATATTTTGTGCACCTTGAATTCAATGTTGGATCAGGATCATGAGACCTGAAACGACTTATCATTGAATTATCTGATATTGGTTGGGCTAGATCTGATTGCTTAGACATGTTTTATTCTTTAAATGTCATGATCAGGGTATGTCTAAAGTCTAGAATAGCAATGAAGTTGTGAGTTAATATGTATAGATCTATATGTTGGTTTGCCTTGGTAAAGGCGTGTGTACATGCAGGTTCATCTCTTCCAAGTAGCATATGTAAAGGAAAATCCTATTATTTAGAAATGATTGATCTATCTGATCACTCCTATTGTTTTATTGTTGTCAGTGAATGATGTATTCTTAGATTTGAATGTAAAAATGAATGCATAAGGAGTTTGTGTCTAATTGATTGATTAATTAAGTAAGAAGGGTTATCTTTGATGTTGACTGTCTAGATTTTTGCAAATTGATAGTAGATGTTCAGAATATTATTGGTTGGTACATATTTGATTCAAAAGTTGTTATGTTTCAATAGTTCTGAAGGTATACAAAGGTTTTGCTAAAGGAAGTAGGTAGACATGCAGGTTGGGTTCAGTAAAGTGCCGTATGCATTCTAATGCATGATTTTGAGGTTGCAGCTGGTTCTAAATGATGATGGTGGTTTTTGGGTTGAGCACAGTGTTCTGGTGACAGTGATCTGATTGTTTAGATTAACTGATTGTAGGTTGATGTAGTTTGAGTTTCAAAGTTTCTGATGGGCTTAGTATGAAAATTTGATGAAACGAGGCCTTTATATTGTATTGATGTGTACCAAGAGCATCCAGTCTGAAAATTAATGAAACGTGGTCCCTGAAGGAAAAGAGAAGGTCATAGCCTTCTGTAGGCCGGAGCCTACATAGTAGTAAACACATCGGCTAGTGCAAGAGCTAGGGGGTTGTAGCTCCCTTCCAGTAGAAGCTAGAAAATGAGAGAAGGTTGTATCCTTCTGTAGGTGGGTGCTTGCATACTAGTATGAGTCTGCACTAGTACAAGATTGTAAACAAATTTTATTTATATTAAAAGAAGACAGAGACGACTGCAGCAGGTGGTTTTTCTCCCACATTAGGTTTCCACCTTAAATCTTGGTGTTCATGTGTGATGTTTGTTGTGGGGAAAAATGCCTATGCAGGACGATCCTATCCACCTAAGGTGTGACAGTGCCTTAGCAACAAACGAGTACAGCTATATTGGTTTCTTCCTTTATGAAATGTGAAAGAAGAGAGATCAATAGACTTACCGGTGTCTTCCGTTTGTCCCTCGATCCAATCTCCCTTCTCTTTGGGTGTTCACAGCTACTTGCCTTCTTGCTTATCCAGCTTCAACGGGTTCCTGCAAGATCACAAGAGAACAGCTACTTGCGACAAGAGAAGAACACTACACAAAGACAGATGTTCACATTCATAACTAGTTTAGGATTAGAAATAAACCAAATACACTAATACATTCATACATCAAAATACATCAGCATATAGGAGAAAACCAAGATAGCTTTATTGATGAATAACAAGGTTCAGGAAGAGATACAACCCAGAGGGCTCCAATCCAGCATCTCCTTCCCAGCGAATGGAATTTCTATCTTCAGCCCCTTGAAAGCATTAAGCACCCAATGATTCCAGTCTCAAACCAACAACAATTCTTTGCAATAACAAAATTCCAGCCTCCAGATCTCATGGAGGAGAGATCCATATATAGATGTTTGGAGAGAGGATGAGTCAGCTTGAGATCTGACTAGTGTCCTCTCCCTCTGTCTGTTCTTGAGTCCACTTGGAGGTTCTTGCTTCCACTTGGAGATTTGGAACCTCTTACTCATCACCAGTCGAATTCCCTGAGGCAAGTGTCATTTTGGAAGCTTCCTGGGTCTTGACACCTTGAGAAATGAGCCTGCCACTTGTCCACTCTCGTTCAGCGCAGGTAGCCTTTGGTCCAGTTGACATTCAACGCAGGTAGCCAGTGTTGGCTTTGACATTCAGCGCAGACAGCTAGTGTAGCCACTGAAATGATCCTGAATTGACTTGTTTCTGAGCAGTTTCAGGTGGAGAACTTTTGTGAATTGCTGTGGTTTGTTAGCCTTGTTCCTCTAGGGGTAGGAACATGTTTAGGGACTTTGGATCCCTTAGATTATGGACATTTCATGCTCAATGCTGTAAGGCACAAAAATGTCTATAACAGTTGCCCCCTAAAGTATGAGGCTGTTCATCGGGCGAAATGCTTTATCAGGGGGATCCGAAGTTCATCCAATGCTGGGAGGAGACCTGTAATACAATACAATACAATATATTATTTTCCATACTGCTTTCATGATCTAGCTGAGGCGGGCATTCCCATGCTCAGCTTTATAAATTCATTTTTCTGTACATAGAACAGACAATCGTCTGATGATAGACTGATAATTTTGATGAAATTATCATCCTTTGAGTAGGATGATTATCTGCTGCAATGATGTACATGTCAATGTCTTTATCTTTCCTGAATATATATCGCAGCCTGGATGGATGAAACTAGATCCGGGTCTTCAAACTCGTTCGATCTTCACTCTAAGTACAAGTCGATCCATGTGAGAATTGTTCTGAAGTCGAACATGGAAAGACATCGCTTGATTACCGGTCAATGATGTAAACCGTTAACAAGCGCGAGAGGAATCACCGATAATGATAATGACCCTCAAGGTACTGCAGTACAATTCACGTGGTGTGAATAAAGGACTTGGCGTCGAACACCACGCAAAATCTTTCGGTCGAAGGCCATTGATGTATACCTGTCGCCGGAAGTGAGAAACTTGCCATTGTGGCATGCAAGCTTCAAAGTACTGAAGGGGTTATTCCTAGATCAACTTCTTGGATAATGAGCTGATGTCGACAAGAAGCGATCCGTCAAAGGAGGGCCATAATGAATCCCACATCAGTGACACGGAACGGAGCTAATGACTTTAGTGGAGGTGAAAACGATCTGTGACATATGATTCAGGGTGGCGGTCATGAAAGGATGAAGGATAATGTATGGCAGTGGATGGGACACGGTTGACTCTTTCTGAACGACTTCTCTTGAACATATGGCGACACTGATGCGATGGATCGGTAGCATTACCCCAAATATGGATGGTATGGCGAGACCATGGATGTGACCGGTGAATGAAACAACCCAACCCGATTGTGGTACGGAGGAAAAGTGTCATGTTCAAGAGCGACCTGCTACCATCAAAGTTTCCTTTAATTTCTCCCAATTTTTCCCAGTCATTGCTGACCAGTACCTCTTTATTTTTGTCAAGCTTGAGGAGGATAACATATGCTTGTTCTATAACCTGCCCTTCGGGCAAGCCCATCGCTATGTTTTAACGAGCCTAGCGATAGTGAAACTCGTTCTCGTCTAAAGACAAGTTTGTCGCTATTTAATGATTTTAACGAGTCTAACGACAAGGATAACTCGGTCCTTTTCATTTTTAGAGAGTCTGAAAAGGTACATAAAGTTAACTCCAAAAGTCCTTTTTCGTCATCTAATCCCTTAAGTCCAAAAAAGTATAAAACAATACAGAAGGGATGAGTTTTCGATAGTTTTAACGAGCCGAACAAAACAAGCGCTCGATCTTTTTGTGCAATAATCCCTCAGGTCCAAAAAGATTAAAATCTAGAGGAGGGATAGCTCTTCCTGTCGCTTTAACGAGCTGGAAGGCCAAAACTCGGCAACCTTTTCATATTTTACGAGTCAGTTGAAAAGAGCTTAAAGAAGACTCGTCTTTTGAGGAACGAGTGATAAACAGGGATAGCAGCTGATTCCAGGTACAGGTTTGAATTTTCCAATCACGGCAGTGTCACAAGGATGGCTAGGTGAAATCACTCTTCGCAGCTGTTCCTCAAAATGGGTAAACAATCATATGGAGGTGAACGATCGGCCAAATGAAAAGTGGTGGTGATGGTGCAAACACGACCAAGGCTTTAATGGCAGATGATATTACATTCACAGTGGTTATTTACTGGGATAGTTCATTTTTTAACGAGCTTAAACGCGGGTGGAAACATTTGCTCGATCTTATGTTTATTTTTTAATGAGCATGAACTATGCGCTAAAACTGCTCGGATCTTGCGTTTATTTTTTAACGAGCATGAACTTTATGCTAAAACTGCTCGAATATTATATGGTCAAATTTTTTATTTTCACCATGACTAGCTTTGCCCTTTTCAAAGATAGTACTGTATCCTCAATTGCTGCATCAAACTAGTTAGAAATGAATAACATTTGCATGGAAATGAGAATAGAACCCTAATATTTTGCTTTGAACTACGTAAAAAGCAATTAAAAGGTGTTTTTACCTCTCATTTTACCATTTCATTTGAACTTGGTTTGTTGGAGCTTTGGAGGTGCCTCTTCCCCCTTGATTTTCACCAGCTGATTCCGAGAGATTCTGCGGACGATTTTCGGCGCCGTCTGGACCAGGTAGGAGCTAAACTCTAGCTCTTTCTTTTCATGGTTTCCTTTTTCCATTCTATGCCTGTTTTCCTGTTCCCATGAGCCCCTGGGGTTTTGCTAGGGCGCTCTGCCATCAGCGCAGGCAGTCCATTCGAAACTTGCGTTGAATGTCAAGCTGCCTTAAGGCAGTTTGACCTTCAACGCAGGTAGGACACTTGCCCATTGCGTTGATCATAGAAAAGCAATTCTATTGCACAGTTTTTGATGAAATTTTGCCAGTTTCTCATCAAATCCAGGAGCTTACTCTTTCTCTTGTTTGTTTTGCAGGGACTTTTGAGCAAAATGACCCTCACATGGCGAGAACGAGAACATGAAGAGGAGGAAATGATTGCCCTCCACGACCCTGTCACGGTGAACGCGCTGCGGAACTGTGGCATGCTGAAGTTCTTCTGTATCTCTAGTATGAGAGCACAGATCTCTTTACTGCAGTATATGCTTGATGCTTGGGATCCTATTAACCAAGTATTTCAGATCAGGAGAAAATCCATCCCTTTGACCGTGGTAGACATTTACTTCTTGACTGGTTTGTCGAGGCGGGGTGCCCCCATTTCTTTGTCTGGTTCGGCCCGAGGGAATGACTCCGTGAGGGATTATGTCCACCAGTATTGCAGGGAGGGATCCCAGCCGAGCAGAGACGACAAGGTTGTTATCCGTGAGATTACTGACAGGTCTCTCAGGTCCATCTTGTATACTATTGGTAGGATGGCCGGTAGCGCATCTCTTCATGTCGCCAACAAATCTTATGTGCAGCACGCCTTGGAGTGTCTCCAACCGAAAGTATTCAACTGGTGTGATGCAGTACTTCTTCAGATGAAAATTCAGTTGAACAAGGTAAAGGACGGGAAGCTGAAGAACTTTGGATATGGTTCTATTCTGACTGCCTTTGCCTTGGAGAAAATACCACTGATGCAGCCTCAGTATATCGCACTCGACTTGCCTTCTCCTACCGAGCCACGCATGTAGAGATGGGTTGATCACATGTCTAGGCATGCAGGTCAATCTCAGATTTCTTTCACTGATATCTTCTTCAGGTGGTTCGAGCGTCAGGAGATGGTCTATTCCGAGTATCCATATGTTGGTATGGATTTCCGAGGTGATCCGGACTTGGTACTGCCGGACGGCGAACAGTGGGGCGCTATTGGTAAAATCTTCGACCATATTACTGTTTACTGTTCTCATTTATAATGTCCTTGTGCTTTATTCTATCAAGACTTTAGTCAAACTCATGTGTGCATGCAGATGTTGGTCCTGTTCGTCCAGCAGTTCGCCCGAGAGCGCCAGTTGCTGCCCCAGCAGGGGAGACTGCTGGGAGAGTTATTCTCCGCGACCTTGACGTAGCCGAGACCCTTACAGCTGTGCAGGAGTAGGTTGAGAGCCTTACTCTTGGCATTCCCGATGTGAGGATTGATGAGTTACCTTTACAGTTGCAGCGGCATACTACTGGCGTGCCTAGACGATGGACTCGTCTCTTGCGCATGATTGCACAGGCCGTGACGTGCTATCATGAGCATCACTAAGCTAGGGTGCCCCCTAGCATTTTTGAGTTTTTGGGTCATATGACCGATTTTTTCTTGGTTACAGAACATTATGTATGAACGATAAACAACTTATATATATTTTGATTTTCGAGTTTTATTCTGGTTGAGTTATATGATCCATATGTACAATCATTGATGATGTGTCCCTTTTTATAAATGTCGCAAATGTCTATCTAACACATAGTTTGCTAATGAGTCGGTTAATGTGTTTAAGTTTCTGGAAATATGCTGGTATTGAATTGAATCAAATTGTCTTTCCAAAATCTTAACCCTTAGGAACATGCGATAAATAGTTGGATTGCGAACGGAATATATACCATTGAGTTGTAGTATTACGAGCTGTGAGTCTAGCCTGACAATTAGTCGGCGTATACCACGGGTGATGGCATCAGAGAGTAGTTCTATCAACGCGCTATATTCAGCGATGTTATTCGTTGATTGCCCAATACACACACCTCTGAAACTTACTAACTCGCCGCTTGGATCAAAAATGGCCCAGGCTGCGGAGGACAGGTTCCGCGAACTACGACTCGCTCCGTCGGCATATCCAACACATGTCTCCAGAAGGTTTGACATCTGCAATAAATGAAAAAGGGTGGATCACTCGACCAAAACAAACACTTTAGCGAAAACAAAATACAACAAAAGCATACAGGTTACTATTTAAGCATAGTAACGCTTGAGGTACAACCCATTACGGGGTTGCGCCAGTGGAATTCCATCATAATCCATTAACTCGTAGGCTCCTTTTGCTAACACTCGTTTAACAATATAGGGGCCCATCCATAAAGAATTAAATTTACCTGCTCCCAATTTATCGGATTCTTGGTCATAAAGCAAGACCAAGTCACCTTCTGAGAAGACACGGGGTTTGACATTTTTGTCGAACTGCGCCTTGACTCGTTTCTTATGGGCTTCGTTAGCCAAAGCGGCATCACGACGGGTTTCATCCAATTGGATTAATTCCAAGAAACGAGCCTCTTCTTCCGAAGTTCCGAGGAGGAGATCAATTGCGAGTTTAAGCGACGAAATTTCACACTGGATTGGCAAGACTGCTTCCAGGCCATACACCAGTTGGAAAGGTGTGAACCCGGTCGCGTTCTTTACCGATGTTCGGTAAGCCCACAAGGCTGAGTACAGGATTAGGTGCCACCTTCTTTTGTGAACCCTGATCATCCTTTGCAACATACGCTTCAGGACCTTATTGATTGCTTCAACTTGTCCGTTGGCTTGCGGATAATACGGGGTAGAGCTGTCGTGAGATAGCCCTAGCTTGGCAGCTAATTCGACCATCATGTGATTGCGAAAATGAGATCCATGATCTGTAACTATAGCTTGTGGTACGCCGAACCTGGCGACTACATGATTGAAAAAGAAAAGGGCAGCTGTTTCACCAGTGTTATCTAATGTAGGCATCGCCTCGGCCCATTTGGTAAAATAGTCAACAACGACTATAATATACCCATGCCCCCCGGTCGAGGTGGGGTTACATTGCATGAAATCGATGCCCCACTTGGCGAAAGGCCCAACAACAACTATTGGCTGTAAAGGTGCGGGTGGTCTTCTGGTTTTGCTATCGAAAATTTGACAAGCATGGCAACTTCTGACTGCGGTTATGCAATCTTTGAACATGGTTGGCCAGAAGTATCCTGCTCGTAAGATTCTCTGTGCTGTAGCATATCCAGATTGATGCCCCCCACACGCGCCTGAATGACACTCATTCAGGTCTTTTTCGGCCTCTTCATGGGTGAGGCACCTCCTCAGAACTGTATCGATACCACGACGGTAAAGTGCATCACCGACAATCATGTAGTCTTTTGCTTGGTATCGTATACATTTCTGTTCTGAGTGAGAGGTGTCAGGCCTGAATTTTTTGGTTTGGAGATAAATTATTATATCTCCATACCATTCATTGCTTGCATATATCAGAAACAAACTTTCGTCCACGATTGATTCTTCTGATGTTTCATCGTTGGACGACGATGGGAGATCGCACAATAATTCTGCGAAAACTAAAGCTTTCTTTGATTTGGATTTTACAAATTCCAGATCAAACTCTTGAAGGATCGCTATCCATTTTGAATATTTGCCCCCCAGCAACTGTCGCGACAATATATAAGTCATGGGGTTGCAATCTGATAGAATGGTAGTTTTCGAAAGAGGACATAATGTCGAAATCTTTGTATCGCTTGAACAGCAGCGAGTGCTAGCTTTTCAACGTAAGAATATTTGCTTTCTGTATCATTCAAGTTTTTACTTAAATAATATATAGGATGTTCAATTCCATCGACTTCTTGAACTAAAACCATCGCAATGGTCGTATCCGCTGCAGCCAGATACAGGTTAAAATCTCTTTGATAGTCTGGGGCATACATTAATGATGCTTTTACTAGAGAATCTTTCAGAGCATCAAAGGAAGCTTGCGCCACCTGATCCCAGACAAAAGGTACATCCTTTTTCAAAAGACGAGTATAACCTTTAGCAAGTTCTGCGTAATTTGGAATGAACCTCCTCAGAAAGTTTGCTTTCCCTTGGAGTTTCTGAATCTGAAGAAAATTTGAAGGTGGAGGCAAATTAATGATTGCCTGAACCTTGCAAGGGTCGAGCCGAATCCCATCCTTAGAGACTACAAGGCCAAGTAAACGACCAGAACCGACGCAAAACACACATTTGTGCGGATTGAGTCTTATCTTGTAGTGTCGGAAACGTAGAAATATCGCTCTTAAATGCTGTGGATGATCAGTCCGCTTTCGCGAATGAGCCGAAAGGTCGTCGAGATAAGGTTGAACGATGTTCTTGATGTCATGGAAGGCATAATTCATTGCCCTCTGAAATGTCGCCCCTGCGTTCTTTAAACCAAAGGGTAATTTTCGATAAGCGAATGTGCCCCACGGACAGATGAATGCAGTCTTTGACTGGTCCTGTGGGCGGATATTTATTTGATTATACCCAGAAAATCCATCCATAAATGAAAAGATTTCACATCCGGCGCATTCATCAATTATCTGGTCGATGAAGGGTGTAGGGTAGTTGTCCTTCGGACAAGCTTGGTTTACATCCCTATAATCGACACACACTCTGATTGTCCCTTGTTTCTTCATAACAGGGACAATATTCGATACCCAATCGGTTAGAGGAACCGGGTAGATGAAACCAGCGTGGAGGAGCTTTTCAACTTCTGCTTTAATGGCAGCGGCTTTCTTGGGGTGCACCTGCCGAAGCCGTTGTCTTACTGGTTTGACATCAGGATACATTTTAATTTCATGTTCAACGATACTCGAGTCAATGCCTGGCATTTCATCATATGACCAAGCAAAGACATCTCTGAATTCGCGAAAAAAGAGCGTTATATATTTCCAGTTCTGAAGGGGAACAACCTTTGCCGACATAAATATTCTCTACAACATTTTTCTTAGTCGAGATATTTATGGCTATAGTCTCTTCAATATTGGATAAGTCTCGCTCGGAATCCACCGTATTTACAGTATTTGATAGGAATTCAAAAACTGAAGGGTGATAAAGGTCATGTTGAGTATTTTCTTCATATTCCGGAAGAAGGGAACGATGGTGGCAATCATTCCATGGTGCCCCCTCAATCAACATTGATTGTAGAATTCCTTCGTCAATCCCATGTACTTTCGACCAAGGATCTAATGGGGTACCATATTCTCTAGACCTATCTACCCAAACGCTTGATGAGCGTTGATTTGGGTTCGCCTCCCATGTTTGAAACATTGATTGCTACAATATTTCTATAGGGCTTGGGGGCAAAACCATTGCATGATCCATTTCGACATCGTCTTCTGAGATCTTCGTGGAAGATATCATGTTGCAGGCTCTTACGAATGCTACTTCTCCTATATAGAATGGAGGTGGAAGTGCGAAAGTTCCCATTAATGTGGGGTCTTTCAGTAGGCCTACTCCGATGTCTTGAAGCGAATGGTTGCTTCCATGGATCATGGGAATGCTTCCTGTAACTTGTGAACCATTAGGGAGGAAGTTTTGTTGGTCGACGATCGTAATCCCTCCTTCAAACGGGAATGCGATCTTCCTAAAATAAGTCGACACAACAGCTGCCATGGCATAGATCCATGGTCTTCCCAGTAGGATGTTGTAGTCAAGATTCCCATCGATGACTTCAACATCTATTTCTACTGTTTTTCCTCCCAGTTCAACCTTCAAGTTATTCAGGATACCGTACGGGGTATAAGTCCTTCCGTCGAAAGCTTTTAATGTCGTCGAAGATCGCGACAAGGTTGGAGATCCTAAAGTTTTCTAGCAACTCATCGACATAATACATGTAGATGCCCCCTCATCAATAATTGTTCTGTGAACAGTTTTGTTGAGGGCTTTCACTTGAATAAGGAAAGCTAGTTGAGCTGGTAACTGAGGATCGTATCCTTTGTGGTCGAAGGATACAAGATTAGAATCCTTAGGATCAAGCCCACCAATAGCCGATAACAACGCCTGCCTTGGGATGGGCAATTTTGTAGTACTTCAATAGTCGACATAGTGGATGGCGATTGGGCCAAATCTTCCACTATGTTATAATGCTGCGCCGCTCTGGCGCGAGGATTAAATGTCGACTTGTATACTACTCCCTTTGGCGGTTTTATCATTAATTCAGGAATGATGGGCGGTACAACTTCTGTCGAAGTTGTTGTCGAACTACTTGGTTGATCTTTACCTTTGTCGTTCGACAGCTGCGGATTCCCGTAATCTTTGTTCCTTGTCGAAATCAAAGCATCATTCTGTTGTTTTGAAACCGACAACACAAGCACTTGCGACGGGGAAGCATTTCCATTATCAACCAGATTTTGACCTGGATTGGGAAATGGATCAGTTAACACAGTTGAGGTTTGTGAACTTTTAAAGAACCTCTTCAGCTCAGCTTTATAGGGACAATCCCTTGTCCAATGATCCTCTTCATCACATATTTGACATGGATATTTCCTATTTCTAGGAGGGTTTGAAGAAGTTTTTTCAGGGGATGACTCACCCTGTTTCTTCTTTTTCCCCTTGTTTTGCTTCTTCTTGCTCCCTGGTTGTTTGGTTTCTTTTCCTTTATTTTCTGATACGGCATTTACTTCCGAAGCAAGAATTTCTTCTTTTGCATTTTGATCCGAATTCTTATGGGCTTTCTTAGACGAAGCCTTTGTCGATTTCGCGTTTGCCGTGCCAATCACGCCATCTCCGGCATGAGAGTCACAATTTGATTTAGGAGGAGGAGGAATTGAAAATTCCGGTCTAGGGGCGTCAGGTATTTTATCGTAGAGCGTGCCAGACTGAGTATAAACTAAGTCTAGATATTGTGCACGAGCAATAACTTGCTCCTCTATTACGACTCCCCCTTTGCCACATCTTCTGTTATAGCAGGAAGTAACGACTTTATAAACCATTCAGCTAACAGCTGATCGGGAACGTATGTTTTCACCATCCTACGACGACGACGCCATTCATGTATATGATCGGATATATGAGTGGCAGTTGTCTGCTTGAAGTTGGTTAATATTTCTGTTCCCATTTCATACCTTATCGGTAATTGAAAATGGGTTAAGAAAGTCGTGGCTAGGGATCTAAAATTGTCGAATGAGGCTCTTGGTAACTCAATATACCATTTTTCCGCTGGACCCGTTAACGTCCTCTGGAAAAGGCGAAGCCTTATCGAATCATCATTCAGGGTGTTTGATGAACACCACAGATGAAAAGTCATCACGTGATTCGATGGGTCTTCACCTGGATTTCCATTGAATTTAGGAATGTCAGATGGAAGTTTGTGAGGAATCCCTGGCCACCAAGGGGCGTAAGCAATCAGATCGTTGGTTAACCGGTGTAAATCGGGTAACTCTAAAGTTGCCACGAATGGTAACTATTGATTCAGGTTAGGTGAAGCATACCTAGGGTACGATGGGATCGCCTGAGCAGTGGGCCTTTGCATACCAGCATAATGTAATTGATGTTGGTATGACTGATACGGTTGGTGGACTTGACCACTGTAAAGCGGTTGGTTTTGACCGTTTTGAATATATGGTTGCCCACTGTTCGCAAAGATCTGCTGCTCAGAGCCTTGGTACACTTGCTGGAATTGTGGTTGTTGGTATTGCACCAGCCACGGTTGTGAAGCCATGTTCTGTGGTGCTATACTAACTGTTGGACCAAGGTGTGGGGTAATTGTACCCGTTTGGACCTGTGTCGCCCCACCAGTTGGCGATTGTGGTTGTGACCCAGGGTCGAGTGGCTGTTGCATTACAACCTGAGAAATCTGAGGTTGGCATACAACAGGCAATGTTTGAACCTGCGACACTGTCACAATAGCCGGTGTGGTCGGGATGTTCGACATAGGTACACACTGTTGCATAGGATATACAACCCTTGGTTGTTGAGGTAGCATAGGTACCCAACCACTTGATGTAATTCTAGTATAACCTGAATACTGTTGTGAACTCCCGTATGGATACCCTCCCGGAGGGGGTAATGAAAGGGCATGCTGCCCCCCATACGGTAGCAATCCGGAACTCAAGGGGATTGTTTGTCCTTGTGGAATGGATTGCCCAAATTGACCTCCATATGGATCAATCTGGCGAGTCTCAACATAAGAGTTGCCGGATATTATTTCGGATGAGCAAACTGGAACAGACCACACTGTCGAAATAGTCCCTTGGTAGACTCCTTCTAGTGGTTGTGAGCTAGTCGGGACAAATGGTATGCCGGCAAACATCGTCGGAGTGACGGAAGGGGCTTCTGCTGTCGCTGTGTCATTCGACACAGTCCTAGATGTTGACGGTTGTTCAGACATTTTGAGTCTATCCAATAGATTTCCTAGCGATTCTACAGGAACTTCCACTTGTGGTGGATTAACTTCTGATGAAGGAAATAGAGTGACCCCGACTCCAAAATGTGTTGGAGTACTTGCTTGCGGATCCTCTGCAATTTCCTCTATCGCAATCAAACCCGGTGGAAGAGGAAGACCGTCAGGTCCGTAAAATATTTCTGGTGCCGAAGAAGGGGTTGAATCGACAGCGACAGTTGTTTGAGGAGCAAGACTCTCTGAACCGGTTACAGATGGAACTGGTTCAGTAGCACAAGTATTTGCCCCCAGACTAGGATCAGTATTACTGTCCCTCCGTGGCTGTTGAACTTCTTCTATAGAGGCAGGGTTTCCAGAAATGTTTGGAGTAACCGGAATCTCAGATGTGGTTGGAACACTTGTTCTAACTTTGATAGGAGATTTTGAACCGGTTAAACGAGTTCGCTTTGTCCGTACTGTTTTCGATTCCGGAGACAAAGACGGTTGACTCGTAAGCCTCTGCGAACGACGGGGTTTCAATTGACTTTCTTCCACGATTGTGGATTACTCGATCAACAAAATACAAAAGGGGAAAGTGTGTTTCCGAATTAAATGAATTTTTTAGACGCTTTTAGACACAACTTGCTTTTTCAGTTTTAAAGAGTCGAGAAAAAGCTAAAGATGACTCTAGTCTCCTTCGATGTTTTAACGAGCCCGAAGTGACAAATGCTCGGATGGACTTTTTCCGTTATAGAGTCTGAAAAAGGCCAAAAGGAACTGCTCTGGAGTTCTAGGCAGAGGGTGTGCCAAACTTTTCGCAAAACCGCAAAATACTTTTTAGGGTACGGGCGGTCGATCTTCCTGAATGCTGTGTTCAGTGCATTGCGATCAGTAGGGCGGCCGACACGGCTTCCTAAGGATAAAGGTTTTATGCCTATAGGGGTCTCCCAATATATACGCGACAGTACGTGGGAGCACAATTCTTACTGGCGCTATCGTCCCTCAGGAGGAATCACCCACCTTCCACGAGATCGACAGTCACCAGGCTTAACGACGCCGGAACACATCTCTAGCCTAGACCTCTATGTTGTGCGATATGTTACAAAGCGTTGTTAAGTTCATTCAATTTATTTTAGGTTGATCTTTTTAAAGTTTGCCTTTCAAGGTTCACCACGAGATGTATGATACAAATTCCTAAATGCAGTCTAAAGATGATAAGCAAGCTTTATATCTTTTCAACTTTGAAAATCCTAGCTACTAAGGGAAAAGAAAGACACCATCTTTTCTCAAAGAGCCATCAGCACACTCTAATGCACTTTTCCTAAATCCAACATGCAAACTATCAAATGCAAATGCACAATGCAGGTGTTTGTTTTCCGCTTTCTTAGTATTGATGCCTACAAAGAAAGCTTTTTGTACAACTTTGAATTTGCTTTTAAATGATCAATACAAACAAGTTTACTTTTTCAAAATCAGAGAAGATAGAAGAGATTACAACACTTAACGATTTTTGAAATAAAGACTTGTTTCGACACTTAAAAGAGACAAATTCAAACCGATAAGCAAAAGTAAATGTATAATCAATCTGCAAACAGCCAATTAACTCTCTTCTAAGATCACAACCAACAGATCTGAATCAAGGGCTACAGGATGACTATTTCACTTATGCAAAGGAAGACTGTAAATGACGCCACAAACACATAAAAACACTCACAGTCTTTTTGTACAAAAGGAGGCGGAATGTAAGCAGAGAAAAGGGGTTATTAGACTAGTACCTATGCTAGTTACAGGCCACAAAAATCAGAGATCAAATCAAGGCAAAACAGAGCAGAGAACCCCAGCTGCACAAGGACAAACTGGTTCAGCGCAACCTCAACACAGGGGTTTTGACATTCAGCGCAGGTAGCCTTCACGGGACCTGCGTTGAAATGCAAAATCCCTTCACTGGGTCTGCGCTGAAGGAGAAACTCTCGTTTCCCTCAGGTTCTGGGTCACAGATTGCTATTTAATTCACTGTTTTAGGCCAAATAATAGCAACAAGCAAGGTGTAATCAAAGGGATACTTTGAAAGGTTACTAAGATCTATCACAAGGATCATCAAATCATTTGTGAATCCATTGTTAAGATCATAGACAAGTCCAGAAATTGGATGAAAGCAACAACTTTCTACTTTGCATCCGGGAAAGATGCAGTTTGATTGTTGCTGTCATGTCTATGATGCAAACAATGATAGAAACACAAATAAAATGACTAAACAAATCTCCCGAGTGGAGTCGCCAATTTGTTGTGGGGAAAAATGCCTATGTAGGACGATCCTATCCACCTAAGGTGTGACAGTGCCTTAGCAACAAACGAGTACAGCTATATTGGTTTCTTCCTTTATGAAATGTGAAAGAAGAGAGATCAATAGACTTACCGGTGTCTTCCGTTTGTCCCTCGATCCAATCTCCCTTCTCTTTGGGTGTTCACAGCTACTTGCCTTCTTGCTTATCCAGCTTCAATGGGTTCCTACAAGATCACAAGAGAACAGCTACTTGCGACAAGAGAAGAACACTACACAAAGACAGATGTTCACATTCATAACTAGTTTAGGATTAGAAATAAACCAAATACACTAATACATTCATACATCAAAATACATCAGCGTATACGAGAAAACCAAGATAGCTTTATTGATGAATAACAAGGTTCAGGAAGAGATACAACCCAGAGGGCTCCAATCCAGCATCTCCTTCCCAGCGAATGGAATTCCTATCTTCAGCCCCTTGAAAGCATTAAGCACCCAATGATTCCAGTCTCAAACCAACAGCAATTCTTTGCAATAACAAAATTCCAGCCTCTAGATCTCATGGAGGAGAGATCCATATATAGATGTTTGGAGAGAGGATGAGTCAGCTTGAGATCTGACTAGTGTCCTCTCCCTCTGTCAGTTCTTGAGTCCACTTGGAGGTTCTTGCTTCCACTTGGAGATTTGGAACCTCTTACTCATCACCAGTCGAATTCCCTGAGGCAAGTGTCATTTTGGAAGCTTCCTGGGTCTTGACACCTTGAGAAATGAGCCTGCCACTTGTCCACTCTCGTTCAGCGCAGGTAGCCTTTGGTCTAGTTGACATTCAACGCAGGTAGCCAGTGTTGGCTTTGACATTCAGCACAGACAGCTAGTGTAGCCACTGAAATGATCCTGAATTGACTTGTTTCTGAGCAGTTTCAGGTGGAGAACTTTTGTGAATTGCTGTGGTTTGTTAGCCTTGTTCCTCTAGGGGTAGGAACATGTTTAGGGACTTTGGATCCCTTAGATTATGGACACTTCATGCTCAATGTTGTAAGGCACAAAAATGTCTATAACAATGTTTATGTTTGATGGTTTATTATGTTATTATTGAACATAGTTACTATATAATAAGATATTGATGCACTGATTAAAGATTAACACATGATAAATTGACTAAATCATAAGTTCTCTGGGTATACACTAGTTTCCTTAATCACCATTGTGTACACACACAAGTTCACTTCATTGAAGTAGTGTATATGAATCCTTTTGGGAATTGAAAATATTGATTCACCCCCCCTCTCAGTATTATTTCCAACAAATGGCTCTACTTCTATTTATGCTAATTTGTATCCTTCTGAACATTCTAGACGTGAAAGTTTCTAGGAGGAGGAACCATTTAGTAAGACTTATTAGAAGAGATGTGTTTACACTATTATTGACCTCATTTACTACTAATGAAATTCCTTACATACAAATACATTAGTATAGGTATTAGGTTTTAAGGCAGGTCGGAATCTAAGATTTTCTCCCCTTTGACAACAACCTTGTCTTCAAAGCTTTACTTTTGGAAATTGTAGTAGAATGTCAGTGGGATTCTAGGTGGCATCCTCAAGTGGTGTATCCATTCACTGTATTATAGCTTATGTGAAACTATGTGTAGAACCTATGTGTATTCTTCCTCAACCATAATTTTACCTGCCTAGTGACAATTCACTATGGATTTTTAAAAATTTCAAAAAACCTCTCTAGCTAACAAAGATTTAAAAAAATAAAATTGAAAAATAGGTTAGAGGAAGGCACTTTGTTACCAGTTGTAGTGTATACGCTAAGTGTATTTAGAATATGAATGCACCAAATATTTAATAAACTATAGAAAATAATAGTTAGCATAATGTTAAAAGGATAAAAAGATATTACTTTTATTACAATAGCATAATATTCAGTCACCCCTTCAATGAGAAACCTCCAATCAAGCATAGCTTAGTTACAATAATTCTCTAGATAGATTTTACAATGGTTATATTTATATATACTAATTCTATCCTTCTAGAATATTATAGAGGATAAACTCTCTAGTAAGAGAAACTTTCTAGTAAGCTCTCTTCGAAGAGTTATTTTCACACTATTACTAGAATTATTTACAGCAAATGAATTTTTTCTTACACAACACTACATTAATATATCTATTAGATGTTAGTGTGGCTAGGACGCTAACACCATATATGTGCACTTACCAAATCATGTTTCCATATATGTGCACATACAAAATCCCACTTCTATAAATGCACATTTACGAAAACATATATGTGTATTTATGAAACAATCTTATGTATGTATTATAGCTACTACAACACCCTCAGAAATTTTGGATTGCACCAAATTTCAGAGCCTACCTTAGTCTTGTACATTGTTTTCACAAACATTGAAATCCATTCCATGTTTTTTCTGTAAGTGTTTTGGTCCCTTTTGTGAGAAAAGAAAAATATCATATTTCCACATGTTAAGTGTCGTATGATGTATATAAGCCTATTTTGGTGGTTTCAAATGGTTATATTTGTGTGAATGAGTTGATCATACCATGTAAACAATCATCACATTCATTCCTAAGTTGTAGGCACACTCGCACAAGTGTCGTCATAGTGGCCACAAAGGATATCTTTAGTGTCTCACTTGTTGTAAGTCATCGTGAAGTTTCAACACTATCGGAAATTTGTGGTTCATGTGTCATGGATGATCTATATGGTTGTTCCATCAAGTGTTTTAAGTCTGTGATCATAATCAAGTCATGTCATTCATCACATCAATTCACTGATCTGACACTTAGCCAAATTCCAAATTTTTTCCAATAACTTAGCCTCATCTGGCCCTCCACAACCATGCATTGCACAGTTCTAGCCCTCAAGCTGCAACCCTTCCCCTTGAAATTACACAATGTGCAACTATTTCCTCCTAAGAATTTTCATTGCGCAGTTCTAGTGCTCAAGATCATAACTTTGCCCCCATAATTGCGCGATCAAACCCTCTAACCTAGGCTCAACTACGTATTGCGTAGTCTCTGAGCTCAAGCCCAACCCTTGAGCTATGAAATTATGAAATCCCCAGGTCTACTCTGCCCCCTAGGACTATGCAATTCGTTGAAATAGTGCAAAGTCCCTCAACCCAACCCAATGAATCACAAAACTATGTAATTTTCCTACCTAGTACATCTTGAACTGTGCATTGTGTAGTTTCAATGCTCAATCTTCACCCCTTACTATTTCATTTTTGCAATTGTGTAGTGGCTAATCCTCCTCCTTAGCCTACAACCTAGTTCCAGCTCAGTTATTGGATCAACGTGCACCATCTTACACTAGGGTTTTATCAGACTGATGTCATGTAATCATGAGTGAATTTCTAATGTATGTACTCTATCACACCATGAAAAATGATGAATGGACAAGGGAAACATGTTTAAATACATCTTTGTCGATAATTATGCAATATGATCAATCGAGAAAAGACAAAGGGACACTAGTTTACGATGAGGGAAAAATTTAAGGATGGAAAATTATCTTGAAGTTCAAAAACATTGGCGAATCTCACTAGTCCCTAATATGCAAAATATAAAATTTTTATTGATTTTTTTGTAAAATTTTCAAATTTATAATGATTTTATACATACTCTTTATATAACGTTGGCGATTTTTAAGGTAAAATAATTTTATATTTTAAAATTCTGGTAAGCCATTTTTATACAAAATGGAAAGTGGTGAATCGTTTTTTGGAAAAATCATGGAAAATTAGCCCACCTGTGAATATTAGCCCCTAAGATTTTCCATGTTTGAAACCACATCTCAAAATTGATATCATTGAATACTCCTTACCTCTAATCCATAAGGAGGTGGATAGAAGAGCATCCTCAAGAAGACATGTAGCAAGCAGCAACAGAAGTGGCTTGACATTGCCATGTCATCAAGCATTTCGTATCAGTAGTGTCATGTCATGTCATATCATGAATTTTCATATGACACATAATTATTGTGGACTATGTAATTACCTATTCAAAATGTATTGTAAAATGGAAGTCCAAAGGACACATAGATAATATGAAGAGTCATGTAAAGTTGAAAAGTCATAAGGTCAAACAGTCATGAGGGTAGTCAAAGAGTCATAAGGGAGGTGAAGCATCACCCCATTGGTTATATATACACCCTCATTTTATGAGTGAAGCACTTTTCACCTTGGCTCCTCCTGCAAGGAATTAGAGAGACAAGCTAGTTCTTTTGGGGAGCAAGGAGTGGCTCCATTGCTCCACTATTAGGGCTAGTGGTGTTCATTGTATACATGTATCTTGTGACTATTATTTAATATCAGAAGCATCATGGCCAACACGTTCTTCCTGCATGGAGTATGAATATTTGTAAGACTATTCTATGGAATTTTGTAATTCATGTTTGCTTTTATGTGTGCTAAAGTAGTTGAACTATTTCAATTATTTTAGTACTTATCATATTGAGAATTTTTTATAATGGTTGCTATAATTTTCGCATCCTTGTGGACTATTTTGCCAGTTGTTAGATAGATCTTTCTTGTTTATGATAGTTGCAATGACTGTCGCATCTTTGTGGACTATTCTTCTAGATGTTAGATAGATATTTCATCTATGTGTGTATGTGTGTCTACTATGGTGGTCCTATTACCTCTCTCCTAGAGGCTAATTTTTACTTCCCTCTATAGTATAATAATATTGAAACAAATAAAACTAAACACTCACCAGGCATATCCACCTTTTGATCCAATATTACATGTGCATAACTCTCTTGTGCTAAAATTTATGACCAAGGAAAACCTATGAGAAAATATGGAAAATGGGTTGATACTCTATATGGGGCTCCTATTCCAAATAGTGTGAGGTCTAATTGGAAATTCACATCAGGGAGACCAGCTTGGTTGATGTATTTCTAACACCATAAAAAAATGGTGCTAGAAGGAGGGCGAGATGACAATTTGAGCCCTTTGAGTCTATTTTGAATCTCTTGTCGTAAATGGGTCATCCTCATATCATACTCCAAGGGTGTTTTTCTAACTTGTCCCTTGGTGAAATTTAAATCCCCAATGAGTCTCTCCATGAATTCTCTCAACTCATGTTTGATGGTGAGGGTGATACGTCCTTTGTCGAGCATGCATCTCTTTTCTTAATTTCCATGAATATTACGAAATTGATTATGAAGATGTGCCTTGTATTATTTTCTGCCTAACCCTTGAAGGTTGAGTTAGTCGATGGTGTCACACTCTGCCACCTGATTTCATTCATTCTCTTAGCCATATCATCGAGGCGCTTCATTTAGCATTTGATAGGTATGATTACCGATATGTTTATAAAAGAATCAATCATATTAGAATGGATCTTGATGAATCAATTAAGGATTTCTATAATCGATTCCTTCACCTTCGTTGCGAATTTCCTGAAGAAGATATGTGCTGGGATTTCTTGAAACATAAGTTTGAGCATTTCGTTCATATCTCTTTTCACGATGAATCCAAACCACCTTATGTCTCTTCTTCCCCAACTCTTGTAAATCATGAGACACCCCTAATTTCAGAGGACGAATCTATTATTCCTTTTGTTCCTTTTCCTCCTCCTTTTCAATTTGCAGTGAGGGTGCCTCTGTGCGATGATAATAAAGGTGGAAAATATGCACATCAAATTCCTAATCCATCTTCTCATCCTATTTTTTATTTTCATGATTCAAATCCAATGGAGCGAACCCAGGAATGGCTCGTGAAGCCTATGGTGAAGGCTAATTCTGCCACTCCTCAAGATGATTTTGGCATTATTAACTTCAATCGTAAATCTTGTTCCACTGAAAATATTACTTCTTCAAGGGATATATTTCACCCTTTATCATTTATATGCCATGACCCTTTGTATCATTATCTTCTTAATCAATTTGCTTCACCAACTAATTCTTCATACTCTCTTGATGTTATACAAGATTTATGATTGTGGACAAAATTATCTCCCATAGGTCGGTGGCTAACCTAGAAGAAAAGAGAGACACGAAACTCAATTATTTTCCTTAAAGTAAATAGATAATGGATTGAGGCCTAGCTAGAATCCTTTATACATTTCACTCCTTCTAGCTCTAGATGCCAAAATTAGAACCTGCAGAGTCAAATAACACAAGCCAAGAAACTACGAGATCTATGCAGTATCATTTAAATAATTCATTCAATAAATCAACATGGTATTGAGATATATGAAATAACAATATCACATATAGGAAAACAATGATTGCATTGATATAAATAAAATGAGATTCCAACCATAAGTAGCAGTTGATCTTGTAGAAGACCTCCTCCAAGTTGCAGACTTGTCCTTTCCTTGTCACAATATGCACATCAATCACCTTAAATGCATGAGATAATAACGACTCACTGCAGTAGCATAAGGGCATAATCACTCTCCAAAAGCCAACCCCCAACCTCTTAGAAGGCTCAGAATATATAGAGAAGTAGGGTAAGTTGCGAGTTCTTATCCAATTACCAATCTAGGGTTTGAGATCAACATTTGATGGAGAGATTAGATCAAATGATAACTGGTGAAAACCCCAAAGTAGTGAAGGATAGGATCTGAATCTTTTTATCCAAGGTAAGTAGTTAAAACAACTTTTGGAAACTCCTAGAAGTGGAATCTTCCAGAATCCCAATCATTCTATTGGATTTCTAGAACCAACGTAGGTGCAAAGGGGGGAAACATGATGGTGACCAACACATGCCACAATGGAGAAACATGTAGGTGATCACACCCCAGTAGGCATATAGGGAGTGTTGATCGAAAACCCTACTTAGATGATGCAATTTAGGGCTGAAATTCTGGGGAATGAAGGGAACATGATTAGGGATTTGTGCAAGATGGTGACAAGGGGGAATAGGATGTTGATTCATCCCATTAGGAGGCTCACTGTTTGGATGTGACAAAATGGCTTATAACACTTGACATTCAAGTTGTTGGTTCAAATTGTGATCGAGTACAAGGCAGTCACATTACACAAGTCGACAGACAAGCAAGTGAAGAGACCTTTTATCTTTATTATATTTTTCAAATTCCCCCATTCCAGGATAATTCTCTTCCATTCTTGGTTGATTTTGAATCTGAGAATATCAGTGATGAATCAAATGAAGTTTACTTACCTAATTAATCTGAAGTCTCGGGCAACAATAATTCTCATGATGATGACCCAATTGTTCACAAATACCCAAGTATATCAGCTGATCTTTCTATTTCTCATGAAGATTTTGATTTAGATCTACAATCTAATTCGTTCAAAGTCCTTATTGAAACTTCCTCTTTATCTCACTATCCCTTGTGCTTAATCATTTGCAATGCATCTATTTGTGACGGAGATACTCCTGCTATTCAAGTTATTCATTTGAAAAGTTTACTTCTCAATTGACATTGGGTGGTGAGATTATCCATCATGAAAATGAAAAAAATCAAATAATTGAGTACACTTTCAATCCCTCATCATCTCTTCTCTTGCGTTAATATAACTCTTCAAATCATCTTTCTCATGAAATTTCTCCTATTGATACATCATATTTGCGATCAAAAAAATATTTGAATGTCAATACTCTAGTTGTTGAAGTCAAAAAATCTAGTCAAATCAGTGAAAAATATGGCTACCATCCAGTGAGCAATGGTATTATTGAAAGCAATGTAGGTTTTATCCTCAAACCATGCACAATCTATTTCAATATTTGAAATGTGATTTCTTTAAAGGTTTCGGGAGTTATTTAGTAAGTTGAGGCACTTCAACTTTTGTTGACGGTTATGTTAGGATCTCATGACTCTGATAAGCCCTCCAAACTAACTTAGATATGGTTTTTCTCGCACAATCCTTCTCTTTTCATGATTTCACTTGATGTAAATTTATTTTTGAAATATGTTTGGCATTCTGGATATAACATTTCAAACTTTCAAGTTTCAATTTCTAATTGGATTCAATTTCCTATTTTAGTTTATTCATCTCCATGAAAAACTCTTGCTCTTAACCCAAATCTGGAGTGTGTGTCTCTCACAAAATCATGGAATTGTGAAGTTTTTTATCCTAAATATTAGCTTTGGCCAAGGAAGTCATGCATGTCACACTATTTTGAAAACAATCAGCTCCTAATCCTTCTTGTGAAAATTATGATGTTAATATTTTTCTTCATCGCACCTGAAATCCTCTTGAGAGCTAGTGAATTCATGGATTATTTAATGAATCCAATTATTCTTCACTCATTTTACCCTAACTCGATTTGTTCTTTTGTTATATTAGCATTCCTTTTTACTCCTTTCAATGATTATGATGTTAGTTTAGTGTGTAACCAGTTGCAAGAAAATGATCATCATGCGAGGAAGATGATTCTATTATGTAGATGTTAGGTCCCTATAATAGTGTTGCATCCCATTTATTGTTATTGTTGTGCCCTTACATCATTATTGTTATGTAGACTCTGATTATATTGTGACCCCTTAGACTCCTATATATACAAAGAAGGTCTTTTCATTTGTATCATCCAATAATTGTTCATTTATGTAATGTAAAAGAGGTTTGCCCCTCGAAGAGGATAATTTTTAAGTCGTTGATCTATCTATTTGTGAGTTGGTTGAATAATATTTGGTTTTAAAGCTTTGGATTCTAGGGTTTCGCTGCTTCAAATAGGTCATCATGGCATGTTCGCTATAAAACAATTATACAAAGCTTCAGAAGCTAAAATTAAAACCGCGTGGATTCAAAATATTGATGAAATTTTTGTATGAATTTCAAATCTTGTCTCACTATATTTTTGGAGATATAGTCCGAGGAAGTTAGGGTTTTTGTAGGCTCCATAATTCCAACTCAAACTAGTGACCTAGGGAAAATCGTCATAACTTTATGTCTAAGAATTGCATTTGAGTTTTGTAAAAAGTGACATAACAAGGAAAGAATTTAGTTTCTTGGGTATCATTTTCAGGGCCGAAGGTCGAAACATTGACACGTGGCACTCCATACAAGTTCTCTTTACTAAACTAGTCTATAATCAGGTTATTGTGGGATATTGGGCCTAAATATTTCTTGAGGAATCAAATATTGCTTTGACTTGTTGGTTGGAAAGAAGAATTATAGAGATACTACAGGAAGGAATCTTAGATATTGGAGATTTGCAATTACATAGATACAACAACTGCAATATTGATCTCCTAAAAAGAAAGAAAAAGGTGTGTATTTTTTTTAAATCTTTGCATAAATTTTGTTGGAAAAATCAGTTTTAAGTGATTCAAGGGACATATTAAAGAATAGATATCATTGTTTGATTTCAAAATTCCTAAAAAAATTGAACAAACTTAGTAAGAAACCAGAAATATCTTCTATGATGCATGAAGAAGAGGAAGAAATGCAACATCATATATCAAATTTACGAGACCAAGTGCAACAATTTTTTCTATTGCAAAAGGTAACAAAAAATGAATTGGAAACCATGATGAATGTTAATATAGATGGTATAAAAAGGGACATTGGATTAATATAGATGGTATAAAAAGGGACTTGGGAGCTTTGAATGATGCTTTAAAAGAAAACATGGAAGAAATGATGAATGTCAAGATAGAGGGGTTGAAGGAAGGTTTGGCAAAGTTTCTAAAAGAAAGGTTTCCCAGCGGTGACAAGGAAATCCATGAAAATCATGATGAAGACAAAAGGAATATGAATTTATATTTTAGAGACTCCAATGTGGGGTTTAAGAACCACCCCATTGAAAAGATATATATGACTAAGTTTGCTAGAAAGGATCTAGTAACTTGGATACTACATATGGAGCAATATTTGATCTACATGATGTGAAACCCTCACAAAAGGTACATATTGAATATTTACATTTAGAACCCAATCCATTTGTATGGTATATATGGATTTTTTCTCACAAACCACTTTCCACCAAGTTAATTTTTACAGAGGAAATGTTAGCACATTATGAAGATACAAAGAGAAACACCTTCTTTAGCCAATTGATAAATCTAAAACAAAAGGGTTCAATGGCGGCACACATTGAATACATCAAAAAAATTGAATATTAGGGTAACCCATATCCAGAGGATCATAGGATTGATGTCTTCATAGGGACTTTAAAAAATAACATCCAAAATGACGTTCATCTTTGGGAACGTGATTCATTGGAGAAGGCATTCAAGGTGGCAAGAAAAGTTGAAAGAAAAAGTATGGCAACAAGGAAGTCTACTACTAACATCTATAAATATACAAGTGTTGTTTCTCCAAGTCTTCCATAACCTTCAAGGTTGACACCACAGAAATTGCAGGAAAAAAGAGGAAAAGGGCTTTGTTATAGTTGTGACAAAAAATAAATTAAAGGTCATAAGTGTGCTAGGAAGAAATTATTCTACATAGAATATGAAGAGGAGGAATAAAAGGAACAAGAAACATCAAAAGAGGAGGATATGCACTAGGAACCAACCCCAAAGAAAGAAGAAATGAATCTTTTCATATCTTGTAATGCATTGGCAGGAATTACCACTCCTCAAACTCTGAATATAGAAGGATATATCAAGAAAAAAAAGGTAATAGTGTTGATTGATTCTGGTAGTACCCATAATTTTATTTGTTGTAAGATAGCCAAGGAATTGAATTTCTTCCTATATCCAGCACCATAGTGTCATGTGATGGTTGCAAATGGAGGAACTATAAATTTCTCTAGAAAGTGTTATAATATCAAGATAACCATGGGGGAATATGTGTTGAATAGTCCAATGCATTCCATTCCAATGGGTAGTGTTGATGTTGTACTAGGAGTCCAATGGTTAAAATTTTTGTGGTCAATAACTTTCAATTTTCAAGAAATTTTCTTGATTTGTTTTGGGAAGGAAAGGAAGTTGAATTAAGGGGTATCATAGGGAAACGAGGTAAGATAATATGTTCTAATGGCATGACAAATCTTATGAATAAAGAAAAATGGGGCATAATTGTACAATCTTTCTCACTAGGGGTTAAAACATCGAAATAATCTATTTCTCCATATCTCCAAAAAGTATTGGACAATCATTCAAGGTGTTTGAGACTCCAAAATGCCTCCCACCTATTCGTGATTAGAATCATGCGATTCACTTGATTCTTGTCATTGATGAATTTTTGCATGAATTACATGGAGAAATTTACTTCAACAAGCTAGATCTTCATTCAGGATATCATCAAATTAGAATGAAGACTAAAGACATTCTAAAAACAACATTCAAAACTCATGAGGATCATTATGAATTTTTGGTCATTCCTTTTGGCCTTACGAATGTAGCTTCCACATTTCAAGGTTTGATGAATTCCATTTTCAAACCCTTAGAAAAAATTTGTTGGTATGATATATTAATCTACAACAAGTCTTGGATGGATCATGTTCAACATGTTCACAAGGTGCTCAAACTATTGGCGAAGAAACAATTATATGAAAAAACCTCCAAATGTTTCTTTGGAGTTGTTGAAGGCTTGAAAATCGTTGCCTCAACAAGGGGGATAACCACCCGGTCCGGACCTTGGGACAACTCCTTTTCCATTTGGAATAGTGGCTCTGACTAGGGATGATGGGACCAATTTCCCAATCTATTTTTATGCTCATGCTAACGGGATGATGTTTTGAGATTTTGGAGTAATACTTATCCTCAAACTAATCTAATTTAACTAATAATCATGTGCAGTTTGTCCTAATCAAAAATATTTATCTAATTATAACTATCCCGGGAGTAACATGATATATGAAATCTAAAATGATGTCTGAAAGCAATTGATAATAAATATCATTCAATTATGATAAGAAGTAAATTTGTTTAGCAATGATTGTTTCGTATAAAAAGTTAGCCGAAACGATATGAGAGATATACCGCATAAAAATCATTCATGTATTTAGCATAAACTATAGATCATCATCATACAATAGTGCAATAATGGCAATAAAAAATTCAAACTTTCATACATAAATAACTTGAAGATAATGTATTGTTTGATGCATAAGTAAAAAGAATTAAGAGATAAAAGTACCATTTATAATACGTTCTACTCATTTTCTCCGGCAATATTGATCTACTTTAAAATCATCCAACATCATCTAAGAGTACAGAAGTGAAATTTCAATAGAAGATGTCAAATTCAAGTAGAAAATAAATCATGTTCCATTAAGTTCACCAGAACTTCCTCAAAGGGACAAAAGTGCATGTTCTAAACAATGTTTCTGATAAAATTTTTGGACCCCTCTCTAAATTCATGAGAGGGGTTTAAATACTAACTTATGAAACTAAAAATAGATTATTACAAAAAAGTTGAGGAGGTTTAAATGACCTACCTCAATTTAAGCAAAATAAAACAAAAATAGGGATGTGCATAATGACTAATCCTGCATTCAATCTTTCAGATCGCAAATATCTAGCATGGTCTTGAGGAGTGTAGGTTGGCCGACTTTGACATTCAGTTGTCCTGTAAACATGGCATTGATGAGCGTTGGCACCGTTTTCTCGATAGAAACAATTAGGCATCTCAGGGTCACCACTAGTTGTGCAGTTTTACTAGATATTGCCAATATCCTTCCTAGTTTAACCTGGTCACTTGCCTAATTTCTTCTGCTCTTTCTTTTGTTCGATGTTTCCATAGTAATTCGAGTTGTTTTGTATTCGGAAGGAAACCAGGGGCGATCTCTACCACAAGATTATCATTATGAAAATTTTCATTTACACTTTCAATGACGTTGTTTTCCACCGTTGCCGCATACTTTGTTGCCTGTTCTGCTTCTTTGAGCCGAGAATCCCAACTTGCAAATAAGATCTCCTTATGTGATTCATCTAGTTTGGGCATGTCGGCTCTTCTTCCATTTTCAGAATTCTGCCAAGTTATGAAATCTGAAGCCCTTTTAAGAATTTTATCATATTCAAGTCGCAGTTCCACAACTTGTCTTATTAATTTGTGGCTTGTTTTGCAGTGAGATTTCCACTACGAGATTTTTTGGCACAGCAATTCTTTTTGGTGTGTAAGCCGGGAATTGATGCCGAGTGCTTCGGTGAAAAACTGTTCAATATTTGGGTCATCCTTATGCAAATCTGTTATGCTCTGTATCTATGCCTCCTTATTTGCCAAGCTTCTTTGATGTTCTATTTGCATTTGTTGGAACTCCTGTTGTAGCTTAGCCAATTGTATTTCTGCTTGTTGGTTGGTTCTGGCTTGTTGTAACTGTTGTTCGAGTGAAAAAATTGTCTTCTTTTTCTTTAAGAAACAGTTGTAATTCTGTTGCTTTGTCAATGGTTGTCGCAACATATGCACCTACGAACTACGAGAGGTTGGTGAGGTTGGCCGATGGGTCGGCGGATGAGTCTTTCCACAGGACATCCATCGGCTTATTGTCTAGAGTGGTAGCAATTGTGGATTCCAATTTTCTTTTCTTTCTCCTTCTCTTAATAATGGCCTTGTGTTGTGGGTTGTAAAATACATCAAGAGGGGGAATTTCTTCTATTCTCAAAACAATCTCAGAGGTGGGGGTGACAGGAATGTGTTCTATTTCCTGAGTATTCATAGTTCCCCCATTATAATTTCCAGAATTGTTTCCTAATGTGTCATTTGCATCTCCGGTGCTTGTTCCTCTGTGTTGAGTTTGTTGTTGAAATTATCCCACTCCTCTTCCAAATTAATTACCCGAGGCTTTATCAGTTGTATAGAGGGAGTATGGGTTTCAGTCTGCTTGATGGTCGAAGTCTATTCATCTGTCTTTGCTGTAGACTGGGTTGTATCCTAGATTTATTCCCTGCTCCTGCTTTTCCTATTTTTTATGACTTCCCAGATACCTTGGTAGATTTCTCTTGGGATTCCTTTCTAGAATTAGTTTTAGATTTTTCCTTAGAGTCACCATCTACGCTTACACTGGGAGTGGGATCCCTTATTGGTTCAATTAACAACTAATCCAATGGGACCATTGATAATATCTTTTCTCTGTAGCTATAAAATGCTTCAAGACCCTCTTGATAAAAAAGTATCTGTGCCATATTCTTTACTTCTTTGAAGGCATTCTTTTATAAGAAAACATCATCAAATGGGTCCTTCTCATTGTTGAATATCTCTATTTTGACCATAGTGGTAAAATCCTTGACAATACCAAATGGGTCGTATTGTCTTCCGAGGAACTTAGGTAATCATAGGGACAAGATATTATCTACTTCCTTGAACGCATGTCCAAGGTCATGCAATGCAAACACTCCACATGACATAGGAAATTGAGGCCAAATGGCCTTCTTTGACTCCTTCAATGTTTTTTTCATCCCTCCTTCACTACATATCTGATAAGCTATCTCTCTAGCCATTAATTTATCTGGGACATAGAAAGGGAGAACATTTGGAGAGGCAATGTTGCCAAATACTCTGATATATGTAAATGTCTTTTCCCCAAACCATTGGGCTATTGGGAGGATGTCTATCTCGGCTTCTTGGGAGAATCTGGGGGCATCTCAGTTATAAATTTGTTTATGGATAAGAAACATAACCCGTGACAAATCTTGAAAAAATGTGGTTCAAAATTAGATTCCCACATGTCTTTGTGGTGGATGTGAATAGGAAGTGGATCTTGAATAGTCCACTTCCATCCCATAAGATGGAATTTAGAACCAAAACAAATAGCGTCCATTACATAAGCACTCATGAAAAACGGAGGGTAAACCCTCGAAGCAATACTTCTTTTCCTTCTATACTCTATAATTGCTTTAGCTAAATTATCAGACAGGATTTGTGCCCAAAACAATGTAAACTATGAAACGGGAACTATAAACTCAAAACGGGAACTCTGGCCAAAAAACCTCGAAAAAACATCAAAAACAATGCTAAAAATGAAAAGTGTTGATGTTGGAATAACACCTTTTTTTTCGTGCGTAAATTTTCAACATGTTTTAAAAATGGCGGTGAAAACAAATTTTTTGAGCAAAAAATATCCAAAAAACACCCTCAAAACGAAAAGTGTTGATGTTGGGAGAACACCTTTTTTTTCAACAGTAAAATTTCAACATTTAGAAATAATGGTCTAAAATATTTTATCATGAACCTGAAAAACATTAAATTTTAAAAAATAATGAAAACATAAAAAAAAAAATTAAAAAAAAAAATTAAAACAATAAAAAAACACACAAAAAAAGTTTAAAAAAAATAACAAAACATAGATTAAAATATATACTAAAAGGAAAATATAAAATAAAAATAAAAAACGAAAAAAAAAAAAAAAGTCAATCATAAAAATGTAAAAAAAAAACAAAATTAATGATAAGAATTTAAAAACAAAAAAAAAAAAAAAACTATAAACAGTTAAATAGTAAAAAAAATATTTAAAAAAATGGAGAGAAAAAAGAAAAGGATTTATCTTGTAAAACATAAAAAAAAAAAATTGCCCAAAAAAAATGGAAAAGAAAAAAAAAAACATTTAAAAAAAAAACAAAAAAATTAAGTAGGTGAAAATAGAAAAATAAAAAAAAAAAAGAAGGAAAAACCAAAAATTAAAATTAAAAACCAACTAGATCTACAAAAATAGAAAATTAAAAAAAAAAAAAAAAGATAAAAATTACTAAAATTAAGATTAAAATGTTGATTACTTAAAAAACAAATATAAAAATATATATAAAAGATAAAAATAAAAAAATAATAAATGTTAAAAAATATTATCTAACAAACCATAAAAAAATTTGGAAAACAAAAAAACAAAATTATATATATATATATATATATATATATATATATATATATATATATATATATATATATATATATATATAAACTAAGTAAGTAAAAATAGAGAAATTAAAAAAAACATTAGCAAAACTGGAAAAAAAAAAAATTTAAAATTAAAAAAAACTAGTTTAAAAAAAAAAATAGAAAATTAACGAAAAAAATTGAAAAAATAGTATAATTAATATTAAAAAAACAAAAATAAATTAAAATTATTAAAAAAAAAAAACAAAAAAATACGTAATTTTTATTAAAAAAAAATGTAATTATTTTACTAAATATACATATTTTATTTAAAATATATATATATATATATATATATATATATATATTAAAAAAAAAAAATTAAGCAACCTTTTTTATTATTTAAAAAAAAAAATTATAATTTTTTAAAAACAATTTTTGTTTTTATTTTTATTTTTTCCCTAAAAATACAAATTATTAAATCTACGTTTTATATTTAGACAACTAGCTACAAGAAAATATTAATTATCATGTAAAAATATATATACTACTTCACACACACACACTCACACACTTATATTCTCACCTTTATGTAATTGCTTGTATAAGTTCAATTTAATTTTTTTATGTTTTGGTTTTTATATATATATATTTAGTGGTTTTTGTAAAAATTTAGTTGGTATCATAAATTTGAGTTGTGTAATCTATACAATTTGAATATCTTAAACATTTTTTTTAAATGTTAAATCTATTTATGAATTCAAAAATACATTATAAATAATAATAAAATCACAATTTCACCCAACATTATATTACCAAATTTTAATAAAAAATTTAAAATATCAACTAATCAAATTATACCAGTAATACTAAGTATTAATCTCACTCACTTCCCTTAACCAAATAAACCTCAACCTAACTTGCAAAATCCGAAAAAACCGTTTACAACCCTCACATGGAGAATGGGTCACGGTGAATGGTGAAGATAAACCTTTGGGAAAGCGTAAGGCGAAGTTTCTTGGAATGGGTAAAGTCACGTTGTGGCATCTCAACTTGGAGGCCTCTTCACTCCACCTCCATGAGTTGACAAATTAAGATGAATTGCGTTGCACTCAAACCCTAATTTGCTCATTTTTTCAAATCCTAACATCTTATGCTAACCGCCCACGCAAACAAAGCAATGAATTTAGAATCGGAATCAAAATTCTGTTGAACCACATTGAACATCCCACATTGAACGTCGTTCTTTGGACATTGAACGTCCCACATGCACAAATCTGAACCGACTTGTCTCACAGGTCATTTCTTCATTGACCGCATCCCTCCGTTTTGACGGTGCCTTGAATGTCGATGTAACGGAGTTCCAAACAAACTTGGTCCCGTATCCTTGAATCCACTTTATGCTTTCGTCATACGCCCCTGTTATTCTCTTTGTCTGGCTGGGGAGAAGCGAAAGGAGGAAGAAGCGATAGAACTTGAAGGGCCTTTAGGGAAGAATGATGTTGTAAATAGTGACCTGCCTGTATTAGCACAGGAGCTATCTAGCTGTCAGAAGAATGGTACTCTTGATCCATTTGGGATGTATATGTATGGGATTGTGCTACGTGAAAATGGACACAATACAGCAGCTCGTCATATTCTTGTAAAGTCTGTTGATGCTTATCCATGGAACTGGAGTGCTTGGCTCGAGCTACAGGCTCTGTGCATGGATATTAGCACTTTAAACAGTCTTGAGCTAAAGGATCACTGGATGAAAGATTTCTTTCTTGCAAGTACTTATTTGGAACTACAGAAAAACAATGAAGGATTACAAAAATATGCAAAGTTACAGGAGGTTTTTCCTTTCAGTGAGTATATTTTAGGTCAGATAGCATCAGGTCTCTACCATTCACATGAATATGACCAAGCAGAAAACTTATATTCAGATATGCTACGCTATGATCCTTATCGTGTAGATGGAATGGATATTTTTTCAAACATATTCTATGTGAAGGATTCCTTTGCTTCATTGAGCCACTTGGCACACCGAGTATTTTCTACAGATAAATATAGGCCACAGTCTTGCTGTATTATTGGAAATTATTACAGTCTGAAAGGTCAACATGAAAAGGCTGTTCTGTATTTCAAGCGAGCATTGAAATTAAACAAAAAAAAAAAGGCTTACGATGAGCAGCTTTCTGTGGTAGAAATTACTAACAGTGCATTCAAGTTGTCCTCCATGATGGCCAACTGCGATCCTCGCCACGGGAAATACATGGCCTGTTGTCTCATGTACCGTGGAGATGTCGTGCCCAAGGATGTCAATGCCGCTGTCGCAACGATTAAGACAAAGAGAACCATCCAGTTTGTTGATTGGTGTCCCACAGGATTTAAATGCGGAATCAACTACCAGCCTCCCACCGTTGTCCCCGGAGGCGATCTCGCCAAGGTTCAGAGAGCCGTGTGCATGATTTCTAACTCGACCAGTGTTGCAGAGGTGTTCTCGAGAATCGATCATAAGTTCGATCTCATGTATGCCAAACGAGCATTTGTTCATTGGTATGTGGGCGAGGGTATGGAAGAGGGTGAGTTTTCTGAAGCGCGTGAGGATCTTGCTGCCCTTGAGAAGGACTATGAGAAGGTTGGTGCTGAGTCTACAGAGGGAGAGGAAGGTGATGAGGGAGACGAGTACTAAGGAACTGTTTTATGTTTTATGCATTCTGGTTTCTTAGGTTTTGTGTGGTTTTGGACTTGCTGAGAATAGTGCTTTGCAGTGCAGCCCCTCCGCCCATCGCCGCGCCACCACCGGCGGCCGGTAATTTTTTTTTTTTTAATAATTAAAAAAAATGCGAATTTTTAAATTTTTGAAATTTTTAAATTTTTTTTTAATAATTTTTTAATATTTAAATAAAAAATATATATAATTTTTTTTTTAAAATCATTTTTTATTATTATTTATATTTTTAAATAAAAAACAAAAAAAAAATGTTAAAAAAAAAAGTTATAATTTTTTTTTAATAAAAAAAGAATTCATCTTGGGGAATTTCTTCTATTCTCAAAACAATCTCAGAGGTGGGGGTGACAGGAATGTGTTCTATTTCCTGAGTATTCATAGTTCCCCGATTATAATTTCCAGAATTGTTTCCTAATGTGTCATTTGCATCTCCGGTGCTTGTTCCTCTGTGTTGAGTTTGTTGTTGAAATTATCCCACTCCTCTTCCAAATTAATTACCCGAGGCTTTATCAGTTGTATAGAGGGAGTATGGGTTTCAGTCTGCTTGATGGTCGAAGTCTATTCATCTGTCTTTGCTGTAGACTGGGTTGTATCCTAGATTTATTCCCTGCTCCTGCTTTTCCTATTTTTTATGACTTCCCAGATACCTTGGTAGATTTCTCTTGGGATTCCTTTCTAGAATTAGTTTTAGATTTTTCCTTAGAGTCACCATCTACGCTTACACTGGGAGTGGGATCCTTTATTGGTTCAATTAACAACTAATCCAATGGGACCATTGATAATATCTTTTCTCTGTAGCTATAAAATGCTTCAAGACCCTCTTGATAAAAAAGTATTTGTGCCATATTCTTTACTTCTTTGAAGGCATTCTTTTGTAAGAAAACATCATCAAATGGGTCCTTCTCATTGTTGAATATCTCTATTTTGACCATAGTGGTAAAATCCTTGACAATACCAAATGGGTCGTATTGTCTTCCGAGGAACTTAGGTAATCATAGGGACAAGATATTATCTACTTCCTTGAACGCATGTCCAAGGTCATGCAATGCAAACACTCCACATGACATAGGAAATTGAGGCCAAATGGCCTTCTTTGACTCCTTCAATGTTTTTTTCATCCCTCCTTCACTACATGTCTGATAAGCTATCTCTCTAGCCATTAATTTATCTGGGACATAGAAAGGGAGAACATTTGGAGAGGCAATGTTGCCAAATACTCTGATATATGTAAATGTCTTTTCCCCAAACCATTGGGCTATTGGGAGGATGTCTATCTCGGCTTCTTGGGAGAATCTGGGGGCATCTCAGTTATAAATTTGTTTATGGATAAGAAACATAACCCGTGACAAATCTTGAAAAAATGTGGTTCAAAATTAGATTCCCACATGTCTTTGTGGTGGATGTGAATAGGAAGTGGATCTTGAATAATCCACTTCCATCCCATAAGATGGAATTTAGAACCAAAACAAATAGCATCCATTACATAAGCACTCATGAAAAACGGAGGGTAAACCCTCGAAGCAATACTTCTTTTCCTTCTATACTCTATAATTGCTTTAGCTAAATTATCAGACAAGATTTGTGCCCAAAACAATGTAAACTATGAAACGGGAACTATAAACTCAAAACGGGAACTCTGGCCAAAAAACCTCGAAAAAACATCAAAAACAGTGCTAAAAATGAAAAGTGTTGATGTTGGAATAACACCTTTTTTTTCGTGCGTAAATTTTCAACATGTTTTAAAAATGGCGGTGAAAACAATTTTTTTGAGCAAAAAATATCCAAAAAACACCCTCAAAACGAAAAGTGTTGATGTTGGGAGAACACCTTTTTTTTCAACAGTAAAATTTCAACATTTAGAAATAATGGTGTAAAATATTTTATCATGAACCTGAAAAACATTAAATTTTAAAAAATAATGAAAACATAAAAAAATAAAAAAATAAAAAAAAAATTAAAACAATAAAAAAACACAAAAAAAAAGGTTTAAAAAAAATAACAAAACATAGATTAAAATATATACTAAAAGGAAAATATAAAATAAAAATAAAAAACGAAAAAAAAAAAAGTCAATCATAAAAATGTAAAAAAAAACAAAATTAATGATAAGAATTTAAAAAAAAAAAAAAAAAAAAAAAAAACTATAAACAATTAAATAGTAAAAAAAATATTTAAAAAAATGGAGAGAAAAAAGAAAAAGATTTATCTTGTAAAACATAAAAAAAAAAAAAAAATTGCCCAAAAAAAATGGAAAAGAAAAAAAAAACATTTAAAAAAAACAAAAAAATTAAGTAGGTGAAAATAGAAAAATTAAAAAAAAAAAAAGAAGGAAAAACTAAAAATTAAAATTAAAAACCAACTAGATCTACAAAAATAGAAAATTAACCAAAAAAAAAAAAGATAAAAATTACTAAAATTAAGATTAAAATGTTGATTACTTAAAAAATAAATATAAAAATATATATAAAAGATAAAAATAAAAAAATAATAAATGTTAAAAAATATTATCTCACAAACCATAAAAAAATTTGGAAAACAAAAAAACAAAATTATATATATATATATATATATATATATATATATATATATATATATATAAAACTAAGTAAGTAAAAATAGAGAAATTAAAAAAAACATTAGCAAAACTGGAAAAAAAAAATTTAAAAATTAAAAAAAACTAGTTTAAAAAAAAAATAGAAAATTAACGAAAAAAATTGAAAAAATAGTATAATTAATATTAAAAAAACAAAAATAAATTAAAATTATTAAAAAAAAAACAAAAAAATACGTAATTTTTATTAAAAAAAAATGTAATTATTTTTTACTAAATATACATATATATATATATATACATATATATATATATATATTAAAAAAAAAAATTTAAGCAACCTTTTTTATTATTTTAAAAAAATTTTGTTTTTATTTTTATTTTTTCCCTAAAAATACAAATTATTAAATCTACGTTTTATATTTAGACAACTAGCTACGAGAAAATATTAATTATCATGTAAAAATATATATACTACTTCACACACACACTCACACACTTATATTCTCACCTTTATGTAATTGCTTGTATAAGTTCACTTTAATTTTTTGATGTTTTGGTTTATATATATATATATATATATATATATATATATATATATATATATATATATATATATATATATATATATTTAATGGTTTTTGTAAAAATTTAGTTGGTATCATAAATTTGAGTTGTGTAATCTATACAATTTGAATATCTTAAACATTTTTTTTAAATGTTAAATCTATTTATGAATTCAAAAATACATTATAAATAATAATAAAATCACAATTTCACCCAACATTATATTACCAAATTTTAATAAAAAATATAAAATATCAACTAATGAAATTATACCAGTAATACTAAGTATTAATCTCACTCACTTCCCTTAACCAAATAAACCTCAACCTAACTTGCCAAATCCGAAAAAACCGTTTACAACCCTCACATGGAGAATTGGTCACGATGAATGGTGAAGATAAACCTTTGGGAAAGCGTAAGGCGAAGTTTCTTGGAATGGGTAAAGTCACGTTGTGGCATCTCAACTTGCAGGCCTCTTCACTCCACCTCCATGAGTTGACAAATTAAGATGAATTGTGTTGCACTCAAACCCTAATTTGCTCATTTTTTTCAAATCCTAACATCTTATGCTAACCGCCCACGCAAACAAAGCAATGAATTTAGAATCGGAATCAAAATTCTGTTGAACCACATTGAACATCCCACATTGAACGTCGTTCTTTGGACATTGAACGTCCCACATGCACAAATCTGAACCGACTTGTCTCACAGGTCATTTCTTCATTGACCGCGTCCCTCCGTTTTGACGGTGCCTTGAATGTCGATGTAACGGAGTTCCAAACAAACTTGGTCCCGTATCCTCGAATCCACTTTATGCTTTCGTCATACGCCCCTGTTATTCTCTTTATCTGGCTGGGGAGAAGCGAAAGGAGGAAGAAGCGATAGAACTTGAAGGGCCTTTAGGGAAGAATGATGTTGTAAATAGTGACCTGCCTGTATTAGCACAGGAGCTATCTAGCAGTCAGAAGAATGGTACTCTTGATCCATTTGGGATGTATATGTATGGGATTGTGCTACGTGAAAATGGACACAATACAGCAGCTCGTCATATTCTTGTAAAGTCTGTTGATGCTTATCCATGGAACTGGAGTGCTTGGCTCGAGCTACAGGCTCTGTGCACGGATATTAGCACTTTAAACAGTCTTGAGCTAAAGGATCACTGGATGAAAGATTTCTTTCTTGCAAGTACTTATTTGGAACTACAGAAAAACAATGAAGGATTACAAAAATATGCAAAGTTAGAGGAGGTTTTTCCTTTCAGTGAGTATATTTTAGGTCAGATAGCATCAGGTCTCTACCATTCACGTGAATATGACCAAGCAGAAAACTTATATTCATATATGCTACGCTATGATCCTTATCGTGTAGATGGAATGGATATTTTTTCAAACATATTGTATGTGAAGGAGTCCTTTGCTTCATTGAGCCACTTGGCACACCGAGTATTTTCTACAGATAAATATAGGCCACAGTCTTGCTGCATTATTGGAAATTATTACAGTCTGAAAGGTCAACATGAAAAGGCTGTTCTGTATTTCAAGCGAGCATTGAAATTAAACAAAAAAAAAAGGCTTACCATGAGCAGCTTTCTGTGGCAGAAATTACTAACAGTGCATTCAAGCCGTCCTCCATGATGGCCAACTGCGATCCTCGCCACGGGAAATACATGGCCTGTTGTCTCATGTACCGTGGAGATGCCGTGCCCAAGGATGTCAATGCCGCTGTCGCAACGATTAAGACAAAGAGAACTATCCAGTTTGTTGATTGGTGTCCCACAGGATTTAAATGCGGAATCAACTACCAGCCTCCCACCGTTGTCCCCGGAGGCGATCTCGCCAAGGTTCAGAGAGTCGTGTGCATGATTTCTAACTCGACCAGTGTTGCAGAGGTGTTCTCGAGAATCTATCATAAGTTCGATCTCATGTATGCCAAACGAGAATTTGTTCATTGGTATGTGGGCGAGGGTATGGAAGAGGGTGAGTTTTCTGAAGCGCGTGAGGATCTTGCTGCCCTTGAGAAGGACTATGAGAAGGTTGGCGCTGAGTCTGCAGAGGGAGAGGAAGGTGATGAGGGAGACGAGTACTAAGGAACTGTTTTATGTTTTATGCATTCTGGTTTCTTAGGTTTTGTGTGGTTTTGGACTTGTTGAGAATAGTGCTTTGCAGTGCAGCCCCTCCGCCCATCGCCGCGCCACCACCGGCGGCCGGTAATTTTTTTTTTTTAATAATTAAAAAAAATGCGAATTTTTAAATTTTTTAAATTTTTTAATTTTTTTTTAATAATTTTTTAATATTTAAATAAAAAATATATATAATTTATTTTTTTTAAATCATTTTTTATTATTATTTATATTTTTAAATAAAAAACAAAAAAAAATGTTAAAAAAAAAAAGTTATAATTTTTTTTTAATAAAAAAAGAATTCATCTTGGTATTTTTTGAATAGCGTCTTGGTATTTTTTGAATAGTTCACTTAGCACTCATTGCATCGGGTGATGCTCACAGGGGTGAAGAAGTGGGATTGAAACTAGTGAAATGAATCACATAGCATCAATCATCACTTCCGGGGCTTGCACCCGGTAACCAGGACTTCCCAGGAGGTCACCCATCCCAGAACTCCTCTGGCTCAAGCGCGCTTAACTGTGGAGTTTTCCCCACAATCAAGCCCACTTAGCTTGCTACCCCATTTGCAAAACCTTAGCAAGTATTGTGCCTCAAGTAGAGATCACCTTCAAAAAAAGAATTGTTTAAAAAAGAAAATTAATTTTATTAATTTTTTTTTAAATAAAAAAATAAATATATATTATTTTTTAAATTTAGTTTTTATTTATTTATTTATTTTTTAAAATATAAAACGTAGATTTAATAATTTGTATTTTTAGGGAAAAAATAAAAATAAAAACAGAAATTATTTTTAAAAAGTTATAATTTTTTTTTTAAATAATAAAAGAGGTTGTTTAAAAAAAATAATAAATTTTAATATATATATATATATATATATATATATATATATATATATATATATATATATATATATTTATTTATTTATTTATTTATTTACTTATTTATTTTAAATAAAATATGTATGTTTAATAAAAAATAATTACATTTTTTTTAATAAAAATTACGTATTTTTTTGTTTTTTTTTTATAATTTGAATTTATTTTTGTTTTTTTAATATTAATTTTACTATTTTTTCAATTTTTTTTTCGTTAATTTTCTTCTTTTTTTTAATTTTTTATTTTTTTTTTTCCATTTTTGCTAATGTTTTTTTTTGTGAGATAATTTTTTTAACCCTTTTTTTTTAATATTTATTTTATTAGTTTTTCTAATTTATTTTTTGGTTAATTTTCTATTTTTTTTTTTAACTAGTTTGTTTTTAAAAGTTTATTCCTAGTTTTTGCTAATGTTTTTTTTTTTTTAATTTCTCAACTTTTATCGACTTAATTATATATATATATATATATATATATATATATATATATATATATATATATATATATATATATATATATATATAATTTTGTTTTTTTTTTTTGCCAAAGTGTTTTATGGTTTATAAGATAAAAATTTTTTAACACTTTTTTATCTTTTATTTTTGTCTTTTTTTATATATAATTTTATATTTGTTTTTTAGAGACAATTATTTCATTTGGATTGAAAATTTAATTAACGATGTATAAATATGTAAAATATGGAAAATGCAAAATATTGACCTTCTTTTTTAAATATGCAAATCAATAAAAACCTCACTACCAAAAAAAAAAAAAAAAATAAAAACAAGAAAATATGAAGAAGAAGACCACTTCCAAAATTATTAAATTTACAAAATAATTATTTACATTACATACATTAGAAAAGTTAAAGTCAAAAAATAGGTCTTTTAAAAAAAGGTCTGATGCAGAATAACCACTTTTTAAAATCAACATGAAAATCACTACCATTCTAAAACACAATGTACATAAAAAAAATTAAAGTGCCAAAAACTATGCTCTAAAAAAAACATGTGTGTTCTGCATCACCCCTTTTCAAAATCGGGTCACTTTTTTGCTATCTCTACAAAACATGTGTATTCTGCATCACCCCTTTTCAAAATCGGGTCACTTTTTTGCTATCTCTACAAAACGGGTAACAGTATCAGTTCCCGTTTCAAAGTTTACATTGTTCCAATCTATTATTGTTGCATTAACAGCTACATCTATTAAGGGAAACCATTCTGAGGAGAATTTGTTACTGTCAGGTTTTCCAAATAGTCTACATAGCATAGCTGCAGCAAAACATAAAGGAGAACAAACAAATGCGGTGGCGTACATATTGTTTTTGTCTTTCTTGATTCTTTCATCATTATTTGACCAATTCTTTGTGCAGTCCATCGGGTCTTCATTTTATTTGAATAAATTCTCAACAAATTGCATGTTGTAGGTAACCTATGGCTCCAGTAGGTGGTACATAAGTCTTAGGCTATCTAGAGTGAAAGATCCTATAACTTCCTAGCCTCTTGTTTTGAATTCTCTGTCAGATATATCAGCGTCGTCAGTGATCCACTTAACCATGTCGGAATAGGGGATTATTTTTGGTTGTGTGGCTATTCGGTGCAGAAATGAGAATGAAAGCTCAGTTATGGAAGCATCAGAGGAATCACGCCCATCAACTGTAATCATTGTCTCAAGAATCCTTGGTTTTTCTTCCTCCAATAACTGATACATAGCCTCCCATGTAGATGTCCCTGCTTCCTTATTACATGTAGTATCCGTGAACAGAGGAGTCATTGTTGAATTCTTAGAGGCAACTGCTTTCCCTTTCTTCACCATTACTTTCGGCGTCCTGTTCTGCGACTTTTTCCTGAAAGTTTCAAGAGGAACAGTTTATTGGATAAAAATAATACTGAACGTAGGAATGAATCGATGAAGAAAACAAGTAAAGGTGATAAAGGTGTTTTATTTGAGATCACATAAGAAGATATCAAATCATGCTAAATGACCTTTCACACACACATGCAATTAATTCTTCATAAATGCCCACTAATGATTCATTGTCTTTTAACTTGAATGTCCACAAATATTCACGTCATAAATCGAGAAAAAATCTCCTAGGGTTGTGAGCCTTTAAACTATGATAATAGTGATTTTGCAATTTGCAAAGCAATATCACAGATCGTTATATCGCATAATTCGTTTTTCTTTAACTTACCATTTTTTGAGTTTGTGCGAAATGTGAGATGTGAGAAACAAGCGTCATCACTTGTCAAGCTTCTTTTTAACGAATAATGGACCTCTGCATGTGTTGGTGGAAAGATTAAGAGGTGGGTCCAGGCTGAGATCGCATTTCACAATATCAGCATATAATAGGTTGAGGCTTGTGTTGTATGACTGAAATGCGATGCAAGAAGGCTATTATACCATCACAATTTTGCAAATCGCAATCCTTTGGGGTAGCCTCTTAAGAGAAGTTTTTATAAAAAATGATGTTGCGATTCGAGACTTTAGCTTTTTAAAGAAGCTTTAAGGACTTTCTAACATTATGACTATTTTTCAAATATAGATTTGCTTTTTTGATTGTTTCATCGTAAATCATGGCGGCTTAGAAAGGTATTGTGTGTGATGCATTTCATGCTAAATATGAAAAAGTAGCATTTTAATGGTTTTATAGGGTTTGTTTGATATCTTTATTTATTCTAAAAATAAAAAAAATACCTCCATGTTAAGATTGATTTTTTGGGTATATATATTTTTTGAAAGGGTCCCCATTTATTAAAGTAATATTTTACTACTAACATTAATAAATGGGGGGTTGTTGTTAAGTACAACAGGAGTATAGGAGGTGGAATATTTGGTTCATATTGTATCTCGTGAAGGTTTTAAGGTAGACCCTAAAAAACTTACAACTATTAAGGAATAGATAATCCTCACAACCATAAAGTATGTTGGAGGATTTCTCGGGTTGACAGGGTATTATCACAAGTTTGTTAATAATTATGGGATAATAGCGGCACCTCTAACATCATTACTAAAGAAAGATGCATTTTTATGTATTCAAAAAGAAATGAAGGCCTTTGAACAGCTTAAAGAGGCAATGTACCAAGAACCAATCTTAACTACGCTAGAATTCACAAAATATTTTATTACGGAATGTGATGCTTCAAGAAATGGAATTTGTGTTGTTTTAATGCAAGAACGAAGACCCATTGATTTTGAAAGTTTTCCAATCAAAAGAAAGTATTTACACAAAACTATTTATGAGAAGGAAATGCTAGTGATACTACATGCACTAAAGCAATGGTGATCTTACCAAATGGGAAGATACTTCAAGGTAAACATAGACCATGATAGTCTTAAATACTTTTTGGATCAAATATCTTCAAAAGAGCAGCAAAAATGGTTGAAAAATATGTTTGGTTGACTTTGAAATCATCTACAAAAAGGGGAAGAAAAATGTTATTGTAGATGCACTCTCAATAAAGGATGAGGATATGGAAGCATTTCTTTGTGCAATTTCTATTATCCAACCTAGGAAGATAGATGAAGCAAGGGATGAATGGAATAATGATGAAGAGGAGTGGTCACTCGTTCAAAAGTTGTAGAAAGATGCTAGTACATCTGATACTACGAAAAACTTTAGGGGCTAATATTCATAGGTAGGCTAATTTTTCATGCTTTTAAAAAAAAAAAAAAAATTCCCAAATTCTATTTTTTCTAAAAATTATTTGCCCAAATTTAATAGTATAAAAATATTTTTCCTTTAAAATTGCCAATAATTTATATACACTATATAAAATCATTATAAATTTGAATATTTTATAAACACATAGTCAAAAATTTTATAGTTTAAATATTATGGACTAGTGATATTCACCAAGGATTCTAAACTTTAAGATAAATTTTCATCCTTAAAATTTTTCTTGTTTGATAGATTAAAATTTTTCTTGTTTGATAGATTTAGCTGGAAAAATGATTCATCATGGTACAATGATCACTTATATATTTGTAAGAATTCCCTACTCAAACAAAAGATTCTTTTCGAATTGCACACCTCTCCCTCAGGAGGGCACTCAAAATTTTTAAAAACTTACTGTAGGGTCAAGAATGATTTTTTTTGGGATGGCCTTAAATCTGATATTCAAAAACTTGTGGCAGAATGTTTGGTTTTCCAACAAAATAAAGTTGAGACAATTAATACCCCAGGTCTACTACAACCTTTAGCCATTCCAAGTTAGAATTGGGAGGAGGTATCAATGGATTTTACCACAGGTTTACCCAAGTCTGAAGGAAATATTTTCATCATGGCAATAGTTGATAGACTTACCAAGTATGCACAATTTTTTACATTATCTCATCCTTTTAAAGCTAGAACAAGTGTTATGCATTTATGGAAACAATTCAAAAGCTTCATGGAAATCCAAATATTATAGTAGGTGACGGAGATCCCATTTTCACTGCAAATTTTTGGACGGAATTATTTTCTTGTCTTGGTACTTAATTAGCTCATAGCTCATCTTATCATCCTCAATCTGATGGGCAAACTGAGATAGTGAGAAAATGTTTGGAAGGATATCTTTGTTTCTTTGTATCTAACAAACAAACACAATGGGTCAAGTGGTTAACTCTAATTGAATGGTGGTATAACACATCCTTCCATACTACAACAAAAATGACCCCATTTATGGCACTTTATGAATATCATCCACATCCATCACATCATATTGAGGAGAAAAGTTTAAGGTTCAAGTAGTGGAAGATCACATAGAGCATCAACAACAAGTTCTCCAACTCTTAAAGGTTAACCTCATTCTGCCACATAATCGAATGAAACAAAAAGCAGATCAACATCACAGTGAATTTTTTTTGATGTAAGTGACTTGGTATTTTTACGGCTTCAACCATACAAACAAATGTATCTCAAGCAAGCTAAGAATGATAATAAATTATCACCCAAGTACTATGGCCCTTACAAGGTGTTGCAAAATATTGGTACTATGACATACAAATTGGAGCTGTCAATATATTCCTAAGTACACCCATTTCTCCGTGTTTCATACTTAGAGAAGGTTATAGGTGACAAGATTCTAGTCTAAGTAGTGTTTCCAGAACTTGTCGAAGAAGGAAAAATCATATTTCAGCCGCAAGCAGTCATGGAAACAAGAACCTGACAACTATAGAATTGATCAATTTCAGAGTATCTCATTAAGTGAAAAAACTTTCCTGTTGAATATTCCACATGGGAGGATGAAAATTTTAGACAGAAGCATCCTGAACTACTCAATCGTTGAGGAAAACACTTTTTTGAAGGAGAGGGGCATGTTAGGTCCCTATAATACTAGTGTATCCCCCTTATTTTATTGTTTTGCCTATGTAGCCCCCATATTTCTATTGTTGTTCCCTTACATTAGTATTTTTATATAGGCTCTAATTATATTATGAACCATTAGACTCTTATATATACAAATGAGGTCTTTTCTTTTGTGTCATCCAATATTTTTTTATTTATGTAATGTAAAGGAGGTTTCCCCCTAGTAGAGGATAAGTTTTAAGTTGTTGATCTATCTATTTGTGAGTTGGTTGCATAATAGAAGAGAATTTATGAAGTTGTTCAAGTTGATTTATATTTAGTAATTTCAAATTGGGAATATGATGCTTTAATCAACCCATTTGATCATGATTTTGTCTCTGATGACTCTCATTCAACTTACTATTTTCCCATCAATACATCTAATGACAGTTGTTTTAGATCCTTTGGTATTTGTGGTTTAACATTTCACTATCTGGGTACTTGTCACGCTATTGAGGCACTTCCACACTCGTTGATGGTTATGTCAAATCGTCACTATCTTTACATCCTTGTTGAATATGATCATATCTATTTTCCTTTTCAATATTCTCATCGTAATCACATGCCTCTAAGTGACAATTCATCTTTTCAAATATTTCAGGGTTTTAAGAGGTTTGTCACAAATTTTGTGATCCAATCATCGAATGGTTGGAGCAATCTTACCTGGTAGGCTCCGTCACAAATAACAAGTTTTGGTTTTTTTGTGTGCTTACTAAGGAGTTTGATGTATCTGAAGACACATTCGCAAGAAGCCTCTGATTTTTTTCAATGATGGTTTTCACCAAAATGGTAGGAATGTGAATTGGTTAAAAGTAGTGGCTATGGCCTATCTTTCTACTGAAATGAAACACCTTCAAGTTGTTGTGCAAGTTAATTAAGTTCTTGTCTATTTTGTTTCACATTGCTTTATATTAGTTTTAGTTTCTTATATCTTTGCGAATGTAGGTCAGAGGAAGTTACGATGGATCCATTAGAAATTTCATTATACATAACCTTTACCTGCTAGATGATTAGGTTAGGAGTAGGTCTAGTTTCATATTAGTTTACCTACACATTCATCTTACATCCAGTTTCTATAGTTGTCTTGTGTTTTCTCATTTTGGTTTCGCATCATCTTTCGATTAGCCTCCTATTTTGTCTTTTGCTTTTGTTTCCTTGTTGTGTGTTGCCTTATCTTTTGTTTTGTAAGACCTTGCATGAATATGCTCTATTGGCTCAAAATGAATGTGGAAAATTTGAAAAACAAATTGTGATACTACAACATTTGGCTAAACTTCAGTCCTCCTTTCTTCTGTTGGTTACATCTTTTGGTCAATGAAGTTCCGACGGAAAATATGATCCTTCTATAAGGAGATTTTTGCTCAAACCATGATTTTGTAACCCTATTTGTCACTCCATTATAGAGAGAGAAACCCATTATCAACTTACCTTAGTTGTCTGGCTAAAATGCATCCCTTTTCAACTTTTATTTTACTTATATGGGATTTATGGTATGTTAAAAGGGTGAAATTACATAATTGAGAAATTTTTCATAATTATTTTTCCCAAATATTATAATTATGAGATAATATTTCTTTCATAATTGAGATAATTGAGAAAAAACTCATAATTATGATAAAGTTTTATAGATTTTTCCATTCCCAAGGAGATTAACTTGACCCACTTGTGTATGAGTTGGATAGGAGTCCATTATTGTAGAAGTTACCTAACTTATCAAACCCCTAGGTGTCTAGACACATTCTCCCAAAGGATATAATGAGACTGTATAATCTCACCAAGAGGAAAGGGAGTAAGATATGGTATCCCAACTATAACATGAGAGCTTTGTTGTATTGGGAGAGGAGACCATACTATAAGCTTGAGGATAGGATATCCTTTGCTAGAAGGTATATTGATGTACTTTCACTTATACGGTTAATAAAAATCTATGTTCCTTCCCCGTATATCAGTTTTTCACTAATTTATGTGTTTGATTTATAAATGTTTTGAGCTGACGATATTTAGTAGAAGATCACTTGTCATCTTTGCTTGGTTATTTTTGTGTGCAGGCTTTGGATGGGGAGTGGATGTTATACAATAAAATGACCTCCTCATCTACTCAGAGGAGGAAGATAGTTTGGCTGAAGACATGACCAAGTTCACAGTCCTATTTTCTAGGGTAATGCTCCCCTGGAACTAGCAGGATGAGTTATAATGCTCCCCATGCATGAGCCAACGGTGTTAGTCCCTAGGGTAACTCATTGTGTTGCCTTAGGGGTAGAGTTAGTCAACGTTTGTGAGGTTCTGGAGGTCAAATGAGTAGATTGATTGAATAATATCCCACGTTTTACTCATATGTCAGCCCGAAAAGTAGGAAACATCGACCTTCGACTTGGTTAAGGATATTGTTATTTCTAACAGAGTCTAATAGAAATGGATAGAGAAACAAAGAAAGGAAACATCCTAGCCTTTGCCAAAGGGAACTCATGAGAGAGTTGGCAACAATCAGCCTCTCATTCTATATATTGGAGACTTGGGGAATTGTGAAAGAGGTTGAAAGGTTGAAGGTTTTCCAACTTATTGTTGAAACTTTGTATGAGACATAGTGGTTTACTAAGAGATTAAGAAGATAGAGAGAGAGAGAGAGAGAGAGAGAAAGGAGTTGGAGGATTAAGGGAAGATTTATTTCCCTAATGGTTGTAATCATCCTTTCCTATTAATAATATAGAAATGTAGTTGTGTTGTCTACTCTTTGTCTTTTATATTGTGTTATGTTACATGTTGATGCATTGCCATAGTTTATGAGTAGCTTATATGCATATTATTTGATGTCCTTATATATCATTATCTTCATTATCAGAGTCTATAAGATGTAGTATTACTTCTTGTCTGGTCTATATGCAGGTGTTGATGTAGGAGCTAGCAAAGAAGTCTTCCTCTCTGCTACATTGTGTTCTCCATCAAAAATGCATCAAGATCTGAGGTAATCTCTTCCCTCCTGCTTTGAATATCATACATTAATTTGATATGTATATGATTCTTTGTGCCAGCTACAGCTAATCTAATCTATCTACCAAGGATGCAGGGAAGATCCTTGACGGTATTCTAGCCACAACAGCCCGTGCATTAATCCCTATAGCAAAATTAGTGACTCCACTAGGGACTATATTTAGTTCCTGAATTTCTCCTACCAAGTTCCTAGATCTCTCTTTCTTATAGGACCTCCTATTATTATTGGTTCCCTTTCTGACCATTTAGGACTCTTCAGCACCATCCTCACTATGCCCAACCTTTGTTCTGACCTTGAAAGACATATTTTTTAGATTTTGCCCCCCTAACGTGCCCCAATAGTGCAACCAGATAGTTATAACACTCCGTTGTCTTGCATACATAGAGTTAGTGCAGTCACTAACTCTCTCTACCCTCTTTTGAAGTGTGTTAGCCAGCCATATCTTGATCAACAACCAGTTCTGTGAACTCCTGGGTTGGGGAAGCTTCCTATAGTATTTTCAAGGATCTGCAGTTGTGTAATTTGTTGAAAATAATACTGAGAGGGGGGGGTGAATCAGTATTATCAAGTTCTTTTAACAAATCTTCCTTATTTACACTTTGAATTATTTTTGCATATTAGTACCATAAAATAATGAGCATGAACAAGAAAAACAGATAGTCACACCAAAGAACACCAGATATAAGGTGGAAACCCAATGTGGGTGCAAACCACCTCCTGCAATATGTCTCTATCTTCTTTCAAATTAGAAACTCCTGTTACAATGATTTTGTACTGGTGCAGTCCTTTACCAGTATGCAGGCTACAACCTGCAGAGAGCTACAACTCTCTCTCGTTTTCCAGTCTCTCCTGGAAGGGAGCTACAACCCCCTACTTCTTTTCTTTCAAGGACCGCTTTTCATAAATTTTCAAACTGGATCCAACAACAACATTGAAGCTCATAATCAAACAACCTTCTGAATCACCCAATCACCAGATCCATACATATACAATGATATTATGAGAGTTATCAACCAGATCTAGTACATAAAGATAAGTCATTAATCATGCTGTTATCTGAACTCAATACCAGTAACCAAACATCATTTATGCACCTAAAACCCTGCAGAATAGTCAAAGGCAGTTAAAACAAATTTTAAGCAGGGATCACAACTTCACTGGTATAGATCTATGGATATCTGTACTACCTCCGCACCTGCGCCTTCTATGGCGTCGCGACCACCACACCTGCGCCTTCTGTGGCACCTCCGCACTGCGCCTTCTGTGGCGTCGCGACCACCGCACCTGCGCCTTCTGTGGCACCTCCGCACTGCACCTTCTGTGGCGCCTCCGCACTGCGCCTTCTGTGGCGCCTCTGCACTACGCCTTCTGTGGCGCCTCCGCACTGCGCCTTCTGTGGCGCCTCTGTGGCGTCTCTGCACTGCGTCTTCTGTGGCGCCTCCGCACTGCGCCTTCTATGGCGCCTCCGCACTACGCCTTCTGTGGCGCCTCTGTGGCGTCTCTGTGGCGTCTCCGCACTGCGCCTTCTGTGGCGCCTTTGTGGCGTCTCCGCACTGCGCCTTCTGTGGCGCCTCTGTGGCGTCTCTGCACTGCGCCTTCTGTGGCGCCTCCGCACTGCGCCTTCTATGGCGCCTTCGCACTTCCGCAGCTGTAGTGCTCGAGAGATCACCCTTCACAGATTCACTTTCAACTTCCCTTTCATAGATCAAACTTTTAAAAAAATAACCCAATATTTCGGATCTTAAGATATTCGATTTGCAAGAATGAATTAGCCAAGTGATCTCCTTTTCTTTATATAGGCAAGCTTCTTCCTAAAATCATGGAACAATACCATAGATAACCAATACAAGGGGCCCAAAAACATGGGGCTCAATAATACCAAGGACTAACCACCATGGACCAAAGGTAAGTCCTCCAACATATACACACTTTTGACGAGGTACCATGGTCCAAAACCATAAGTTCAAATACCAAGGACTAACTACCATGGACCAAAGGTAAGTTCTCCAACATGAAAGTGTGTGAACCTTTTCTCTACATGAAATAAAATTTTCTGTGCATAAAAGTGCGTGAACTTTTCTCTACATGAAATAAACTTTTCTCTGCATATAAGTGCGTGAACTTTTCTCTACATAGAATAAGCTTTTCTCTGCATATAAGTGCGTGAACGTTTCTGCACTATAATTTATCATCTGAGATGAGTGGGTTGCCATCAAGTACAACATATGTATCATAAAGCCATACCAGAATCATAATGCCAACAATCTCCCCCTTTGGACTTGATGGCAACCTCAAAATCTTCAGCTCATTCTCCCCCTTTGACATCAAGGGCAAAGGGTTATGCTCCCCCTAACAGCATGCTCCCCCTGAATATGAACCAGATCTGTAAAGAAGAAACATAATCCACCAAACACCATAAATGACCATGAAAGAGATAGAGACATATTGCAGTAATATTCAGATCAGCATCCATGATCGCCTTCTGTACATCCTCCATAATGCCAACAATGCATTATAAGCTCCCCCTGAACCAGTGCTATTTGATCTTCAACCAATCCGCAACCCAGCACATGTACGCATATTCCCGTACAACCAACAATCAGAAGAGATTCAACAACAAGATGATGCATCAACAACCCCCAGCTTTTGCCTGATGTATTCAAAAGTCTCCCTGGGCAATGGTTTGGTGAGTATATCAGCAACTTGTTCCTTAGAAGGAACATACTCCAACTTGACCTTCTGTTCAAGCACTTGTTCCCGAAGAAAATGATACTTGATTGGTATGTGCTTGGTTTTTGAATGCATGACTGGGTTCTTTGAGATGCTTATTGCACTTGTATTATCACATAAGATGGAGATAGGTGGTGTACAAGTGATTTGAAAATCCTGCAAGGTCTGCATCATCCAAAGGAGTTGAGTGCAGCAAGATGCAGCAGCAACATATTCTGCTTCAGCTGTAGATAAGGCAATCGAACTCTATTTCTTGCTGAACCAAGATACTAGTCTGGAACCCATAAAGAATGTGCCACCACTTGTGCTCTTCCTGTCATCCACGCTTCCGGCCCAATCGGCATCTGTATAAGCATGAAGTGTGAGATTTGTATCTCTAGGATACCATAAACCATAATTTTGAGTCCCTTGAAGATATTTGAAAATTCTCTTCACTGCCTGAAGATGAGTCTCCTTCGGATTTGCCTGAAATCTTCCAACAATTCCAACTGCATGCATGATGTCCGGTCGGGTACCTATCAGATAAAGTAGACTTCCAATCATAGATCTGTAGGTTGGTTGATGTACTATTGCAGATTCATCATTTGCACTGAGGCTACATCCTGTGACCATGGGTGTACATACTAGTTTTGCATCTTCCATGCCATATTTCTTCAAAATCTGTTTGAGATACTTGGTTTGAGACAAAAAGATTCCTCCTTCCTTTTGTTGGATTTGCAAACCAAGGAAATATGTCAGTTCTCCCAGCAAGGACATTTCAAATTCTTTCTGCATGACCAAGGCAAAGCTTTGACTCATAGCTTCTTCATTGCTGCCAAAGATAATGTCATCTACATACACAACAAGTATTAGCAATTTGTCATTTTCAACTTTTATATAAAGATTGCTATCTTCTGATCCTTTTGAAAAACCTTGTTGATGAAGATATTTGTCCAAACGATAGTACCAAGCCCTTGGAGCTTGTTTGAGACCATAGAGAGCCTTTTTCAATCTGCATACAAGATTTGGATCATTTCCAAGAATGAAACCATCTGGCTGCTCAATATATACTTCTTCTTCTAAGTCTCCATTCAAAAAGGCTGATTTCACGTCCATTTGAAGTTTTGAAAGCTTGAGAGAGCAAGGAACATTCGGATGGCCTCAAGTCTTGCAACAGGAGCAAAGGTTTCTTCAAAATCTATTCCTTCTTGCTGCGCATACACTTTACAAACAAGTCTGGCCTTGTTTCTAATTACTTCTCCATTTTCATTCAATTTATTTTTGAAGACCCATTTTGTTCCTATAACATTCTTATCTTTTGGTCTAGGAACCAACTCCCAAGTGTTGTTCTTTTCGATCTGCTCAAGTTCTTCATCCATTGCTTTGACCCAACATTCATCTTTGCATGCCTCTTTCACATTTTGTGGTTCAGTGGAAGAGAGTAATGCCAAATAGCTTGAAGCTTATGCAATTGTTCTTCTTGTTTGTACACCTGCTTCTTTCTGCCCCACAATCTGAGATTCTGGATGATTCTTCTGAACATATCTGGATGGAGTCTTCTCTTCTATTCTTGTCTGCTCCTCTGGTTCTTCTTGAGGTTCTTCTTCTTCATCATTCTGTCTTTGAGGGTAGCCTTCATCTTCTTCGATGTCTTCATGATGTACTTGCCTAGGAATGTATCCCTTCTCATCAACCACTACATCAATGCTGTCAACAATTCTGCCAAGTCTTTTATTGTAGCACTTGTATGCTTTGCTATGTGGAGAATAACCAAGAAGAATGCCTTCATCTGCTCTAGGTTCAAGTTTGCCAAGTTGCTCATCAGTATTCTTAATATAACATTTGCTCCCAAAGATTTTGAAGTGCTTCACCGAAGGAGTCTCACCACACCAGAGCTCATGAGGGGTTTGAGTGCTGTTAACACGGACATTTGTTTTGTTGAGAATAACAACCGCAGCATGTGCAGCTTCACCCCAGAAAGTTGCGGGAGTACCCGACTCATCAAGCATAGCACGAGCCATTTGTTGGACTGTTCTGTTCATTCTTTCCACAACTCCATTTTGCTGAGGAGTTCTAGCTGTAGAGAATTCTCTTCTTATCCCATGTTCTTCACAGAAATCGAAAAATTCATTCGAGGTAAACTCCCCACCTCTGTCAGATTTGAGGCACTTAATTTTGTATCCTGATTCATTTTCAACCAAGGCTTTGAAGGATTTGAATTTTTCGAATGCTTCATCTTTGTGCTTCATTAGTCCTAACCAGACAAACCTGGAGAAATCGTCAATGAATAATATCAAGTATTCTTCTCCTCGAGGTGTTCTTTTTCTGAATGGACCACATGTATCTGTATGTACTAGCTCAAGAGGCATGCTAGCTGATCCTTCCTTCTCTGGAAAATTAGTTCTGGTTTGCTTTCTAAACTGACATGATTTGCATATGGTGTTGTCTGGAATTTTGATATTTGGAAGATCGCGAACTGCCTGATATTTGCATGCTTTCCTTATTTGTGAAAAGCTTAGATGCCCCAACCTCCGATGCCATAGCCAGTGTTCATCATCCTTGCTTAGATAGCATTGTTGTTGTCCTTCTTCAATACGTATAGATTATTTGGAGTTCTTTTACCTTTGATCACCGTTTTACCTGTATCAAGATCACGAACAAGACATCCATTTGTTCTAAATATCACCTCGGTTCCTTGATCACACATCTGGCTGACACTTAGAAGATTATGTTTCAATCCATCAACATACAAAACATTTCCAGCCTTGACCTTTTCTTTTAACTGAGCAGTGCCTTTTCCTTTTATAGTTGCAGGAGTATCATTTCCAAAAGAAACTTTCTTTCCCTTTTCTAGAGCAGAATATGACTCAAGTTTTTCTTTATCACCTGTCATATGCTTCGAACATCCACTGTCAATGTCCCATAGATTTTCCTGTCCCTCTGCATAGAATGCTATCCCACATATTTCTGTTTTTGGTTCCTTTATTCTCCATGTTTTGGTGTTTGAGGCTTGTTCCTTTGTCTGCTGAAACCTGCTCCTGCATTCAGAATCTTCATGACCAAAGTTATTGCAAATAGAACATTCAACTTCATTTTCAAGAGCAGAAAAGTTGTTATAGGTCCTTTTTGTAATCCCGATCATACTTCTTTGTTTTTGAGCTTCTCTAGTCATGATTGTTTTATATGCAACACATTGAGCTGCTTTGTGACCAAAGTTATGGCAAGAGAAACATTGTCCATTGAAGAAATTTCTGCGGTTATCAAATCTATCGGCCAAATGATTGTAATTTCTATTGTCATCCATTCTTGAACTAAATTGAGAAGATTTTACCTGTTGCTGGTTGTAGCTTTTGTTCACCCTTAAAACGGATTTCCCTTGATAGTCTCTGTTTGCAATTCGTCCCTGCCTTGCCTGATGGTCTTCATTGTGCTTTTGCTCATTCCTTCTTGCTGCATCAAGATAACTTTTTGAAGTGGTTGCTTGAGAAGTTTCTCCATTATAGCCCAGACCTGTCTTGTTTAGTGGAGAACGTTGTACATTGATAATCTCATCCAAAGTTTCAGATCCTTTGACAAACTTAAGATTAATAGCTTTTGTTTTCTCAATCTCTTTTCTAAGACCAACAATTTCACCTTCTAATTTTTCAAGATGTTTTTCCTTTTCATCAATTTGAAATTGTAGAGTATCAATGATCATATTCTTTTCTTCTATACATCTCTTGAGTTTAGTAATTTCTTCAAAAAGGCTATCCACATCTATAGCATCCATATAATCATCATCTTCAAATGCCATTAACAGTTTATAGTCATTACCTTGTTCATCTTCATCACTAATCGATAGACCATCACTATCTTCATGAGTGTAGTAACTTTTCTTGTTTGCACTCTGTTTCTTGTTCCATCTAGCAGGTTCCTTTCCTTTATCCTTATAAGGACATTTTGCAGCATAATGACCTACTCTTCCACAAGCAAAAAATTCAAAAGGTAACTTACCTATGAACCTTCCAGAACCCCTTTGAAGATTTCTGACAAAATTTGATTCTTCTTCTTCCTCTTCTGGCACGTGACTTGCTTCATAGTAATCTCCTTTGCCTAAAGCCTTGAAAGCCGCTTCTCTTCTGTCTGATGGACCTCCCTTTCTCATTTCATAAGCAGTTAGAATTCCATGTAGTTGAGACATGGTGAGAGTTTGTAGATTTGCTTTTTCCTCTATAGTGGACACTTTAGATTCAAACTTGGGGGACAAGGATCTTAGGACTTTTTCAACCACAATAGCCTCTTTTATTTCTTCACCCAAGTTTTTCATGCAGTTAACAATTTCATCTACCCTAAGGAAATAGTTAGCCACACTTTCATCATTATACATTTTGAGATTCTCATACTGAATCCTGAAAGTTTGAAGTTTAGCACGCTTTACCTGTTCGTCTCCTTCATAGCTCGTGACAATTTTGTCCCATATTTCTTTTGCGGATTTATAGTGCATTACCTTCACGAATTTCGATTGGGATAAGCATCCCAATAGAGTATTGACTGCTTTCGCATTTGTTTCATATTTCTTCTTCTCGGCCGAATCTGTAGGACTAGCTGAAGGAAAAGTGTAGCCTGTCTCTATGATATCCCAAACTTCTGTACCAAGAGATTGAAGATAGGCAGTAACTCTTATCTTCCAATAATTGAAGTTCATCCCATCAAAAATTGGTGGCCTGATTGATGCTTCTCTCTCGTAGTTGCTCATGATGAATGATCTACCTTCAAGCAATCAAGCTTCTCTGAAGGACCTGCTTTGATACCAATTGTTGAAAATAATACTGAGAGGAGGGGTGAATCAGTATTATCAAGTTATTTTAACAAATCTTCCTTATTTACACTTTGAATTATTTTTGCATATCAGTACCATAAAATAATGAGCATGAACAAGAAAAACAAATAGTCACACCAAAGAACACCAGATATAAGGTGGAACCCAATGTGGGTGAAAACCACCTGCTGCAATATGTCTCTATCTTCTTTCAAATTAGAAACTCCTGTTACAATGATTTTGTACTGGTGCAGTCCTTTACCAGTACGCAGGCTGCAACCTGCAGAGAGCTACAACTCTCTCTCGTTTTCCAATCTCTCCTGGAAGGGAGCTACAACCCCCTACATCTTTTCTTTCAAGGACCACTTTTCATAAATTTTCAAACTGGATCCAACAACAACATTGAAGCTCATAATCAAACAACCTTCTGAATCACCCAATCACCAGATCCATACATATACAATGATATTATGAGAGTTATCAACCAGATCTAGTACATAAAGATAAGTCATTAATCATGCTGTTATCTGAACTCAATACCAGTAACCAAACATCAGTTATGCACCCAAAACCATGCAGAATAGTCAAAGACAGTTAAAACAAATTTTAAGCAGGGATCGCAACTTCACTGGTATAGATCTGCGGATATTTGTACTACCTCCGCACCTGCGCCTTCTGTGGCGCCGCGACCACCGCACCTGCGCCTTCTGTGGCGCCTCCGCACTGCGCCTTCTGTGGCGCATCCACACTGTGGCTTCTATGGCGCCTCCGCACTGCACCTTCTGTGGCGCCTCTGCACTGCGCCTTCTGTTGCGCCTCTGCACTGCGCCTCCTGTGGCGCCTCTGTGGCGTCTCCGCACTGCGTCTTCTGTGGCGCCTCCGCACTGCGCCTTCTGTGGCGCCTCTGTGGCGTCTCCGTACTGCGCCTTCTGTGGCGTCTCCGCACTGCGCCTTCTGTGGCGCCTCAGCACTTCCGCAGCTGCAGCGCTCGAGAGATCATCCTTCACAGATTCGCTTTCAACTTCCCTTTCATAGATCAAACTTTTAAAACAATAACCCAATATTTCAGATCTTAAGATATTCGATTTGCAAGAATGAATTAGCCAAGTGATCTCCTTTGCTTTATATAGGCAAGCTTCTTCCTAAAATCATGGATCAATACCATAGATAACTAATACAAGGGACCCAAAAACATGGGGCTCAATAATACCAAGGACTAACCACCATGGACCAAAGGTAAGTTCTCCAACATATACACACTTTTGACGAGGTACCATGGTCCAAAACCATAGGTTCAAATACCAAGGACTAACTACCATGGACCAAAGGTAAGTTCTCCAACATGAAAGTGCGTGAACTTTTTCTCTACATGAAATAAACTTTTCTCTACATGAAATAAACTTTTCTCTACATAAAAGTGCGTGAACTTTTCTCTACATGAAATAAACTTTTCTCTGCATATAAGTGCGTGAACTTTTCTCTACATAGAATAAGCTTTCCTCTGCATATAAGTGCGTGAACTTTTCTGCACTATAATTTATCATCTGAGATGAGTGGGTTGCCATCAAGTACAACATATGTATCATAAAGCCATACCAGAATAATAATTCCAACATAATTTTGTTTGGTTTCTAGTTTCCTCAACATTTTTTAATTTTAGAAAATAGATTAGGTGCTTATGTTTTTGAGAAAAATGAAATAAAAATTTGTTTAATGTTTTTTTGTTTAGCTGGTTAAATTTTACGTTTATTGGGTTAGTTTTTATAGAGCATTGCACGTCTGCAAGTTTTGCTTGTGTTCACTACACTGGATGCATGGTACTGATTGATGTATAAATGATTCTCTCCTTGTAGAAATAACTCATTCGTCGAACTGAAATTGAAAAGAATTTTCTCTATGGTTTGTGTCAGATTCGCACAAAACTTCATACATCAACACACCTTCCGAATACATTAATAAAGTACATTTAAAATATATCTTGTAATAAAGTCAATCAGTAACTCTTTTTTGAGTATACACACATATTAGTCTAGGAGAGGATCTTAGGCTAGGCAGTTGTGACTTAACTGCCCAAGATCATAAAATCGAGACTAGTGTCATTAAAGAGGGAAAATCCTGTTGCACTTATACGATTCGGGACCACTCCAGTCAAAGTGGAGCTAAATTCCAGAAAACATTGGAATATGAAAGAAGGTATTTCACCTTTGATTGCATCTCCATTGGGTATTTTTTGTATCAAGGATCCCTTCAGCGATATCGGAGCTAAGTCAAGGACTCAAGTATCCTGCCCACACAGTGTAATGTTTGTGACCATGTCCCCCCCAATAATGTCTATGATTTGAGGTAACCATAGTGGCCATACTTTTTAGGGATGAACACAAGGTGACTGCAATAGGTTGCCCTGGTACCTAAACAAATGAACCTACTCTGTCTTTGGTTTTTGGTAGGGTGCTCGTCTTCACGAAAGTACTTGGTCCCTTAATCTAAGGTTTGGGGGAAGCTCAAGAGTAATCACAACTATACATTTGACCAGCTCTCTCTTTTATCCATTGTGATATTGGGTTTCATCTCTAGCAAGCAGTGGTTATCAAACCGAGTCATATCCCCTGCTTGCTGATTGGCTTTTAGAGTATTTTTTATTTTTTAGGTGTCAGTTTGTTATCACTAAGACTATAATGAATATCACTATAAAAAGTTTTGATAAAACATATTGGTCATTGTGGTTACGTATGGCCCTCGTCATTAATATTGGCGACATCAAGGTCTTCCTCTGCTAACTATGGATGATATGCCAAGTCTCTTTGATCCGTATTACCCATATTCTGGTAATCAGTCTCTAGTATCTAACACTAAATCAAACAGTACATCCCAGGACACAAAACTGGTGGAATATTTTTTTCACTAAAGTTTTTGTACCTCCTTATAATCCTCCCATCATTGATCCTTGGGGACCACTATTGATTCGATTTGCACTTGCACCTACCATGTCTTCAACTGTACATGCATCAACCATTTCGTCGGCGACTAATGGGTCATGGGCTTTTGTGGACAACTTTGGTCCACCCTCACTTCCCCACCTGATAGTCAGTAATACACAACTGATTGGAGACCTTGCTATCCAAACTCTTCCAATTCCAAGTAACTTAGTTACACCTAACATGAGCCGAACCCCATACATACCAGTTTCTACTCCTTTTTTGTTTTCTCCTAGACCTTTGGCAAGCGCTGCAAATAACAATGTTAGCATGGGTCCCTTCAGTAATCCCTTTGGTTGGAATCCTTTGTTTAGTTCAAAACCCCAAGTTCAAATGCCATGGGGCACTGTTCCCAACATTCCCATACCGGAAGGGGGAATTATGTTTCCCCCTCTACTTATAGGACAAGCTCAGAAGTCATTAATTGACATCAATACTCCATATGTCAGTCAAGTGCCTATCCCAACTACATGGCTGACGGGATCCCTCAACCGGATCTCGCTCAATCCCTTTGGGCACCCCATTCTCAACCTCGATTAAGTCAAGGGGGAAATTATTATCCTATGGGAAATAAAGCTTATATCCTCCAACCTAACATCCCATATGGACAGCCACACTATATGATTGTTCCTCATGGAAACTATTATTTAGAAAACCCTATGTATAATGCTGGGAACAATGTGATGGGAAAACCGCAAGGTCCCTCAAGTCTTACATCATCACCCTGGTCAGACTTAGGGGCATCAAATACTTTTCCTTTTTTGGAAACACTCGACAACCCTGATCTATACAAATTGACCAATGACCACATCTACCATAACTTATATTGACCATCAATTTCGCACAAAATACCTACCGTCATCCCGAAGTTTGAAGAAAAACAAGGGAATAATTTGGGTACACATGTCACTAGTTATCATCTATGGTGCGTGTCAAACTCCATGGTGGATGATGGTATCTGTCTCCATCTCTTCCCTCACACCCTTACTAGGAATGTCGCCAAGTGGTACATTGAGTTACCATACACGTCAGTTAATACCTTTGGCGCCTTGGTGATGGAATTTTTAAAGAAATTTCATCTACCCATCCACTACAAAACCGAGACGAAACTCCTTACTACCTTACACCAAGACACCTCCACCCACATCTCTAATCACATTCATGAATGGAGATGTAGGTAGAGGCTAGTCAAATCTCCCATTCTAGATTATCTATTAGCAGATTGGTATTGTAAATCTCTTCTTCCCCAAATCACTAAGGACATTGCCTTAGGTGGTGCGATCACTGAATACCAATACATTCATCATGACTAGCACTTAGTTTTGATTTATTCGCAGTGTGGAACATTTTAAGATGTAATCCCAATGCCTCCAAAACTTCCAATTCTCCTGCTACTCAGCAACCTGACGTGCACGCTGATGTTAATATCGACACTACCTTTGGGTCTGTTGTAAAACAACTTTGCGGACACATTGCCCAATTGTTTGTTGATCTCGCTACCCAATCGGCTCCTCTTCCTACCGCTGCGATAAAATTTGTGCAGTCTACATAAAAACCCAGTGGAAAGAATAAGAAGAATAAGAAAAAGGCTGCTCCTTCTGAGGAACAACCACCCAAGCAATCCAACCCAAAAAAGGAATTTTTTGCACCACCTGAGGGTGAGAAGGAAAAATATGTCAAGTTCCCTTGCAAAATATGTGTGGAAGACCATATGACACATCAAATTCCATGTCTCCAAGAATTCATGGATCTTCTTTCTCAAAAGGACACTGGTGGGACCCCTGTGGTCTTACACAACCCTTTCCCTTCTCAGCAGCAGCAACATCTTATTGTGAACCCACCTCAACCCTTGCAAGGGGGTAATGATGGTTCAAATCATCCTTCCTTTGGTTAAGGATCGTCAATCGTTTACAACTTTGAAATGGTTGATCTTCAAACATGAGCAAAAACTTATGGAGCTCCAGTCACTAATGCTCACGACGTTGCCTCAAGTTCAAACCCACTGCCGACCAATGATTTTCATATCAAAAGGCCTATTTCTGATCATCTAATTTGCCTCCCAAAATGGGCACTTCACACAACACATAATACATTTGTATGTGTTTCCTAGAACTATAGTATTGTAGAATACTTGTCGAAAACATCATCAACTATGTCTACACTCAAAATATTGTAAACTTGTCAAGCAAAAAGGAAATATTTTCTTTCGCTATTGGTGCAGTTGACCCTCATGATTCCATGTTAGAAATATTCGACATGGAGAAATGTAAACCTCCCCTTTCCCACCATCTTGCATTTCAAGTGCAATTTTTTCAAAAGGTTGAGGTTTACATTGAACTATCATTGATGAAGGCACTTTGACCTATGTCATGTCTACTTCATGTTGGCTCACCTTGGGTTCTCCAACCCTTTCTCTATCATCGAAGTCCCTTAAAGCATTTGGTGGCCATACATTCATCCCAAAAGGTTACCTTGTTGGCTACCCCATCACAATGAGTGGCAAAAAGGTAATGGTGGACATTGAAGTTGTGGATCAAAAACTTGACTATAATATGCTTTTGTGCTACAATTGGACTTATGACATGACTGCCATCTTGTCTACGATTTTCTATATCATCATGTTTCAATTGGATGGAATAATAGTCACAATGGACCAGTTTCCCTTTAGCACCTTGGGTTACTCCACATTGCCCAATGGCACTATACCTTTAGTGGGTGGGATACCTGACTCTTATGTCAGTATCAGTACCGGTCTTTTGAAGGGTTCTTCCCTAATCAACTGCTTTCCTCTCATTCCCCCCACAGTTCCATGGACGGTTTCTATGGTCTCCACTATTCCTCATGACCCAACCGATCCTTGGATCCTCCTAACCCCTTTAGACATTGACTCGTACGGAGAACAAATTTTGTTGTCACCAGTCGAATTGGCCTATCAAGCCATTCAATATGCATTTGATTCTCCTGTCACTTTGGTCACAGCTAACGGTACCACCTCCTCTCCCGCAACTTCTCCCTCTAATAATCTCTTCAATTAAGTCCTACCTTCAGACGAATCTATTTGAGAGATCGTGTGTTTAGAGGAGAAACCTTGGGAAAACTCACACCATTGTGTTTCGATATCTGATTCAGACATGACCCCTATACAAATCCTATCCTTTGAACCACCTAAGGTCATTCCCTCGAGTTATACAACTCTCCAAAATTTGGATTCAGAAAGGAACATGGGAAATCGTTGAAAGGCAATGTTGATTGATATGTCAATCAAGACAGGCATTGTGGAAAATATACATATTGGAGTAGATTGCAATCTTAAAAAAATTGCAAGATCCACCTTCCTTTTCAATGAATTTTGCAATGTGTTTACTTGGTCTTATGAGGAAATGCTCGACATAGATCCATCTATCATCGAACATGAGATCCAGGCTTATGACAATGTCAGGCATGTCCGCCAAATACTCCTACCAGTACACGCTTGCAAGACTGTAGCCATCAAGACTGAAGTGGAAAAATTATTATGTGTTGGTTTTGTTTACCCCATTCCCTTAACGGAATGGGTTTCCAATATGGTTACTTTAAATAAAAAATAGGGTACCATCCAGGTCTATGTCGACTACCAAAAGTTGAACATTGTGTGTCCAAAAGATAATTATCTGACACTGTTCATTGACCAGATAATCGACGATTGTGCTAAGTGTGAACCCTTCTCCTTTATGGATGATTTCTCGGGCTATAACCAGATCGCCATAAGACTTGCGGATGAGCACAAAACACCTTCATTTGTCCTTGGGGAATAATTGAATATAGAAAACTCCCATTTGGTCTAAATAATGTTGGAGCAACCATTTAATAGGCCATGGAATACGCATTCCATGATATCAAACACATTGTTCAATCTTACTTCGATGACCTTCCAGATCGAGGTGAGCCCACCACCTAGTTCATATCTGAGCAATTTTTCTTAGGTGCAGGTTGTATAACATGTGTTTGAATCCGCACAAATGCATATTCTTTGTCCAGTCTAGAAACCTACTTTGTTTCATTGTCTCCAAACGCAGGATTAGGCTTTATCCTGATAAGGTAAAGATAATTACTCTATTTCCTGCACCACAATCCATTTTACAGCTCCAACCTTTGCAAAGGAAATAAAACTTCTTACGATGATTCATCGTGAACTATTCTGAGCTGACGAAAGGATTTATACACCTAATGAAAAAGGGAGTACCATACTTGTGGGATGATCAAGCACAATGATCATTTGATGTGTTGAAAGAGGCATGTATATCTGCCTCAATACTTAGTGATCCCAACTATTCACGTGACATTCTCCTATACCTGACAGCCTCACCATCCTCCATTGGTATGGTGTTGGTTCAAACCCATGATGATCTTAGTGAGCATGTGATATATTATCTCTCGAAAGGCCTCGCTGGGCCCCAACTCTGATATTCACATGTGGAAAAGTTTTCCTTAGCAGTTGTCTGTGCTGTCAATCGCTTCTGACATTATATTCTGTTGCGATAGAATACCATCATTGCTTTGGAGAATCCCATGATATATATTTTGTTTCATCAAGTCATCAGACGAAAATATTCCAAATGGATTATTATCCTCCAACAATTTGATTTAGTTTTCACCACTGCTAAGGTGAATAAATCCTTAGTCTTCATAGAACTATTATTGGATCTTTCCATAGTAGATCCAAATGAGATAGCCCATGATCCTATTCCAGATGAATCTATATATCTGATCAATTCAACTGACCCTTGGTATGGTGACATTCTTGTCTACCTCCAAGTGAAAATATTCCACCCTGATCTATCATCAGGTGATCGTCATCGCATCCGTCACCAAGCTTTGAACTATTTACTGTTGAACAATACTTTATATCATCGTGGCACTACTATAGTTCTTCAATGTTTCCTCACTCATGAAGAGGAATAAAACATTTTAAATGACTTCCATTATGGGGCATGTGGTGGTCATCTTTCTGGCATGGTTATTGCCCAAAAAATTATATGCGCATGATACTACTGACCGACCTTATTTAAAGATTGTATCATGAAATATTGCAGTGTCACCCCTGTCAAATCTTTACAAAGAAAATGTATGCACCCTCGGCCCCCCTATACCTAGTTATCTCCATCGACCCCTTTGCCAAATGGGGCATTGACTTTGTTACATGCAACCCCACTTCCTCTGATGGACACAACTACATTATTGTCATTGTGGACTACTTTACGAAATTGGCAGAAGCCATTCCAACTTTTTGGGCCAATGGAGAAACTAGAATGTTATTCGTATTTAATCAGGTGATCTTTCATTTTGGTAAGCCTTGCACGATCGTTACATACCATGGTTCTCACTTTCAGAACCACATCATATCTGACTTAACATCATTTCTTAGTTTTAGGCAAGAACATTCTTCCTCCTACTACCCTCAGGCTAATGGCCAAGTGGAAGTAATTAACGGTGTCCTAAAATCCATGATCTGATGGTTGGTAGGCATTCAGAAAACCCACTGGCATTGTATGTTATATTTTGCATTGTGGGTGTTCCGAACTTGAGGCAAGACTGCTACTGGATTTACACCATTCCAACTCGCTTATGACTTGGAAGCAATGTTTCTTATCAAGTGCTAGATTCCTTCACTAAAACTCATTGTTGAACTCTTTCTTGACACCATTACCGAAGAAGAGCACTTACTATCTCTCAATCAGTTGGGTGAGACTTGTCAAGATGTCGCACTGGCCCTCAAAGCCCACAAGCATCGATTAAAAGCCCAATATGAAAAAAATGCCAAGCCTTGTTCTTACTAAGAGGGTGATCTTGTTCTGCTCTATGATAAAAAAGATGACCTCTTGGTGGGCAGGAACGCTCCAACCATTGTGGATCGGTCCATATGTCATCACCAAGGCCCTAGCAAAAGGTGTCTATGAAATTCACGACTATGAAGGAGTCCTACTCACAGCTCCCCGAAATGGGCTCTATCTAAAAAATTATTATGCTTAGTATTGCACTAGGCATTTTCTTTGTAATCTTATGTATTTCTAAGTTTAGCAGCTTCTTTTGTTGTGACTGGATTTTTTCACTTTTTATGAGTATGTGTCTCATATATGTCTCTTGTTGCACAAATGTCTTCATCACCCTTACAATACATAGGATACGCGAATGGTGCCAGTCGTCACACACGGCACATTGCATCAGCTGCTTGGGTCATTTACACACTTGATTCAGAACTACTTTGTTATTGAGGAGGTTTTCTTAGCACTGCCACCAACAATATTATTGAGTATATGTCTATAATTGCACTTCTCACCGGAGCATCATCTCAGGACATCTCTAATCTGGTGGTCAGGTTACACTCTCAGCTAGTCATTATGTAATTGAAAAATCATTATCACATTCATAATCCAATATTGTTACATCATTATTTAAGAGTACGACTCTTGGAACATCAATCTAAGTTTATTACATATAAACACATTCGTTAAGAATTTAATACAGTCGTTGACTCATTAGCCAATTATGTATTATATTGGCATCTATCTCATTCATTATAGGTACATGCATCAAAGTAAAAAGTCTACACGGTTAAAAAATTACAAAACATTTAAAAACACATTTACATCATAAAGTGCCAATATATATATATATATATATATATATATATATATATATATATATATATGATTCCAACCTTTTACATCAAAAATTCCCAAAAATTAGGTGTTTTAAGTACAAAATGGCTTTACTAAGCCTTGTTGTGACACCCTCTGGCTATACCATGCTACCGCTAAGACTATTGCTTATGAAAACTCATAACAACTTTAGCTAACCTCCTAAGAGGAACCAGAAATTGCTCAGGCACACCCAATGTGTATCACTGCATATTAGTAGGTACGTCCCTCATGGGGAGAGGCGGCACACCCATGCTTAGACCTTCGAGGTGCCTAAGAATCTTATGGAAACTTTGTGTGTCATCTCCTTCTTCGGCTGCTGCAACACCCTCTCCAACCCCAGGTAGCTAGCCCCCTGCCTTGCCTAGTGGGGCATGCCCGTAGGACATACTGGTGCCACATCTGTGTCAAGAAAATGCTTCATGTCAGTACTTGTTCACCAATAAATCAAAAACATTACATAACTTTCAAAAGTTAAAAAATACTTTTTGTACTCTAATGAAATTCTCTTACCTTATGACCCCCACTGAGTGCCAAGTGATGACATCAGCTCTAGATCTCCCGTGAAATCCATGCCTTCATAGGCATAAAAATAGATCATGAGAATCTGGTTGCTAACCAACTTGAGGAAATCATCTTCGAAGAAGTGTTGAATTGGGCCCCTCTAGTCCGAGGAACTAGGGAAGCCCATTGCCCCTACCTTGGCTCCCTGGGATCAGCCTGACCCAAATTGATATGAGGCCTCAGCACGAGAACTCTTTCAAGAAAGAAGGATACAATAACAGTCATAACAAAGCTCTCTTTCGGGACGAGTCTTACAAGCTGTCAGTTCCTCCTTCACCTGGTGAAGAACTTCCTCACACCAGTACTACAAATAGTCAATGGCTAGTAACAGTTGAGCTTTTGTAGCTAGAGGTGGGCTCTTGGACCTCGCCAAGTGCACAATAATCCAAATAAGGGCCCTCATAGGCCTAGTCTTGATATGCTCAATGGGGACCCTATTACTAACTAATCCACTTCCTGGCCTACAGTGAATCTAGACCAACTCAAGGGTGGTTCATGGATCTACTTTGCCACTGGTCAAGTTTAATTTTGTACCTCTGCATGATAAACCTATAAGAAAATAAATATCATCTCTTTCGATCACAAGCTCATGATCCCTAATTCTAAACACACCTTGTTTTTCATCCCATTGTTGGATAATCCAGCTAATAAGTTCTCCCTGTCCCTTCATCAGATCAAGTCTGGCATAGTTCATCAGACTGAATCCATGCAAAGTGTTATCACTCTGATAATTCCTTTGAGGTAATAAGAAGGAAAAACCAAAGGTAACCACAATCCCCTTTTGGAGATCAGGACCAAGCCTTCCTGATGCTCAGAGATGGCTCTCTTTTTAAAGTTTAACTTTGTTTTAGTTAAGATGTTTTAGGCTAGCTATGATTGTTCTAAGGGGTTTTGATATGTATTTGAGATTTGGTGGTGGGATCTCTTAAAAAAATGGATAAATTGATGTCTTTTAGACCATTGGACTATGGAGTCAGCTGATAAGGAAGCAAGACTGGATAAACTCACTAAAGGGGATGTTCCAAGGGCAAGATAACAGAGTGTATTTCAGATGTTTGAGACAGAGGGGTGAAAGGTTTTCACTCGGGGTGAGAGAGCAGTTAAGGGTTCTTAGACCTGGATAATGAATGAGGAAGGAAGGGGTAATCAAAATGAAAGGGCAGTTAAGAATCCTTTAACCTGGATTATTCATGAAATCAATCTAAATCAAAGAGAAATTAAGAATTTTTTAATTTAAATATTAGAATAAAACATTCAAATGCTTTAACTGTTAAAATAAAGTGTGATTTGAACAAGTTCTAAAATATTATTCCGATTATAGCATTTAGATTGAAACACATATAAGATTATGAATGACATGTTAAGAAAAATGACAATAACATAAGAAAATACTTGTCTGAAATTTGCTCAGCACATGAATCCTTGGAAAATATCTTAAAGTAACTGTTAAAACAGAGTGTGATTTAAACAAGTTCTGACATATTATTCCAGTTATAGCATTTAGATTGAAACACATATAAGCTTATGAATGACTTTGAGAAAAATGACAATAACACAAGAAGATACTTGTCTAAAATTTGCTCAACACATGAATACTTGGAAAATATCATATTTTTATATATACCTTATTGTTTTGTTAAAGGTAAGCACTTAAATTTCTTCTTCTTCATATTTGTCTATATACCTCTTTTTTTTTGTTAAAGTATGCATTTGGCTATGGAATTGGCATGTTTCTGCAACTAATCTAGATTTCCGCTGCTATCTCCATTGTTAACAGGGTTCAGATGCTCCAGCTCAGCCAAGGAAGATATAAATGGATGAGGAATGATACCCTCGTGGATTATTTTATATTCTCTCAAGCCACCTTCAAGAAGATCGCATGATAACATGATCAACCTCAAAGTCAACTACAAGATTATCACCAGGAGAGAGACCGTGTTTTCACGAAATCTTATCGATTTTATTTTCTAAATAGAAAATCGATTATTTAGTGATCTAGTTTGTTTTAGTAGGATCGAGATAAAGATATATAGACTTGAAACTCTCGTACTGTTATACAAAGAAGTATTATAAAAGCAATGGTTTCTCTGTGTTTTATGGGTGCGTCGATACATGTAAATTTTAAGAACATCTTGTTACACTTGTTTGCGAGTAATAGACTTGGTTTACGTTTTCCATACTACGTTGATTGGTGATTGTTGACTGTTTTGGGGAGGGCCCCTACGTCTAGTACAATTCTTTAACCAATTGCACATAGATTTCCTTAATTGCTTTACCAGAGATGCTTTGTTCTTTGTTTGAAATGTTGTATGATGGAATTCACAATTGAATCATTGTCTACATAAGAAATTCCCTTTGCTTTATACCTAGCTTAATTCTGTTAATTCATTTACTTTTTATTTGATACAGTTTGATCATTTTCCTTGCTTTCTACCTAGTGTAGTCCACTATTTCATTTTCATAGCATAGTTGTTTTTCAATTCATTATATTTATGACTTGTTTGGATGAAGTTGAATGAGCAAAAAGAGTCACAATCATTTTCTTGACAATTAAATCCAGACATCATTCATTTACAATCTGATAGAATGGATCTCTTTAGCACATAGTAATTTAGGCTTGGTTGTAGCATAAAATTTAGAGATAAAATCCAAAATAGTCTAACAAGAGAAAAGCTTAGAATCACACTTAAACCATCCATAAACTGATTTAATAGAAATTAATTTCTAAGATAAGTAGCTAATAACTTTAAGGAACAATTCTTTAATATAATTAGTAATACCGTCTTCATATTAATTTTAAATTTAGACTTTAACAAGAACATAGATATCTTAACGACATCAATTAACTTCTAACACATATAGTGCACCTGTGCTTCATTAGTATACCTACCGTGGTTGATAATTTATGCTGACAATTTAAGGACATTAAATTTCCTAAACAGTTGGGACCTATTTAACTCCACTTATCTAGTTTTGACAAGAGGAAAATGGTCAATAAGGAATAAGGATTAACAACTTATTCTAAGCCCCATAGTAGATCCTCATGAATGACTAAAGTCACAGTGCTTGCATAATCATGTGTAACCTCTAGAATAAACATGTACTTTTCAACATTTTACATGAATGGAATCCGAGTAGGTAGGAATAGGAAACCTAGACATCCTATCACTAATAGTACTCGTGACACACTTCTTCATATTCCTATTAGCCCATTTGTAAGATTGATTGGTGATTACAAATATTTCAAAAAGTAATGCCTAATGATTATGGATAAAATAATATATGCATGTCAATCATCAATATTACAACCCCAAACTAGGTTCACATATCATGTCTCAATCCAAGATCCATATACATATGTGGGTGTTGTTTTCAAATGTTGTTTTCACACTTGACAAACCATTAATAACATAACATAAAATAATAAATGTCATAATATAAAAACTTATTCATTTTCAATATCATATAGAGTCACTTATCACTAAAATTCCAATTGTTAAACACCCATACCTTAATATTAAGATACAATTCAACTTGGTTAAACCCGACAATAATTCATCACAACATATAGTGAAATCCAATCATCCCATGCCATCACAGGAATATCAAAAAAATAAGTACCCAACCATCCCACCCCACCTACCTACTCCTCCCCCACCCAAGAAACACATATCAAATAAATATGAAACCTAACCTACCTACTCCTCCCCCACCCAAGAAACACATATCAAATAAATATGAAACCAAATAAATTTAAAAGTCTAAAATGCATTATCGAAAAAAATATGCCTATGACACAATCAAATCATTCTTATAACCAAAATCCTCTCAAATAATAACAACACATAAACCAAATAAATTCAAACTAGAAGATGGAACTACAACAAGGTCACATAAATACCATTCCTCACCTCTAAAAGACATGCCATAATCCCACTTCCACTTCTTCATGAATTAACTAAATTAGATTACAAATTTCTACAGACTAGTGATGTTCTCCAAGTTTGAAATTCCATTGAGTATGCAAATCAGATTGAAATATTTTTGGCTATCTGCATATGCCCATGGGCATTCAAGGGCACTCCGCAGCAAGTATTAGGAATCAATATCCATTTCCATGTAAAGAAAATTTGTGTTGTTTAATGTCATTATAAAGTTCTTCAAACATATAATGTTTAATGCCATTATAATATACAATAACCCATCTATCTTGTTTTTTCTTTTCTATTTTCATTTTTTTGAACGAGGAGAATTCAAAGATCTCTCTCAAAGAAATTGCCTCAACACTGATAAGCCTAATGTAATTTTCCACCTACACACTATACATGTTAACCAAGTTTCGAACTTGAGTAAGACCAAAAAGAAATTTACAAAATTGATCCTTCCTTGCTTCAAAGAAATGCCTAATTGTGTCCTAACATGTTCATTTTACTAAGATACGCAAGTCGAAAAAATTCTTATCGAATATATATGTATCATGAATATTTTTTTAAGAAAATACATATAGTTTTTTAAAGGTAAAATTAATATAATATGTATCATGAAATTAAAAACAAAAAATTTGATAATGATTTAAAAATAAAAATTAATACATTATAAATATATTATTAATTAATTTAAAAATCAAAATTATGTAATTATTTATTAAAATGCTAACAAAACGTTAATACAATAATTTTTAAAAAATGGTTTAAAAAAAAGTCAAATATGTTTCGCCGAACCAAAATACAAAAGCCATTCTTCTTTTATATTTTTAATTAATAAAATGTTAAAGAAAATTAAATAAGACTTACATTTATCATTATAAATATTAATAATTTGTACCTTTAAATAAATATTTGATTTTATAATGAGAAGAATTGAAATACCTGTAGAAAATATTCATATCTTTAAAGTAAATATTCTAATTTATTGTTAAAATAATTGAAAATCATATATAAGATATTAAATGTTTAGGTTTTAAAAATATGATACTGAAGTGTTGAAATTCGAAATATGTAAAGTATTAATATTTATTCGATTTGTTGGGTGATCTTGGGCAAATCACTGGATCGTACAGCTTTCCATGTTCCCAAAGCAATTTATATTGTAACTTTAACCATCAAATCCAGAACAGCAATGGCCTCTGTCACTGTACCTCTCCACCACCAAACCTAATTATTAATAATAATAACTTTGAATCTCTCAAGAAAAATACTAGTAACAACTTTGAACCGCTTTCGGTTTGGGAAGAACTTTTCCTGCATTCACAACTTTGGAATCTGCGTTGGACTTGGCGAAGGGGTGATGGCTTCTGTACGGATTTGATATCCTCTGGTGCACGTTGCATCCTTAGGTTGCACAGTGCCAGTGCCAGGAGGAAGTCACTTTTCTTACCATACATCCACATGACCTCTCTCATTCTAGCAACAAGATAATGAACACATTTATCAAAGTGTTGCGTCACCAATTTAGTGTAACTAGTTCCAAACAGGGATAAAACAAATATTATTGTGGGATTCTAACCTAATTGTTTGTTAGTTTATTTAGTGGCTCTGTGGCATTTGAACCTGTCAAATGGCAACGGGTGCCAGCAGTGTGACGAGTGGGACACCAGAACAGAACATTCCAACATGGCAATCGTTACCAGTAGTGCGACGGGTGGGGCACCGGAACACGTTGAATGGGCAAGGGAATCGTATGGGCTGCTGTCAATCAAGTATGGTAGGGTGTCAACCAAGTAATTCATATGGGTTATTAAATTCCCTATGGCAGGCTGGTTATTTGTTGCAGAAAGTGACACTGTAGTTCTTTAGAAAATGGAAGTGACATTGATAGTGTAGTTTTTATATGAACTGAAGTTTAACTATTATGTAATTTTTTTTTGAAAATCATGGAAATTTTAGTAAGATTTTGGGTGTCTTAAAAGCTTTTGATGGCGCTGAATTTATTTCCACTATAAAAAATATGATTAAAACACTTCTATTGTGAGGTTTTTTGAATTTTTTTTGGCTAGATTCCAACCACTTTTGACTGCCTAGAAAAATCCATTATCTAAATAGACTAGGCCATTTATTTCATCGTTATTAATTAAAAAATATATAAAATCATTAAATTTGGACTATTTATTGATTTGTTAGAGTTATATTTTCCCATGGAGTGTTATCTTTGCCGAGGGACCATGCTACTCTTCTATATAGCGTTTCAATTTTATAGGATGTCTCCGTGATACCATTAGTTATGTGTTCATCAAATTTAAAAATATTCTTGAAATCAACAAAAAAATCATGATAAGTGTGCAAACATGCTTGTGCTTGAAGAACAAACTTTCTAAATTTCCTTCTTTATCAAACAACCCAATCTAACTCCTATATATTTTTTTGGGGACAGTGTAATGTTCCTAAGTAGGAAATACGAGTGATAATAGCAATTATCTTATGTAGAAAAATACACAAACGAAATATTCATTAAGCACCCACACAAAGACTACAAATGAAGAACTTTTGAGCCATTTTATTATAATTCTACAATCCAAATACAATATATAGTAGAATTGTGCACGTGGGATTGTTTCAACGCACAAGCAGGATCAAGCATAGGTAGCAAAATGGCGGAGTTGAGGATGCCCAACTGCTGCAACAATTTGCATTGTGCTGCCCAAAAAACTATTACACTTCTGAACTTTGATTGGCTGAAAAGTGCACTAAAACCACCCAGAAAATTATGTGTTTTTGACCGTAGACTCCTTGGCCAAAACCTAAAAAAAATTAGAAGGGAATTTGGCTAGTTTTGACTTTTGATTTCGACCCCCTTGGAGCCTCACCCCAGCTATGGCTGCCAAATTCGACCTACTGCAAACTGTGTGCAAATCCCTCTGCAAACTCTCCAAAATGCTGAGTTCAACCCTACTATCCCACTCTCGACTTCCTGGATGATCTCTTGGCCCAAATCAACTACTCCCAAGTACCACGAAAATATGCTTGATGACCTTTATGCTCTCCCTCTGCTTAAAAATGTTAATTGTTGGTCATTGGCTTAGCTAGCTGCAAACTCCAGTGAAAATACCTACTCTATGTTGCCTCCTCAGCTCCTGAATCTCCCCACAAACAATGAATCCCTTGCTGATCTTCAGTTCCCTTTGTGTATTTTCTGGCTACTCAGAAATATGCACTTCCCTCTCTCTGCATTGGTGACTAATGTGTGTTGTTGTCCCTGACTCCTTGAAATCTCCCATAGAACAACCTCCCTAGGAGATGTTGAATCTCTCGCATGAGAGGTTCGTGGCTAAAGAACTAATAGACTTGCTAAACAACGAAGCGTGTACATTTGCAAATGTAGAAGATAATCCACAAAATGAATCCATCCCTCTTTTATAATTTCTCCTCATTCCTCTAAACTTCTTTTTTTTCAATATTATTTTATTGGTGGGGGCTATTTGTACTAAGTCACTTTTGCCACCATTTAATAAAAATAATAATTTGCCACTATTCTCTTATAAAATAATACTAGTCACCTTTCTCCAATAATATTTACGTGTTTTTAATTAATATTACTAAAATTGATAAAATTCCTTAATAACTCCCATACTCACGAAATTAAAAATATTACAAACAAACAAATTTTAACCAATTATATTATTGAAATTTATAATTTCAAATAATTCTTATTAAATTTTAATAAATTTAACTAAGAAGATTAAAACCTTTGTTAGTTAAAATATTGGAATAATCTGCACGCTTTATTGATGGAATAAAAATAAATTTTCACTTTATTTTTATAAAAAAAAGGCTAAAAAAAAATTAAAATAGCCATAGGTAAAATATTTGTTTTTCTTTTCGCTAAGTTTAAATCTCGTTAGTGATATACAATATATTGCTTTGTTGTAATAATATCAAAAGGATAGACATTTTATAAATAGACATCCATTGAAATATAATATCTCTAAATTATTTTAACAATCAATATTAAATTTTTTCAATTCCAACAAATTAGTAATACATCTTAATTTAAAAATGATGTCTTTCCATTAAAAAAATGAATAAGAAAAATATGAAAGAAATATATAATTATTTTCATGTTTAATTTTGTATTAAAATATGTTTTATATTGCAATTTAAGATGAAAGAGATGTGATAAAAATATTTTATTTTTATTTTCAATTTCAAGTATAAATAAAATATCTCAACTTCAAATAAAATAACATAATTTTATATAATTTTAAAAAAAAATAAGATAATCAAAATTAAAATGATATTATATTTCCACATTTGATATTGGGTTGTGTTTAGGGGTCAAAGTCTATGTTGGATGGAAGAAGTATTGATCACTTGCTATTATTACTATTAGGGTTATGCAAGGTTGGGTCAAGCATGAATGCCTTTTAAGAAGTTTAATTCTTCCAAAAATGACTTTTATCCTCAACCTTTCTCTATAAAATTTGAGCTTGTAATAAAACATTAAAACTTTTAAAAAATTAATATAACCAATAATAAAACTTTTAAAAAATTAATTATTTCATAATAAAAGTAATAATATAGGATGTATAATTCATTTAATTTTTAATATAAAATTAATATTTAGCACTTTAAAAATTATTACTTAAAATAAAACTTAAGTTTTAAGTATAAAAACAATATAGCTTAATTTTAATAGTCTACATAATACATTAAATCATTTATATATTGAAAAATACAATTTAAATAATGAAAAATATAAGTGATATATAAAAAATGTAAATCTATTTTAACAACAAAATTATCAAACACCAACAAAATTTAAATATTTCAATACAACTTTTTTCCAAAATTTAATCTATTTTAACAACAAAATTATGAAACACCAACAAAATTTAAATATTTCAATACATTTTTTTTTCAAAAATTATTTTATACATTCACATATCAAAAAATTTAACCATTATTAAAGCTTATTAATAAATCTATACTTATTATATATGTTGTAGGCATTGTGTAACACATTCAGTTTTCCCTAGGTTGTCTTTGACAAAAAAATTATGACATTTATCCATAATTTAACATTAGGAAATCGATTTTTTTTTTTTATTCAAATTTATTTATTTGTATGGCGATTTGTTGAGGTCTTATTATCGCTTCTTTAGTAACTTCCATTTTTATTAGTTATTGAGTTTTTTGTTTTCAGTTTTATTTCTTTTTTATTTATTTTTTTTTGTTTTCTATTATTTCTATTTTCATGAATTATAATTTTTCACAATACTTTCAAGTTAAGGTGACTTATTATTATATTAAAAATGTATTTCAATAAATTTAATTATAAAAATTATATATATTAATAAAAATAAAACACACACATAATATATGTATGTTAATATAAATAATATTAGTTAATCAAATTTCTTCATTTTTAGTGATGACATTCAATAATATAATATTTTATTAATTGTTTTATTTTTGTGATGAAATTTTGTCTTTATTATTTTTTAATTTATTAAACCATATTTAAACTAAACGACACGCACTAACTATTACATAACCTTTATTTATAAATCTAACTCTCGTTTATAAATGTATGAAAATCTTATATTTTAAATTAAACATTTTAAATTATTTACCATGTTTACCGTAGCACACACATCACGAAGTTGCACTATGAACATGTTAACCTTGTGCAAACGTATTCTTCGATCTAAATTGCAAGGAATTTTGAGTAACCAAAAAGTCATTTAGCATTTTCCTTAGAGATCGTTAGGTGGGAAATTTAAGCATTCACATATTTATAATGTACTATGGTTTTTATATTTTATTACTACGGATTGAATGTGTATGGGTTTGTTAATTAATATTAATGTAATGAAGCAATTAAGCATAGTTAATATATATAAATTAATATTATTAATTTTAAAAATTCAAAAACAATTTTAATATAAATTAATTATTTTCAATTATTTAAATTTATTAGTTTAAAAAAGATTATTTTAATTATTATTATAAAATTGTCTTAAATTTATGTTAGTCTAATTATTATAGATAGATAGTCTTTATTTAAATTTATTAGTTTAAAAAAATAATTATAATTATTATTGATAAAATTGATTTAAATATATGTTAGTTTAATTATTATATTTGCTATAAAGATAGTACTACTATTTTTCTTTTGATTAGGTATTACTGTTTTTACCAAAAACAATGCAATTTAGTTTAATATTATTTAAATTTTATTATTTTTATTAATATTTAAAATTATTTATCTTCAATATGATTGGTACAACAAGTTGCCATGTGGATAACTAACTCATATTTTTCTACCATAACATTTGGATGTAGTTGCAATATTTATGCCTGGATTTTTAGATTTTTCATGGTTACCACCAAAAATCAAAATCCTGGAAAATAGCTCATACTCACTCGGGCACCTCCTGTCGAACTATTCTGTCCTGCTTCAAACTTTGCATTTCAAGACAAATATTTTGCAAGTATATAACATATTTACCATCAATTATTTCTGACAATAATTTAATCAAATATTTACATAAAAAGTGGATACTAACAAGATGTAAATAAGGACACTTTCATGTGCCGAACATTATTTATGTTTTCTTCAACACTTTAAAAAGTAAGATTTAATATGAAACAAAAAAATCTATCAAGTTATTGTCGAATCAAATGAATATTAGTTTTTTAAATACTATTGAAAAATAAATATCTATTTTTCCAAGTTAAACTTCTTAAGTTGCATAGTGGTTAGCAAACAAACAAATTATGTCTTTGCAAGAACTAATAACAAAATAAAATGTATTAACCATTAATTAATTATTGTATAATATTTAAATTATTTTATAATAAATATTATTACTTAGTAATTTAAAAATTAATAAATAAGATAAATTAACATATTTAAAATGTAATTGGTCAAATTCAATAACATTATACATAAACAAATATAATGAGATAAACTCATTAATAATTAGATGAAAATTGATTCAGATCATCAATTCGTATTTAGTATGTACTACCATAACCACATTAATAAATGTGATTGATACACATCATAAAACCACATTAATAAATGTAATTGATACACGTCATAAACATCTACATAAATCTTCCACCAACAAACATAAATATTAAAAATAGTAGCAAAGGCTAAAAAGCAGCTCATTGGCATGCACCATGTCCATCCCTATACTCCAAAGCACTCCTCGTCTTCTTTGTTGAAGATAATTACGCCCTGTCATTTTACGGATGCACCGCCACTGCCGCACCGCACATTGCCTCACCGAACACTGCCTTACCCTATTGATCTTCAACCGCCTTAACCTATTAAACTTCGAAGAGCCATCACGGCCTTAACATTCCGTGTCGAAGGGATAATAACCTACTTAATCGTTTTGTATAAAATATAAATGTAGTTGATCTGGGTTAGAATTCGTATGCAGAGTCCGGACTCATAGTCCAAATTATATGCAGTTGTAGCTGCTTTGACATTTGGTTGTTCTGTGAATTTATATTAATGTTTTTTTTTTTGGTAATTTAATAATCGTAATTGTGTCTTTCGTTGTGTCCCCAATCTTTCAATTTGGTATCGAAGATGTCACTCTGTTCTAATGTTTTGTCATGTTCTTCCCCGATGTATACATTGAAATCCTTTTATTTGGTATCAAAGCCAGACTAGCAAGGTCAAGTTCTGGAATTGAAGGTGGAGAACGGTGATGAGGTATCAGAGTTGAGGCTGAGATAATTTAAGAAATTGTTGCTGCCTAATCGTTTCACTGTTATGTCATTCTATTACAATGTTTTGCCATGCTCTTCCTCGTTGTGTATAAGTTATAGCCACAAGTACTGTGAGCTGCTCTAACTTTATATTATTTTCTACGCTCTATTTTTCTAAACAAAATCATAATGCTACATAATTGCTATCGGTGAAATATATGCGAATTCATATACTTATATTGAATTAAGAAAAGCTAGATAGCCACTTTGGAACAATGCTTTTGATAAGAAAGGCGTGAGCCTGTAGAGCTATGACCATATCTTGGAGAAGTGTTAAGGCATATTCTCTGTCACTTTATATTGAGTCTGTGTGTTAACTTGAGCTTATTGCTGCAGCGCACGAGTTGTTGTAGAGGATCCATTGCTCTATATGCTCGATGGTGTTCCCTGTTTTTGATGTTGACACATTTCCTTCGTCAGTAGCCTGATATTTCTGTCTAGCAATTTTTTGAACTTTTTATTTTCAAGTGTGGTGCCTGTGTGAGACTATAACTTAAATATGTTGGTAGATTTATAATGGTATTTTCCAATTTCTTCGAGAATTATCTATTGACTAAAATTTTTCAGCCCAAATCATTGAACTAAAGAGCGTGGGACTTGCAGTGTTTTTATGGGAAAATCTAAGAGGTTCAGAAAGTCAAAGCAACAAGGAAAACGAAAGTCGTTTAAGGTTGATTTGAAAGAGTTGAAAGTCAAAAGGAAAAAGAATTCCTTAGCATTAAAGTCGTTTAAGGTTGATTTGAAAGAGTTGAAAGTCAAAAGGAAAAAGAATTCCTTAGCATTAAAATTCATAAAGGAATCTGTAAATCAAAACATTTTTTCCCTCATTGCAGATGCAAAAACAACAAAAGAGGCTCCGGATATCCTTGAAAGGACTTTTAGTGCAAGGGGGAGTAATCAGGTCAGAGATAGTAGTGTTGTTCAGCGTGTTGTAGTAGTGCTTGAAGACGAGAATGAAGATGGATCTATAGCAACGAATATATAGAGAGATGAAGAGTTTGGTGAATTTCACTTGAAAGTGGATCAGGATGTTGATGGTGTATTAACAAGGGGCGCTGATTTTGGCATAAATAATGTTGCTAATGGAGAAGCATCTGGTTTAGTGGATCAAGCAATTGAAATTATTGGTGTTAATTTTGATGAAGAATTATTCACTAGTGATGAGTGGTTGCACATGATGCAACATAAATATCTTATTGATATGTTGTTATTTGGTGAGAAAAACCCACTTGTGTCTCCAAACCAAGTGGAAGAAAATTTGTTTGCAGAAACAGAGGTAGAGAATCAAGTTTATGAGACATCAACAAAGTCAAAGAAGGAAGCAGAAGAGAAGAAAGCTCTTAGTCCAAAGCATAATGAACAAAACCAATATGGTTTTGAAGATGCTTTTTTATATAAACTTAATATTGATTTTGTGTGTAGAAGCAATTGAGATGAAACAACAAAATTTGAAAAGGAATTAAAGTTCCTTGAAGCATGGATTTAAACACCATGTATTGATGATTCCTACAAAGAAGTTGCAACTATGAATGTTGAAGACAGCATGGATGATATTGAAAATGAAAATTTCAATGAAATTTGATTAAATTCTATTATAAACTTATGTTGCAGCAAAATGATAATCAGAAAATTAATGATGAAGAACAAACTATAGAAGATGACATGTGGCAGCAGTCCACATACGAACATATTTTTGAACAGATAGAGCACATCCATGGATACGGTGAAACGATTTTCTATGTTTTGGAAGAGTTACAACAACTAATGAGAAACTAAAATTTGGAACCTACAGCAAAATGACAAAGATGAAACTAATCATCACTTTCCAATGCATTCCTCGGCTTCCTGATGTCGTCGTCATCAACGAGAAATCGAACCTCGCAAATATAAAATGAAATTCAAAATGAAACCTTGACGATGGCTTTTTACGAGATGGTGTTTCAGTCATGAATTTTTATATGTAAATGGGTTGTTTTTTAATTTTTAAATGAACTTTATATATAATTTTTTATTGATCTTCGACTTTCTCTTTTATATTTTTTTTTATTATATTCTATGTATAAAACCGTTAATAAAAATATTAAATACTTAAAATTATAATTATTAATAAATAAAAAAAATTATAACAAGATTTTAGCTTCAGCCTGACTTCCAATTTCAAAATAAATAAGCATGCTTGATGCTTGCAGGAAAGGAAACTGACATGACATGTTTGATCTACGTCTAAACCCAATTGAGATGCATATTCTACGTCACTATGAGTTATAACCAATTGGTGTCCCATTCTTTTTCTATTTGGACGAATAGATGGAAACGAATCTTGACAGGCCTTGGGCTTTTATTTTAGAAGAAATTGAAACGAAAATTTATTCATTATTTTAATTTTATAGTTTAGATATGTTTATTCATGGTATTATTAAAAATTTATGATTATTATTTAATTTATTTATTTACAAAGTGATTGGTTAAGGGGGTGGTTTATTAAATTTAATGTTTTCTTGTTTTTAATTTTATTTCTTATTTATTTATTTATTGTATTTATTCTATTATTTTTATTTCTATGAATTATAATTTTTTTCGCAATATTTTCAATTTAACATGACTTATTATTATATTAAAAATATATTGTAATATATTTAATTATAGACAATTTTATATATATATATATATATATATATATAGATAGTGATGACTTTTAATAATATAACATTTTATTATTATTATTATTATTATTTTTTTATTATTTTTGTAATAAAATAAATTCTTGTTTATTAAAACATGTACACATTTGTCAAAATATATATGAGAAAATAATATAACATATTTAATTTTAATTTGTAAGAAAATACATGCACATGTATATATATTAAAAAAATCATACAGGGGTGGACAATTGTATGTAGAAAATTTGCTTCACCTATAAGGATAAGTTGTATCTATATATATATAGTGATGACTTTTAATAATACAATATTTTATTATTATTATTATTATTATTATTTTATTATTTTTGTAATAAAATAAATTCTTGTTTATTGAAACATGTACACATTTTTCAAAATATATATGAGAAAATAATATAACATATTTAATTTTAATTTGTAAGAAAATACATGCGCGCACGCGCACACACACATATATATAGATATATATATATTAAAAAAATCATAAAGGGGTGGACAATTGTATGTAGAAAATTTGCTTCACCTATAAGGATAAGTTGTATGTAGAAATATAAATATAGAGGGTTATCTCTAATTATGGTGGATAAATAATATTCATATTCTTTTTTTCAACTTGGTAAGATTATATCTTTAACACCTCTAATATGTCATTCCAATGGGTGGGGAATTCAACCAGTGACTTTGTATCAAAGACTATTTTAACAAAACACCCAATCACCATCTATCCAAAACCACAAATAATATAACAACAGTAGACACAATACATACATTGGATTGATCATGATAATTTCAAAGTCATAGGCACTGTCTGCGCAATAAATACATTGGATTGATCATGATAATTTCATACAGTCATAACAACAGTCGGCGCAATACATACATTGGATTGATCATGGTAATTTCATACAGTAGATTGGATCGATCATCGTAATTTCTAACACATGCGTTAGATAGAAGCTGCTTGAATATGCCCTCCTCGAAAGTCAAAAAGAATAATCATCAGTTTCCAGATTCACTGAACAACGAACATTATGGGTGGACTCTATTCTTGTCTTTACAATTTTCCATTGAAAACTATCATTCAAAATATGGAGGGTTATCAGACTGATAAGATTTGTTGACTCACTCACTGTGTCTAAAGTGTGAAGCAAAAGGGAGATCATGGTATGGTGAAATACCTAAACCAATAGAGTCTGAAGTCTTCGTGATCCTCCTTCTTTGGCACGAATCAACAAACATTATGCAACCAGTAATTAACATCATCAATTTTCAGCTTTTTACTTGGAAACTATTGAACCTTACAAAAGTAAAGTACTCGTACTGCTACTGGACATCACCTACAAACATCCAATCTTCATCCTTGTCCTCATAAGTATGCACATATTCTGACCCATTCGGCATATCCATTGTGATTAAATTGCACTCTTTCAACGCAAGGGATCAACACTTCTAAACACATTTCAATGTTTCAATATCAAACATTTTGTGATTTACATGAGGTTAAAAAATTCAAGGGAATGGAATAGAGTGGGCATTTAATCATACCCATGGTAATTAAGCATCAGAGCATCTTGTCAAGTGAAGAGGTTAGTTTATGGTAGGTGTTGTACAGTTTGAGGTCTTCCTTTGTGAAATAAGGAGCTCCATTCGTGCTCACCTTAAAATTAGGTCACCAGCCAGTGATCCACCCGCCTACTAAAATCCTAAACCTACCTAAAATCGACAATGATAATCCGTGCACCTGGTAATCCACGCAGCTTTAATAACCTAGCGAAACGAAATCAACAATGGCCAATGCTTGGAAACTGAATCGAATACTAAGCCGCCCACGATGTATAATTGAAACCGACTTTGGAATTGAAATTGAATTTGAAACCCGGCCACTACCATGAAACGAAATCGAAAAATGGACACGACATGAAACTGAATCGGAGACCTACCTGCCCAAATGGATTAAACAAGTCACTCAATCAAGTTAAAGGCCGTAAACCAATTATATTAAAATTTAACAAGTTATTTTTAAGCAAAGGTGTTTTTTTTTGGATATGAATCTTTTGGTGACGAGTTTAGAACTGTGACGTCTCCATTTAGGTGTAAATATTTATTTTAATGCATTTCTTTGGACAAGAATATTGGTTAACTTGATTTTATATGAATAGCATTTCTATTTCTATTGAGTAAGTGGATAAGTGGATTGCTGGAGTTGTGAAAATAATTAATTAATTTAACTTAAAAGTGAAAGTGAGTTATTAAAGGATAACAGTGGTTATCAAAGAGTTAGGTTACCACAACCCTAACTACTTCAGAAAGGGAGATTTATTCTAAGAATCAAGAGGGTGCGGGGTTCTGAGATTCTGGAAAAACAAAACAGGAGAAAAGGAAAAGACTACTTCAGAAAGGGAGATTTATTCTAAGAATCAAGAGGGTGCGGGGTTCTGAGATTCTGGAAAAACAAAACAGGAGAAAAGGAAAAGAAAGGAATGGAGAGACTAAATATTGTGATGTAATGACAAACAATGCAAGCAAGGCTACGCCTGTTGAAGACCAGATAGCACTACAAATTCAAGAAAGGAAATTCTTGAAGAGATTACACTGAAGAGGGTAGCTCGAGGGGAGACTTAGGAGGATATGGTTGTCTCAAGGTTAGGAGGCAAGAAACGAACATAAGGCTTAGACCATTAATCTAGAAGCTAAGACAAATAAGTACTTCTGCAAAACTTATTTTTTAAATACAGTAAGTGATTATAGTAAACACGTGATACTTGTCTTGAAGTAGTAAAGGTACTAATAGACACATGATGCTTGTCTTGAAATAGTAAAGGTACTAATAAGAGTAATACTATCTAAGCATAACACAGTTAGAAACTATACAAGAATTATGAAGTTGTTCTTTATTGCTTTAAGCATAACACAGTTAGAAACTATACAAGAATTATGAAGTTGTTCTTTACTGACTAAAGTAAAACCAGAACAAAAAGAACGGTAGAATAAGTTCATCAATAAGACAAAGTTTTTGAAATTAAGTAACTCAGTATTTATCGTTCTATCCAGCAAGTATAAGGAACTGTAGATATATATTCCTTCTTACATACATAAAACTAGACCAACATTCATCGGAGAATTAACAAGAATACGGACATTATATAGGTACTCACTCAGAACTTGAAAAAAACGAGAAAATATAGATTTGAGACAATTGTATATACATTTAAATGGAGCATCGGATAACGCTAACCAAAATTACCGAATCCAAGCAACTGGTGTAACCCCAAAAAGACACCAGAGGCTCAAATACGAATTCACGATAAATAAACTAAACAAACTACAGGGTCTACTAAATACTCAGACAACATAGAACAGAGGAAATATCAAAATCGCGTCATTTCTTTTATATAGAAGAGAATAAGTAGTGGAATCCCACTGAAAACATATATAACACTCCAAATACCCTCCTCTAAGTGTAGAGATGCCTCATGGCTCAATAAGTAAGAAAAAGAACTCGTATATAAAGAAAGAGAAGAATGACTTAATATAATCTCATTCTTGGCAAATAAGTTGCAATTCATAACCAGAACCAAGAATCTGAAATGAGGATTACTCCTCTAAATTTGGCCTGGTCCCTCTATGTTATTACATCAAAACTCTTGGCCTTAGGCAGAAAAATATTTAAAAAAAATACATTACAAGGATAGAATTCTATCCAATTAGCTATTATCCCTAGCCTAGTTTTGCAAACAAATGCATACCTAGTAGTGGGCGCCAAGAAATTGGTAGACACAGTCACATTTTGGTATGACTCTGAGGACCCTCACCATAGCCAACCAAGGCTACCACAGTCAACTTAGAAACAAGATTAGCATGCGATGACAAAGGAAGAGAAAAGCAGTTAAACTCAGAAATTATATAAGTTTCATACCTAAAACAATTTAGCACTTGCCTAGAAATTATATCCATGTTGGTAACCCTTTCTAAAACCAGAGACTCTCAGCACACATAGTGTTATACCACTGATAAAAACCAACTCCAAGGGAAACCAGAAGCGGGAAGCTCGATCAAGGGCTAACAGCAGTAAGGTAAAGCAGCAAGCAAAGAACCATAACAGAGAAAGATAGAAGTGATTAATCTGAGGACCCGACGGACTATCACCCGTGGCTCGACAAACCTGGGAGATCACCTCAAGACATTCAATGTACTAGAATCTTACACCACGACCGTCGTATTTGAGAGAGGCATTTGCACCATAGAACCGACTCATATTCCCATGCAAGGATTCCAGCTGGATGCTCCTTGTAGCCAAACCATAACCCTAGGCATACGACAACCAAGATATTAATGCAAGGCTGTGAGGAGGAGGCAATTCCTATTTCCAACCCCATTGAAACATAAATGCAGCCTGACATGCAAGGGATATAGCAGTTCTCTTGTATTTATGTTTCAATGGGGTTGACTTTGGCATTTTAGCAACAAAGCAACTGCTATATCCCTTGCATGTCAGGCTGCATTTATGTTTCAATGGGGTTGGAAATAGGAATTGCCGTGAGGAGGAGGTATGGCCATAAATTCCATAGCACTTAAACATACATGGAAGGTCAATAATATGACATATTATAAGTTGTATAAATGAATCGTACCAATAAACATTAAAGATGTTGGTCGGATTATGGAACTTACAATCATGTTATAAAGGTAATTTGGATATGTGCAAAACAATCATAGTCTGACATTTCATTGCAATTTTAATTAACGAAATATGCCATGTTTCATTTGAATTTGAATAACCATAATCTTATTGGAAATTTATGTATTATTAATGTAGATAAGTTTTGTTATTACTAGAAGTTACCTTATTAGCTAGATGTGTGACATATGTTATGAGAACACTCAGGTTATCAAAACTAAAGCCTCTGGAAAACAAAATTGACAATATTTGTGTATTGTGCAAACAGAAATCTAGGGACAAATATCACTATTATGAGAAGAATGAGAACCATACCACACCGAATTGTGACAGGCCCAGGAGCAGCTACTTTTCAGGAAACAAATCTTGAAGTATTGGTGCAACAGGGAGAGGAACCGTGAAGCACCAGTTCCACAATTCTAAAAACTGTGCAAGAGATAAAAGAAGAAATGGCTCGACTATGGGCAAACAATGAGCGATTAATGTAGGAGCAAGAGAAAATCATGAAAATTCTGTTAGATAGATAGAATAAAAAAACACATAATTCCTAGTCCCGAGCAAGAAAATATGACAGGGGAAACGAGTAGAAACTGAAGTTGGTGAAGAAAACCAAGAAGAAGAATCCAGAAATGCATCGGATCACAATAAGCACAAGAAACAAAAAGTAAAACTCGAGGGAGAATTCTAGAAGATAAAGCCTCTGCTCTTTGATGGCGAACAGGAAGAGGCGGCTGAAGCTTGCCTCATTAACATGAAAAATTATTTCCAAATGTATGAATACGATCATAATCTGAAAGCTCGATTGGCAATTTTCCAGTTGCGGGGAAAAGCCACCTTGAGGTGGGAGGAAGTCAAAATAGTTAGGGGAGTAAACAAACAAAGCATAACCTAGGATAAATTTCAAAAATATTTTAAGGAAAAATATCTAACCGAAAGGTTATATGATGAGAAGGCCAAGGAGTTTCATGACCTACTACTCGGGCAACTATCTATGGATGAGTTCATAACCAAGTTCACCTCTCTGCTATAATATGTCCCATACATACAAGAGGAGAAGGCTAAGGTTCAATGGTTTGTCAGCGGTTTGCCATTGTTTATTAAGGAACACCTTGAGTTCGATAATCCAAAAACCATGGATGAATTCATACGAAAGGCTCGGGTGTGTTATCAACAAATAAGCAAAAAGGGAAGGAGGGAAGAAATGGAATGACAAGAAGGAAGGAAAATTCTCCTCCAATAATCAAATAAATAAATTTTTACTCCACAAGACCCTGATAGGACAGATGAATAGAAATGTGAACAATAATCCACCCAGGTTCAAAGTTCCCAGTGAAACCAAGACAAATGAGCAATCAGTAAGTACTGAAGTGGAAATGGCCACCAAACCACTAGTATAGTGTTGGGGATGCGGAGGGCTTCATTATGTTAAAAACTGCCCACATCGCAGAGGAACCGAATAGGTCACGCAAGTTCAAGAGGCATCAACAGTCGGAGAAGTGGCAAGGAGTATGCCAAAAATCAATGCTGCTCTTGATGACCACCAGGCAGAATACCAACCGACTATGATAGAGTTTGAAGGTAAAATTTCCAACCAAACTGTGTCCATTTTAATTGACCCCGTGGCTACTTTAAGTTATGTTAGCCCCAAAATAGTAGAACAATGCAAGTTGCAGATAGTTAAAATTAAGAATTCCTGGTTAGTACAATTGGCCATAGGAGCCAAACGAAGAGTTCGGGCCAAAGTCAACAATTGTCTTCTCCAAATAGCAAGACAACCCATTATAGTAGATTTAAATGTACTACCCCTAGGGTCATATGATATACTAATCGGAATGGACTAGTTGGAGAAGCACTCGTCTCTCCTCAACTATAAAATTAAAACCATTAACTACATGGATGAGGATAGTGGGAAGCAGGAAATTCAAGGGATAATAAGACCCTTAAAACTGAGACCTGTGACAACCTCTCAATTGGCCAAATGCATTCGAAAGGGATGCCAAATTTATGCAATTCAAGTAGCATATTCATATTCAAAAGAAAAATCTGCTACTTTAGAAGATATATCGATAGTGCAGAATTTTCCGGATGTATTTTTGGAAGAAATTTCAGGGATTCCACCAAAAAGAGACATATATTTTACTATTGAATTAATACCAGGAGCTGCACCTGTGTCTAGAACCCCTTATCGCATGAGTATACCCGAATTAACATAGTTGAAGATGCAATTGCAAGAACTCCTTGACAAAGGATATATCTAACCAAGCGTATCACTCTGGGGAGCTCCAGTACTTTTTGTCAAAAATAAATATGGAACTATGAGAATCTGTATGGACTACCGTCAACTAAATAAGTTAACCATAAAGAACAGGTATCCCCTACCTCGTATAGACGAGTTATCCAACCAAGTAAAATAGGCCATTGTGTTTTCCAAGATTGATCTGTGGTCGGGATATCATCAAATCAAGATCAAGAAAGAAGGCGTAGCAAAAACAGCTTTTAGAACTCGATATGGGCAGTACGAGTTTGTTGTGCTACCCTTTGGTCTAACCAATGCACTTGCAACATTCATGTGCCTCATGAACAAGATATTCCATAAATATTTGGACAAGTTTGTGCTAATTTTCATTGATGACATCCTAATCTACTCACTAACAGTGGAAGAGAACAAGGAGCACCTCTGGATTGTTTTGAAAGTTGTAAGGGAACACCCACTATATGCCAAATACAATAAGTGTGACTTTTTTAAAGAAAAGATCCAATATCTTGGTCATGTCATTATTAAATATGGGGTTGTTGTAGACCCTGAGAACATAAAAACCATAATGGAATGGCTAGTACCAAGAGACATAGTTGATATAAAATCATTTATGGGTTTAACTAGATATTACAGGCGATTTATTGAAGGCTTTTCCCGGGTAGCTTATCCTATTACATCATTGCAAAAGAAGGGTAAGGCCTTTATATGGAGTAATGAATGCAAAAATAGTTTTCACTAGCTCAAACAATTACTCACCACTACACCCGTATTAACTATTGTTGATCCACATAAATATTATGTGTTGTGTACTTATGCTAGTAAAGAAGGTGTAGGAGGCGTACTAATGCAAGAGGGAAGATCCGTCACTTGCGAATCTATAAAGCTTAAGGAACATGAGCAGAGGTACTCAGCCTATGATTTAGAATTGACAACAATTATTCATGCCTTGAAAATGTGGTGACACTACTTATTAGGTAAGAAATTTCTACTAATGACCTACCATCACAACTTGACTAATTATTTTAAGCAGCCCACATTGAACACTAGACAAGCTTGTTGGGTAGATTTTCTAAGAGGATTCAACGTTGCGATTAAGCATCTAAAAGGTAAAGAGAATCGTGTAGCAGATGCATTAAGCAGAAAAGCTAATTGTTTATATGAAATATCATTCAGTGAAGCGGAAAACACATTCAAGGAGAAAATTAAGGATGTAGCAATGCAAGACCCTGAGTATCAAACTTTGTGGTAGCAAACAAAAATTCCAAACAACAAAGAACAACAACTCGGGTATGAAGTAAATCAAGATGGTTTGCTGATTTACAAAACAAGGATGTATGAACCCAAAATAAAAGACATTAAGAAATTAACTCTAGATGAATACCACAAGGTTCCATATGCCAACCATCCTGGATATCAAAAAATGATAACTGCTCTTAGAAAATAGTATTTCTAGCCTTGCATGAAAAAGGAAGTGGTTGAATATTTAGCTCGCTATTTGGAATGTCATCAGGTCAAAACAGAGCACCGTCATCTAGCTGGTTTACTTCGCCCATTACCAATTCCAGAATGGAAATGGGAAGTTATTTCCATAGATTTTGTAATAGGTCTTCCCAGGTCAAGGAAGTAGAACAATTCAATCATGGTGGTCGTGGATAAGCTAAGAAAATTCGCCCATTTCACACCATCACAATCTACCTTTAAGGCAGTGCATATTGATAATATATTTATGCAAACTATTTTTAGATTGCATGGCATACCGAAGGTTATAATTTCAGATCATGATGTAAAGTTTACATCAGCTTTCTGGAAAGCCTTGTTTGAAGGATTGGTCACTCAACTACATTTCAGTACTATGTATCATCCTCAAACAGATGGGCAAAACAAGCAAGTAAACCAGGTGGTAGAGGATATGTTACGAGCACATGTAATGCATTAGCCATCTAAATGGGAAGAATACTTGCATCTTGTGGAATTTTCTTACAACAATTATTGCACCTCTATGCAAATGATCCCTTTTGAAGTGCTCTACATTTGTAAATTCAAAACTTCCTCAAACTAGGGTGGTCTGGAGGATAATTTAATGTTGGGGCTAGATAAGTTGGAAGAAATGGAGGAAATGGTCAAGGAAGTGTGATCTAACTTGAAAGTCGCCCAAGACCGACAAAATAATTTTACGGACTGGAAAAGAAGTTTTCAAGAATTTCAATTCAGTGATCATGCCTACATGTCTGTTCGGGCCAGGAAAAGTACACTACAGTGGATGGGTTGTGCCAAGTTAGCACACAGGTTTTGTGGTCCGTTTCAAATTTTAGCTCGAGTTGGGCCCATAGCTTATCAACTTTCCTTACCAAGCCACATCCGAGTGCACAACGTTTATCACGTTTTGATGTTAAAGAAATATATCTATGACACCAAACACATAATAAACTTGCAACAGATACAAGTGAAGGGGGAAAGAACTACATGTAAGAAAAAAGAGAGAGCTTATATAATAATAATGATATGTATATATAATATTTTACATGTATGCATAGTAAACTTACTTTTCTGAGCTAAAACAAATAAAGTAATTCTTTAGATACTTTGTCAACTACAAGTAGAACCAGAAGGCGAGTTCCTAGTCGAGCCAATGCGTATACTCGGTCGAAGAGAATTAATGCTGCGAAGAAGAGTTATCACCGAAGTTAAGGTGCAATGACAACATTTTGGTCTTGATGAGGCTACCTGGGGGGATGAAACAACTATGAGGGAGATATTCCCAAGGTTATTTTCAACAAAAGAACATCGGGACGATGTTCAGTCTTGGGGGGTGGGGGGGGGGAGATGTGATGTCCCCATTTACGTGTAAATATTTATTTTACTACATTTTCTTGGAAAACTGAATATTGGTTAACTTCGTTTTATATGAATAGCAATTCTATTTCTATTGAGTAAGTGGATTGTTGGAATTGTGACAATAATTAATTAATTTAACTTAAAGTAAAAGTGAGTTATCAAAGGATAATAGTTGTTCTCAAACAGTTAGGCTAGGTGGTTTCAACAGCCTTAACGACTTTCAAAAGGGATAATAATTCCAGGAATCAAGAGGATGGAGGGATCTGAGATTCTGCGAAAAGAAAACAAGAGAACTTGGAAAGAAAGGAATGGAGAGACTAAAGACTGTGCTGCAAGGATAGACAGTGCAAGCAAGGCTACATCTGGTGAAGACCAGATAGCACTACAAATTCAAGAAAGGAAATTCCTGAGGAGATTACCCTAAAGAGGGTAGCTCGGGTGGAGACTTAGCAGGATACGCTGGTCTCAAGGTTGGGAGGCAAGAAACGGACAAAAGGCTTAAACCATTAATCTAGAAGCTGAGACAAATAAGTACTTCTGCAAAACTTATTTTTTAGATATAGTAAATAATTATAATAGACACATGATGCTTGTCTTGAAGTAGTTTGTCGCGTGGAATGAGTCGATCTTGCGGACAAGATAGACCTTCCTAGAATCTAAAGAAGACCTAATGACATCAGACCAGCCAGAGACTATCTTTCTCTAAATATGCTTCAATAAACAATAGCAAACAAAGGCTTTTAGGGCCTACCTTTAGTCCAACGCAAGCTTGTGGATGCCCTCGCTCCTTTCATCCAAATGAGCTCCTTTTCGCAAATATGCAAACACAAACAAGGCAAACACATTAAATAGCACCTGAAAAACCAATTGCATAAAACATATTTAACATGAAAGTCAAGGAGTCCATGAAACAAATAGCATAAGATACATGTTGAGAAAAATGAGTTTGATTGTATTAATTCAAAAGAAGAAGAACCTTACAACCTTTGCCTTGACGCTGTACAAGCTCCTCCCAGGGTCCAACAAGATGTCTCCTCTACTTTGACAAGTTTCACTCACTCTCCAATGGAACCAAGAGGTATGTGATCTCTCCTCTCAAGCTCAACCAAAGAGTCTCAATTTCACCAGCATTTACCCTCAAAATGTTCAGCTTCTAACCTCTCTAGTCCTCACCCCAATGCCTGTATTTATAGTGCAATGGAGGGAAGTTACTAGGTCCTCCTTCAAAGGGATAAAGCCCTCCTTCAAAGGGATAGCTCCTTTAGTCAAGGGATTAGCTCCTTCTCTTTTGGGATGCATGAACCACCTCAGAGCGAACAATCCACGTCAAAATTCCTTCTAGAAAACTCTATAATTAACCCAAAGTGAGTTTTTTAAGATAAAAATTGTGCCTTTTGACTTTCACAGGGGTCCGCACCTACACCGCTAGGAACAAAGCGGGTAGGTACGCAGATTTTGTACACAGAAGGTGCGGGACCGTAGGTGACCATGACAGAAAGTGCGGAACCAGAGTTACATTGATTTTTAATGTCTTTCTCCCACTTCCAAAGCTTGATTTGAAGAGCTGAGGTCTTAGACTTGCTTAGGAGGACAGTACAAGTGATGATAGACCCATACTGACTGCAAATAATCATGGTGACGACATTTTTGTGTAACAGATTGCCCCCTAAAGTGCAAAGTCTGTAGTAGATGAGGATTTCATTTATCATATAGGAAGAGTGAAGTACTTTATCATTTCAAGGATTATCTTGTGGAGAGCCCGGTCGAAACCTGTAAAAACATTCAATGCAAGATATATATATGAGATCATATCATCGCTGAGGTAGGCATTCCCATACTCAGATCAAAACTAACTAGAAACCTACCTACTGCTCTGATACAGGAATGATCTTGTAAAACATAATAAGTATAGACTCGTGTGAACACAGTATGGACGCAACCATCTGTTTATGAATAGTCCACAACATAATGAATACAAAATTCCTCGCAGCCGGGATGGTGGAAACTAGATCCAGGGTCTTCATTTCTATATCCCGAAATAGTACGATTCTATCCATGCGAATAAATGTGTTGATGTCGAACATGGTAGAAACCACTTGATTACGAGTAAATGATGTAAACTGTTAACAAGTGTGAGAGAAACCACCAGTGATGTAAATGGCTCTCAAAGTACCCAGTACAATCCACGAGATGTGAGTAGATGTGTTGATGTCGAACATGTCACGGAATCCTTCGATCGAAAGTCAATGATGTAAACTGTCGTCAAAGGCGAGAAACCTGCCATTGAGGCATGCAGATTTCAAGGTACTGATGATTCCTAGATCATCTTTCTAGATAATGTGCTGATGTCGATAGAAAGCGATCCGTCGTAGGCAAGCCCACAACACGAAATCATAGATCAAGTTGAAGAAATTTAGTTGCAAGGACTGACTCAGGGATGGTCAAGATGGATGACAGATATTTTGCAGATGAATGGCTTATTAGCAGTGACCTCTTGAACACATAACGACACAACAGATGGCTTGGTGACAATTGACCCAAAGTTAATACCCAGAAACTGGCTGAAGACTTTCAATGTGGTTTGATCAACTGTTAGGCAAAGGATTTCCCAACCCAAGTGAATAAAAGTGTCGTGTTCAAGAGTGGTTACAAAGTATGACAAACAGACTCATTTTCCTCTCTTTTCCCCCACCATTTCTGGCAAGTACCTCTTTATTTTTGACAAGCTTGAGGAGGATAACATTTGCTTGATTATAAGCTCATCCTTCGGATGAGTCCAACTTAGTTTAGATTCGAACCCTAAGAAGGAGTGGTTCGTTCCTGTTTGTAATTGAACAGGTCCTTTACAGTGAAATTTTAACGAGTCCAGTATAGGAGAAACTCGGTGTTTTTCAATTTTAGAGAGTCTGAAAAAACTTAAGAAGACTCCAGGGTTGACCTTTTTCGTAAATTTTTGTCTCCCAAGCCCAAAAAAGTATAAAATAATACTTGAGAGAACCGCTTGATCTTTTATGACCAAGGAGTACTTTTTGTTATTAGTGTCACTAATCTGAAAAAGTAAAAAAAAGCGATCAACGACACGTCGTTTTATAACCAATATCAAATTTGAAACGACAAAAATCCGGCAATCTTTTCATGTTTTTTACGGTCGGAAAAGAGCTGTAAGTGGACCGTCTTTTAATTCCATTTTAACGAGCGTAAAATAAATGCTCGGCAATTTTTTCATGTTTTAGGAGTCAGAAAAGGGCTTAAAGATGACTCTACTTGTTTTTTCGTTGAAAATAATAGATTTCGTCTGAGCAATCCTGTATTCTGCACAAAGACACAAACATTACTCATACCTGTTTGAAATGGATAAAAATGTCGTAAAATACCTTTTTAAAGTGAAACATAAACAAATTTGCAATTCATTTACTCAAAAAACTTATAAAAAGGGGTTTCGACAATTCATTTTTACCGTTCGAGTTTGGGTGAGAAAATAGTGCTTTTGCTTAGAAAACTTCCTGTGAAGATTGTGGAAAATCCAACCGTTGGAATCGAGCGCCGTCTTCTCCAGGTAATCCACATCATCTTACTCTTCATTTTCAACCGTTTATTTTTTTGATTTAGCCCCTCATTTTGTTTTTTGGGAGAGTTTTTAGGCGCAAAACCCGCGCGCGGGGGTCCGCAGGTTTACCATTGCGGACCCACGGACCCCGACTTTTTCTCCATTGGGAAAAAGCTCGGGGTCCGCACCTTCCGTGTAGACAAAGTGCGGACCCACGCACTGTGTCTAACGTGGAGGGTACGTACCCCGCCGCAAGGGTTTTGAACCCAAAATTTCTCAAAAATGGACTAATCAAAAAGTTTTCTAGCAATCTAATTAATCTTTATTCTTGATGCAGAGAATATATCATGCTAGATTGGTGCGAACGGGAGCATGAGGACGTGGATGCCGCCGCATGGAATCATCAGCCTTCACTTGATGCTTCGAGTGCATGCGGAGTGTACAAGTTCTGGACCATTCCTGGCATGAGGGCTCAGGTAGATTTCTTATAGTGGCTGGTTGACAGGTGGAGTATACAGGACCAGTGTTTCTTCATTGGCGGGCACCGGCTCGAAATCGAGCCGGAGGACATTTATTTCTTGACTGGTTTGCCTAAGAGAGGCGAGGACTTGACTCTATACGGGACTAGGCTAGGTGGCCAGTCTGTCGATAGTCTCCGGCTAGAGTACTGCAACAACCAGGCTAAAGACAAAGGGATAGACATAAAAACCATATCTCGTCCTGAGCTCATGGTGATTGCGTTTACTGTCACCAGACTTTGTGGAGCTGCGGCATTACATGTTTCCACCGGATCCCAGATGCGTATGGCAGTTGATTGCTTTCAAGGAACCATCTTCAACTGGTGCAATCTGTGCTGGCCAATGTGAAAGGCCAACTGACCAGGACCAAGAGCGGACGGCTAAAGACCTTTGGTTATGGGGCTTTGGTCGTGAGTTTTTGCCTGGAGAGGGTTCCTATGCTGATCCCACAGCATCTTACTGTTGGAGCTGGGCTTCCTCGAGAGCCCAAACTGATGCGATGGGTCGCAGTCATGGCCCGTCACCCGAACGAGAGGACAGAGGTTGCTCGGTTCAAACCTGAGTATTTCCAATGGTTGGAAAACCAGGTTTTTGCCATTCAGGACTTCCCTTACACTGGGATAGATTTCCGTGGTGACCCAGACATGGCTCTTCCACCAGGAGAGCAGTGGGACGAGTCAGGTAAAATCCTTTTCAACTTTTCTATTTAAATTTTATTTTTTATTTTTGCATCGTCTCAAAACTGATAGTAAAAATTTAAAATGCAGATGTGGGTCCACAGCAACCAGCCGCTCTCCGGCCTTTCGAGAGAAGGCAACCAGTTGCACCCGCACCAGCCCCACAGGACGAATCAGCAGAGGTTTTGGCCGAGTTGGAGGGCCATCTTGAGCGCTTGACAGGGGATATTCCTGAGACCACTATAGACGACATTCCTCGTCGACTTCAGCGCTATGTGATTGGAGTCCCGGGACCTTTTAGGAGGTTCCTTTGCAAGGTGGCCCGGGCAGTGGTTTCTTATAGAGATCATCACCAGTGATAGGATGATCGCGTTTTGTGGGCACATGTGACATTTTGTTTTTTGTACTTATCATTTTCGTCGATCATAAGGTGTTTTTCAACCTATGGTCGAAGACGATGTATTTTTTGACACACTCCTATATATATATATATATATATATATATCACTCTTACCGGCTTATCTTGTTAAACATGTGTGATGAAATGTTTTTAATTTTACATGTATGATTATTGCAAATGTCTACTTAACATTCGAGAAGCAATTGCATCTGCCAATGTATTTAAAGATCTTGGAATACGCTGATATTCAATATAATCAAACTCACGTTCCAAGAGACGCACTCTCAAAAACAATCTCAGTAACACTGGATTTCTAATGGCATACACTCTATTAAGCTGTGATACAATGAGTTCAGAATCTAACCTCACTATCAAACTCTGAATCCCAAATGAAATAGATTCAGATAATGAATCAATCACTGCACTGTACTCTGCAATGTTGTTTGTTGTTTGACCGAGGCTTACCCCATGCATAGAAACTAACTCGTTAGAGGGCGAATAGATAACCCAAGCTGCGGAAGAAATGTTCCGTGTACTATGACAAGCACCATCAACAAATCCAATGTATGTTTGGAGAGGCATCGACATCTGCAATATCAAGAGTAAAACCAAGATAAGCAGGAATAATGACGAAAAACACTCTCTAAGCTAAGCACACTTTTTCAACTAAAACACACTTGCTAGAAAGAAAAACTAACCTAACTAAAAATCTCCATACCCATTATTTTAAGCATAATACCTCTTCAAGTAAAGACCATTTCTGGGTTTACCTAAAGAGTCCCCGTAAAAGTCTACCAACTCATAGGCCCCTTTTGCTAGCTTTCGCTTGACAATATAGGGCCCATGCCACATAGGAACGAATTTTCCAGCACCTAATTTATCATTAGCTTGATCATTCAATAACACTAGGTCTCCTTCCGAAAAATTTCGAGGGGTCACATTTCGATCATACTAAGCTTTCATACGTTTTGTGTGAGTCTCGATCGCCAATGCAGCATCACGTCGATTCTCATCTAATTGAGCTAAGTATAACAAACGCTTTTCCTCTTCGGAAGTAGCTGGAAGTAACTCGATGGCCATTTGCAATGACGGGATTTCGCACTCAATGGGTAACACGACTTCCAAACCATAAACTAGTTGGAAAGGAGTGAACCCTGTTGATGTTTTTACTGAAGTTCGGTACGCCCAAAGAGCTGAAAATAGCATGTTGTGCCAATTCGACCGATGAATCCCAATGATTCGTCGGATCATGATAACTAAAACTTTGTTGATGGACTCAACCAAACCATTCGCTTGTGGATAATAAGGAGTTGAACTATCGTGACGTAAACCAAGCTGGCCTGTAAGTTCGGTCATCATAATGTTTCGAAAATTACGTTCCATGATCAGTGATTATCGCTTGTGGGACACCAAACCTAGCAATTATATGATTGAACACAAAAATTGCAGTTGTCTTGCCGTCTGCCTCGAATGTAGGCATCGCCTCGGCCCACTTAGTAAAATAATCTACTGCAAGGATGATATACGCATGCCCCCCGGCCGAGTGAGGGTTACAAGTAATAAAATCAATACCCCATTTAGCAAAAGGACCAACGACAATTATAGGGTGGAGAGGAGCGGGTGGATCGCGCATCTTACGATCAAAAATTTGGCAGTTGGGGCATTTTCGGATCATTGTAATACAATCTTTAAACAAAGACGGCCAGAAGTAGCCAGCGCGCAATATCTTTTGGGCTGTGGCATACCCAGACATATGACCGCCACATGCTCTAGAGTGACAGTCATTTAGAACCCTTTTAGCCTCTTCGTGAGTTAAGCAACATCGAAAAATAGAATCCGCCCCATGGCAATAAAGGATATCTCCAATAATTTTGAATTGTTGGACTGGAAGCAAATTTTCCGACGTTCCGACTATGAAATTTCTGACAGAAAGGATTGGGTCTGGAGATAGACGATGATATCCCCATACCACGGATCTAAAGTGCTGATTAGAAACAAAGATTCGTCCGCAATGGGCTCCTCTGCCACAGTTTCCGTGTCAGCACGCGGGAAGTCACACATTAACTTTGCAAAAACTAAAGATTTCTTAGACTTAGATTTCTCAAACTCCAAGTCGAACTCCTACAGGATAACGATCCATTTAGAGTACTTGCCCCCTAGCAATTGTTTAGTCAAAATGTAGATCATAGGGTTGCAATCCGAAATGACTGTAGTTTTACGTAGTAAAATGTAGTGACGAAAACGTTGGACAGCTTGAACCGCTGCCAATGCCAATTTCTCCACATGTGAGTATTTTAGCTCAGTTGGATTTAACGTTCGACTAAGGTAATATATCACATGTTCCGTTCCGAATTCATCTTCCCGAACTAAGACCATTCCAATGGTGGAATGGGAGGCGGCGAGATATAAAAAGTAATCCTGGTTGTAGTTGGGAGGATGCAACAACGGTGCATGGGTCAACGCATGTTTGAGTGCATCAAAAGATTTCTGAGCTATCTCATCCCAAGAAAATTGAGTATTTTGTTTCAACAACCGTGTAAAACCCTTTGTAACCTCGGCGTAGTTAGGAATGAATCGTTGTAAAAAGTTTGCTTTCCCCTGCAAACTTTGGAGTTGGCGAAGACTCGAAGGAGGAGGCAAATTGATAATAGCTTCGACCTTCGAGGGATCAACGCGAATGCCGGCTTTCGAAACTACAAATCCCAGCAATCGACCCGTTTCTATAAAGAAGACACATTTGTGTGGGTTCAACCGAATACGATAATTCCTACACCTCATGAAGATTTCTCGTAAGTGGATGAGGTGATCAACTCGATGTAATGAATGAGCAGGCAAATCATCGAGATAGGGTTGCACAATGTGTTTGATGTCATGAAACGCATAAGACATCGCCCTTTGAAAAGTTTCTCCGGCATTCTTGAGCCCAAAAGGTAATTTGCAATAAGCAAATGTCCCCCATGGACAAATGAAAGCCGTTTTTGGTTGATCGGCAGGTAGAATATTGATTTGATTGTATCCGGAAAAACCGTCCATAAAGGAAAATATTTCGCTGCCGGCACAATCATCAATGATTTGATCGATATAGGGAGTTAGGTAGTTGTCCTTTGGACAAGCTCGATTAATGTCCCTATAGTCGATGCATATTCTTATTGTTCCCTGTTTTTTGTTAACCAAAACAATATTCGATACCCAATCCATTAACGGGATCGGATAAATGAAACCTGCTTTCAACAGTTTTTCAACTTCTGCTTTAATTGCAGCAGCTTTTCGTGGGTGAATCTGACGCAAACGTTGCCGGACGGGTTTAGCATCCGGGTAAGTCTTGATCTCATGAACAACAATCGTGGGATCAATTCCTAGCATTTCCTCATAGGACCAGGCAAACACGTCGCGGAATTCTTGAAATAGGGCCTTATATAATTGGATTTCGTCATCTGTACACGAGGCACCTATATGAATGTTCTCAACAATTCCGGGCTTAACCGAAATGTCAATGGGAATAGTTCGAGAGATGTTTCCCAAATTTAACTCTGAATCGGGATGTTTCATTGGATTCTTAGGTTCCTTGACATATTCAGTCGTAAAGATTGATGAGAAACCATTTTCAAAACGATCATCCTCAGGTAAAAATGAAGATCTGTGATGGAGATCTTCCCATGGTAAATCATCTACACATAGGATTTCACGAATTTGTTCATCAGAGTGAACAAGTTTAGAAAACGTAGTTAAATCCGAGGTTGATGTGAAAAGTGATTCCTCACAGACCACATTCCTTAAGTCTTTTTCGGTTGAACACAGGTCGGTAAAAGACTGCACGGCTTCATAGGCAATTTCATATGGACTCAAAGGCACAGAATTACCAAATGAGTCTATTTCAGATTCAGAAGGAATGATCCAAGGATCGTCATAAAAAAGGGTGTCTGATGTAATCATATGAATGGTTGCAAATGAAGATGATGCGTTGATTGGAGGAAAAGGAAAAGTTCCCAGTAAACCGGCATCTTTAATTAATCCTACTCCAACATCCTTATATGGGATAGTCATTTTATTGACATGCTGAATACTCTCCGAAGAGGCTGGGTCAGATGAAAAGTAAGCCAGCTGGTCTATTGTTATGATCTTTCCGTTATGTGGAAACTTTATGACTCTAAAGACCGATGAAACGACCACCGTCATAGCGTAAGACCAACTTCGACCCAAGAGAAGGTTGTAGTCTAGAGGGGCATCAACCACCTCCACATCTAGACTAACGGTTTTTCCTTCAACCCCTATAGGCAAATCCTGTAGAATGCCAAAAGGATGAAACCCACAGCCATCAAAGGCCTTAAGAATTGTCGGGGATTGATTTAGTGAAGGAGAACCAAGCGATCTCCAACACTGTATCGACATAATACATGTTGAGGCTCCCTCATCAATTACAATCCGATGAATAGGCCTGTTTTTTACTATCACTGGGATCTGGAAAGCCATTTGATGAGGCAAACGCGGTGTACTATTTTCTAGATCAAAGATTATTAGGTTCGGGTCCTGAACATCAACAGCTCCTATAGCCGACAAAAGTAATTTACGCTGTGCTGGGCATGATTGCAGCACTTCCAAAGCCGACATTGCTGAGGGTGAAACAGCTAAATCCTCAACAATGTTATAATTCTGAGCCGCTCTCGCATGTGAATTGAAAGCTGACTTTCGAAGTATACCCTTGGCGGGTGGTTTGATTACTAAGTCTGGATTAGTTTTCTCGATCTGTAGTGGATCAAAACCGGGAGCTGACGTTGGTGGATTAGAATGAGAAGATTCTGCTTCTTTGCCATCAACAAGACTTTTACTACCATAATCTTGCGATCGAGTGACAATCCTTACATGGGACATCATCAATATGGGTTCTTCATTAGCACTCGAGGAAGAACCTATCATCTTGCTATCTTGATTTGGAAATGGATCCTTCAAAACAGCAGGAGTTTGGGAACCTTTGACGATCTTCGCAACCTCTGCTTGATGAGGGCAGTCTCTTGTAAAATGTTCTTCGTCACAAATGAGACATGGATAACGAGGTTTGCGCTTTTCATCATTGGATTCTGCTTTTTCAGATTTCTCTTTTGAACTTTTTTCTGTTTTATTCTTCTTCTTTCCTTTCTTCTTTCCACTGGATTTTGATTTAGTCGTAGATGATTCTACAACATGAATATCAGCGGGAACCTGTACAGAAGAATCTCCTGTCGGGGAATCAAGCAAGGTTATGATAGGAGAAGAATTCTTGGAAGACTTCTTCCTACTTTTAGTGTTAACCGTACCAATCATACCGTCAGCGGCATGAGATCCCAAAGGAGCTGCAGTGATTTGATTTGAATTGGGAAGATCGGGGATCTTTTTGTGTAACGTACCTGACTGAGTATAGACCAAGTCAAGGTACTGTGCTTGAGCAATCACTTGCTCCTCAGTAACAACTCTGGCTTTAGCGACATCTTCAGTGATCCTTGGCAACAAAGATTTTACAAACCACTTAGCCAAGATTTGATCCGGAATAAATACCTTCACTAAACGTCGTCGACGTCTCCACTCATGAATATGATCTGAAATGTACGTGGATGTCGATTATTTTAGCGAAGTTAACAATTCTGTGCCATTGTCATATCAGACTGGCAACTGGAAATGAGTTAAAAACGAGGTAGCTAACTGACTAAAATTATAAAAAGTGCCTCGCGGTAACTCAATGTAACACTTGGCCGCGAGACCAATTAGAGTGCGCTGGAAAAGTCTAAGACGGATCGAATCATCTCTGATGGAGTTAGACGCACACCAGAGGTGGTAAGTCATCACATGGTTCGACAGGTCCTCTCTAGATTTACCTTCGAACTTTGGAATGTCACTGGGCAACTTATTCGGCATTGGCGGCCAAAACAGAAGATAATTAATTGGATCGTTCGTTAGGCGCAACAAGTCTGGTAAGTCCAAAGTTGCGATAAACAGTAGCTACCGATTAGGATCCCTAAAACTCTAGGTCATGAGACCAGCCCCAGGAGGAGGATATCCAGGATAACTAGGAATAGGAATCGCGTTCGGGATATTGTATCCTCCTGGAAAACCAGGATTAACCGGACCGTACTGGGGTTGTTGTGGTTGTTGATAAGTGTACCCAGGATACGGTTGATACTGATAAATTGGCTGCTGGACAGCAGGACCGAATTGGTACTGTCCCTGGTACGGTTGATAAGTGAATTGTGGTTGACTTGTGACAACCGTACTTAAACTAGGTTGTCCTACAGGCATCTAAACCGTAGTTTGAATCGTGGATCTAGACGGTGGTAAAGATGTTTGAGGAGTAGATACAGGAACAATAGAAACCGGAGCTGTCGATACTCCAGAAGTAGGTGGGGTAGATTGAACAGATGTTGCGACAGTTGCAGCAGTTGTTTGAGATCGAGTACGAGGCATAGTAGGCCCAGAATGAGAAACTACCGAAGGTACAGAAGTTTGAATATTAGACTGGACAGGTTGCTGGGGTGAACCAGAAACTAAGGGTTGTCCAGTTTGAGATGACAACTGTACATTTGGCTGCAACACCTATTGAGTTTGCGATGGATCCCACACTATGTTCATTCCGGGGTACTGACCCATAACAGGTTGAGAATATTGAGGACCATAACCGGGTTGAGGGTATGTTTGATAATTGAAAGGTACATTTCCCGTCCCTTGAACATATGATTGACCTTGGGGTGGTTGGAAACCTTGGTTCGAGTACTGACCTTGGGGTAGATACCCCTGAGGCATGTACTGATACTGAGGTTGACCTTGAGGTATAAATTGATACTGGGGTTGACCTTGGGGTACATATTGAGTCTGGGTTGACCTTGAGGAACGTATTGTACCGTAGGCACGTACTGTCCTTCAGGTTGCCCCCCAGATGCAAATTGTGTACCTTGAGGTTGCCCCCCAGGCGTTAATTGAGGTTGCCCCCCAGGCGGTAACTGGCCACCTTGAGGTTGAGAATTGGGAATAGAACCTGACATCATAAGAATGTCTTCTACGCTCAACGGCTTTGCACCATTGCTTCCAGTGAATAACCCTTGTTCAATGGGTTGAGGAGATGCTCCCGAAAAAGTACCAGAAAGTGACTGATACCCAGAGGGAACAGAAGGACCGTCGTACAAAAAATATTCAGGCGATTGAGTAAACATGGACGACTGACCTGACATATTTACGGGAGTATAAAAACCCCTAGGATGATAAGGAGCACGAGGTGGTGAAAAACTTAACACTGGGTTTTCCAAATAATTAGTTAAAGAAAGATACCAAGTAGTACTTCTAGGTGGACTGTAAAAAATTGATTCACGCTCCCTTAGATCAATAACAGGTTGATTTTCAGGGATAGGGATGCCTACTTTTTCTTCCGAAGAAAGTTCTTCAATAGCTATCAAACCAGAAGGAAGATTTTCGGTGATTACTCTTTCTACCCTAGGTGAATTAGGAGCACTAGAAGTTGGAGAGACAAACCCTGATGTTGGAGTAACAGGTTCAGATATCTCAGGTTCTTCGCCTATATCACTAGTAGATGAAAAGCTACCAGCAAGTTCGGAAACCGAAATAGCTTCAGGATTATAACCTGTTTCTAGAGTTTGGTAATCAGGATGAACAACCAACGAAGACTCTCCTTCTTCAGGTGACCCAACTTTACTACCACTAGGAGTTACGAGGACTTTCAAGCCTTCAAGATGGCTCGGGACTTCTTCAAGAGTTTGGCCCCGAAGTCTACGGGACTTCCTAAGTAAATTAGCCATGGTTACAAACTCAAGAGACTGGCCCCGAAGTCTACAGGACTGTCTTGGTAATTCAGCCACAGTTAAAAACTTTTAACTACTTCACATGCAAACAAAGTAAAATCTCAATGAAAAACACCTAAAGCCTCTAAAGAAACAAACCGATTTGAATCACACGCCTAAAGAATCTAGAGATCAAACACACACAAACAGTAACTTTCCGGACGGAAAACACTAGTTGGTGATGAAATCCAACGTCGTAGAATTCAGTACAGAAATGGTGGTTGGAACAGTTAGCCCGACAACCTGCTTAATGAATAGACTGGACCAAGTTCCTCCACTTAACCGTCTCGAGTGAAGTGAACCCCCCAGAAAATCCAAGTGAGTCTAGCCGACGTCTGCTCTAGGTACAGTGGGATCTTCCCACCACTGTCACCTTAGGAAGAATCCTAAAGAATATGGTCACTAAGGCTACCAACTGAGACAAATACACCTGGGGGAACAGTCTACGATCCGATATGCACGCAAGGGCAAAGTAGCAAGCTCAATCCCCTTAAAGGCTCCTTGACATAATCCAAGTTTTACCAACAAGTGACCCCAGGCTCCTCGACAATGGTTAATCTGAGGTTTACCGTTTTTAATACGTGAATATTTGGCATCGTTCCCAATGAGGAAGGATTGATTCCCACACTGGTTCGGACACGATCTCGTGCTTCTCCTTTAAGAGGAGCTTTCCCAGAGCATAAATGCAACAATTGGATTTCTTCCTACCACAAGATAGAGCTACTTGTTTATTTTTACTGTCTTGGAGAGTTAATTACTCTCCTACTCCAAGACACTAGCCTAAGCTAAGTTCGTGTATCAGAGCCCTAGAAATAAAATGTTACTAAGTGAATTTTACTTTAAGCGTTAATTTTAGTGGTTGTTGTTTAAGTCAAGAGGTGGTGGAGATGAAACTTGTGGTGTAAAGACTCGACTCGCAATCACTAAAAAGATGCACCTAAGATGATTTAAACAATCTTTTCTCTTCGATGAACTTCTAAACTAAGAAAGAGTTTGAGAATGCAAATACTTTGTAAACACAAATCTTTCTCAATTAAACAAATTAAAAGAAGAGCTTTTCCCTTTCCAAAGCACTCAAAAACGAGACAACTAGCTATTTCACACAAATTTCCCTTTTCTTTTCAAAGCACTCAATCACTACAAAAACAAACTTTTCCAAAAGAGATTTTTTTTATATTTTGTAAATAAAACACTCAAAACTAATGAAAATGACTAACTCTGAGAGCTACAAACTATAAAAAGCTACTTGAAGTCAAAGCCTACTAAAAGTCTTTTTGAGGATGTTTTACTTAGATAAATGTGAGCTAAGGACTAATTTATGCAAAATCACAATTAGTCAAAAAACAACCAATCTTTCGTTTTCTTTTTGTAAAAATGAAAATTCCAAACTTTCAACTACAAGCTTTTCAAAATTTTGAAATGAGAAAACTCAAAGCGAATTCCTCAACAAGGGGAGATTTCATAAATGGTCAGACTCACAAGAAGACCAGTAGACACCAAGGTAATCTGAGGTCCCTAGGGCTTCTAAGCTCAGAGCCACTACACAACCAAAAACGAAAAACAAACCCAACAAGCAAAATTCCTAGGAATTCCACCTAAAACCATAATGCTAATGAAATCAAATCAAGGAAGTTTTTGACAGGGAACAAGCAGGTCTGGGCAATGGCTAAAACCTATAAACAAATTCTAAACTGATAAAAAAGAGGAAAATTTAAAATTTTTCAAATTTTTGACAGGGTACGTAGGCAACCTGTTTACACAGGTGCATCTACGCTCTGTGCACAAAGGAAAAGTGCGTACAGGTATGCACTGTTCCTAACTCAGAGGGTGCGTACCTCTCCCAAAACTATGAAAAATGAAAACTAACTCAAAATTAACTAAATTCACCCAATCCCACAATCATCAAGTCAAAAACAGAAACAGGAAAAATAGTTTCTTAGGTCAAAGTATAGACAAAGAAATCAATCTCATCCCCAGCGGAGTCGCCATTTTGTCGCGCGGAATGATTCGATCTTGCGGACAAGATAGACCTTCCTAGAATCTAAAGAAGACCTAACGACAAGCAGACCAACCAGACACTATCTTTCTCTAAATATGCTTCAATAAACAATAGCAAACAAAGGTTTTTAGGGCCTACCTTTAGTCCAACGCAAGCTTGTGGATGCCCTCGCTCCTTTGATCCAAATGAGCTCCTTTTCACGAATCTGCAAACACAAACAAGGCAAACACATTAAATAGCACCTGAAAAACCAATTGCATAAAACATATTTAACATGAAAGTCAAGGAGTCCATGAAACAAATAGCATAAGATACTTGTTGAGAAAAATGAGTTTGATTGTATTAATTCAAAAGAAGAAGAACCTTACAACCTTTGCCTTGACGTTGTACAAGCTCCTCCCAGGGTCCAACAAGATGTCTCCTCTACTTTGAAAAGTTTCACTCACTCTCCAATGGAACCAAGAGGTATGTGATCTCTCCTCTCAAGATCAACCAAAGAGTCTCAATTTCACCAGCATTTACCCTCAAAATGTTCAGCTTCTAACCTCTCTAGTCCTCACCCCAATGCCTGTATTTATAGTGCAATGGAGGGAAGTTACTAGGTCCTCCTTCAAAGGGATAAATCCCTCCTTCAAAGGGATAGCTCCTTTAGTCAAGGGATTAGCTCCTTCTCTTTTGGGATGCATGAACCACCTCAGAGCGAACAATCCATGTCAAAATTCCTTCTAGAAAACTCTAGAATTAACCCAAAGTGAGTTTTTTAAGATAAAAATTGCGCCTTTTGGCTTTCACAGGGGTCCGCACCTACAACGTTAGGAACAGAGCGGGTAAGTACGCAACGTTTGTACACAGAAGGTGCGGGACCGCAGGTGACCATGAGAGAAAGTGCGGAACCAGAGTTACATTGATTTTTAATGTCTTTCTCCCACTTCCAAAGCTTGATTTGAAGAGCTGAGGTCTTAGACTTGCTTAGGAGGATAGTACAAGTGATGATAGACCCATACTGACTGCAAATAATCATGGTGACGATATTTTTGTGTAACAGAGGGATTTGAGATTCTGGGAAAAGAAAACAAGAGAACTGGAAAAGAAAGGAATGGAGAGACTAAAGACTGTGCTGCAAGGATAGACAGTGCAAGCAAGGCTACGTCTGGTGAAGACCATATAGCACTACAAATTCAAGAAAGGAAATTCCTGAGGAGATTACCCTAAAGATGGTAGCTCGGGTGGAGACTTAGCAGGATACGCTGGTCTCAAGGTTGGGAGGCAAGAAACAGACAGAAGGCTTAAACCATTAATCTAGAAGCTGAGACAAATAAGTACTTATGCAAAACTTATTTTCTAGATATAGTAAGTAATTATCATAGACACATGATGCTTGTCTTGAAGTAGTAAATGTACTAATAAGATTAATACTATCTAAGCATAATGCAGTTAGAAACTATACAAGAATTATGAAGTCGTTCTTTACTGCTTAAAGGAAAACTAGAACATAAAGAACTGTAGAATAGGTTCATCAATAAGACAAAGTTTTCGAAATTAAGAAGTAACTGAGTATTTACATTCTACCTAGCAAGTATAAGGAACTATAGATATATATTCCTTCTTACATAGAGAAATTTTGCACCAAAATTCATAGGAGAATTAACAAGAATACAGACATTATATTTGTATTCAATTAGAACTTCAAAAAACAATAACAGTAGGAGAAAATATGGATTTTAGACAATTGTATATACATTTACACAGAGCCTCAAATAACGCTAACAAAAATGACCGAATCAAAGCACTGGTGTAACCCGAAAAAGATATTGGAGACTCGAATACAAATTCACAATAAATAAACTAAGGAATGTTATAATAGGAATTGCTGATAAGCAAACATACCAAACTATAAACAACTGTAGGTTCTGCTAAATACTCAGACAGTGTAGAATAGAGGAAATATCAAAATCGCACCATTTCTTTTATATAAAAGAGAATAAGTAGTTGAATCCTATTGAAAACATATATAACACTCCATATACCCTCCTCTAAGTGCATAGATGCCTCATGGCTCAATAAGTAAAAAAAAAAACTCGTATATAAAGAAATAGAAGAATGACTTAATATAATCGCATTATTGGCAAATAAGTTGCAATTCATAACCAGAACCAAGAATCTGAAACGAGGATTACTCCTCTAAACTCGGCCCAGTCCCTCTAAGTTATTACATCAAAACCCTCGACCTTAGGTCGGAAAATCTTAAAAAAAAATATACATTAGAGGGACAGTATTCCATCCAGTTAGCTATTATCCCTAGCCTAGTTCTACAAGCAAATGCATATTCTGTATTGGGTGCCAAGAAACTAGTGGACACAATCGCATTTCGGTTGACTCTGAGGACCTACACCATAGCCAACCAGGGTTGCCACATTCAAGGTACAAACAAGATTAGCATGGGATGAAAAAGGAATAGAAAAGTAGTTAAACTCAGAAATTATATATGTTTAATACCTAAATCAATTTAGCGCTTAGCTAGAGATTATATCCATGATGGTAACCCTTTCTGAAACCAAAGACTATGTCTCAGCACACATAGTGTTATACCAATGATAAAAACCAACTCTGAGGGCAACCAGAAGCAGGTTGCTCGATCAAGGGCTAACAATGGCAAGGTAAAGAACTAGGCAAAGAACCATAATAGAGAAAGATAGAAGTGATTAATCTGAGGACCCAACAGACTATCACTCGTGGCTTGATAAACCTAGGAGATCACCTCGAGACATTTAATGTACCATAATCTACACCACGACCATCAGGTTTGGGATAGGCATCTGCGCTGTAGAACCGACTCATATTCCCATGCAAGGATGCGAGCTGGAGGCTCCTCGGCAACCAAACCATAATCCTAGGCATACAACAGCCAAGGTATTAATGCAATGTTGTAAGGAGGAAGTATGGCCTTAAATGCCATATCACTTAAACATATATGGAAGGTTAATACTATGATAGATTATACGTTGTATAAATGAATCATACTAATAAACATTAAGGTTTCTAGCCAGATTATGGAACTTACAGTCATGTTATAAAGGCAATTTAGATATGTGCAAAAAAACCATAGTCTGATATTTCATTGCAATTTTAATTAACAGAATATGCCATGTTTCATTTGAATTTGAATAACCATAATGCTATTGGAAATTCATGTATTATTAATGTAGATAATTTTTTTATTACTAGAAGTTACCTTATTATCTAGATGTGTGACAAGAACCAATAAGTGTGGTTAGTTTGAAACACGTGGCCAAAAAAAATCTCTTATGTAATTTCTACGGAAAGACTTTTCTTAATTCATTATGGATCACAGAACCCTGAATACAAAAGTTATTTTCAGTTTTGAAACTCAAAATTTTTTCTAATATTTTTGTATCAACAATTGGATAATATATTAAACTAACACAACCACATTTATATTAATATAAATAAATAATAGCAATATTTAAAAATAATATTGTATACTAATTCATAACATTAATAATAATAATAATAATATATAATAATAATAACTGACAATTATAATAGTTAAATAATAATAATAATTAACAATAATTAAAAAATAAATATTTCAATATTATTAAAATATATATATCATGAAAATAAAAATATTCATATTCATATTAATATTAATATGAAATAATTATTTTAGAATAAAATAAAAATGTTTTATTTATAATAATTAAATAATAATAAATATTAAACAAGGGATGAACATTGTAAATCCAATGTATACAAATCCTAAGATAATTTTTATAAACCCTACAACAAATATGATTGTCTATGGTTGGCCATGGTAGATTTTCATATTGAGACAATCGTTGTCATAATGCGACGTTGAACCATGGTTGACAATGGTTGACCATGGTTGAGAGAATGGTTGAACACGGTAGATTATCATATTTATGGAATCTTTGTCGCAATAAAAAATGTTGGACCATGGTTTAGCATGCTTCACCATAGTTGATTTTCATATTGAGACAACCTTTTTCACAATGTGACGTTGGACCTTCATTGACCATGGATGACCATGAATGACCACGGTTGTCACAATGTGGTGTTGGACAATCAAAAAATATTTTTCACAATTTGACCATGGTGATTAACCATGTTTTACCATGATTAACCATGGTTGAGCATGGTTGATTTTCATACTGAAACAATCTTTAACACAATGTGATGTTGGACCATGGTTGACCATGGTTGAACATGATTGACCATGCTTAACAATGGCTGGCCATGGTTTATTTTTATATTGAGATAATCTTTGTCAAAATGTGATGTTGAACCATCATGGACCATGATTGATCATGATTTACCATGGTTGATTTTCATATTGTACATGATTGACCACCATTGATCATGGATGACTATGATTGACCATGATTGATTTCCATATTGAGACAATCTTTGTCACAAAGCAACATTGGACCATGGTGAGAATGGTTGACTATGATTGAACATGCTTGATCATGGTTTATTTTCATATTGAGACAATATTTGTCACAATTTGATGTTGGACCATATTGCTCATGGTTGACCATGGTAGATTTTAATATTGAAACAATCTTTGTCACAATGTGATGTTGAACAATGGTTAACAATGGTTGACCATGGTTGATTTTCATATTAAGATAATCTATGTCACTATGTGACATTGGACCATGGTTTACCATGCTTGACCACGATTTACCATGCTTGACCATGGCTGATTTTCATATTGAGACAATCTTTGCCACAATGCGACGTTGGACCATGGTTGTCACATTGTGACATTAGGCCATGAGACAATATTTGTTAGAATGTGACCATGGTGATTGACCATGGTTGAGCATGATTGATTTTCATATTGAGACAATCTTTGACATAATGTGACATTGGACCATGGTTGACCATGGTTGAACATGATTTACCATGCTTGATGATGGTTGACCAAGGTTGATTTTCATATTGAGACAATCTTTGTCAAAATGTGATGTTGGACCATGGTTGACCATGATCGACCATAGTTGATTTTCGTATTGTACATGATTGACCACGGTTGACCATGATTGATTTTCATATTGAAACAATATTTGTCACAATGCAACATTGGACCATGATTGAGAATCATTGAGCATGGTTGACCATGATTGACCATGGATGATTTTCATATTGAGACAATCTTTGTCACAATTTGATGTTGGACCATGGTTGCTCATGATTGATCCATATCATTTTAACTTCAAGGATGCATAAAAAATTGCATATAAGATAGCATGTAACCAAGCAACTTAAACACATGGAAAAGAAGCAGAAATCATAAATAATCCATGAAACCAAAGACACACAAATTATTTGATTACGGAGTTCACCCAGTGTGGGCTACACGTTTGGGCCCTATTCAAAGTGGGGAGACATCTTTCATTAAATGGTAGCAAAATTGAATTACAATCAACTTGTTGTAGCAGCTAAAACCACCCTCTAAAACTTTTCCTTCGCTTCGTTTTGGAGCCTCCCTCCTCAAAATCTTAGCAACTCTTCTTGCACTGCTCAGGTACTTGTGATTTCATTTGAATTTTTCTATAGTTTTACAGTTTTTGTTTTCCTAATTGATTTTTTTTCTAACCACAATCTGAACCCCTGTGACTTGGTTGATTCGGTTCTTGCACTCTATTGGCAAACTGCATAGTCCTAGAGGGCAACCAACCTTGCTCTTAGGAATTGTGCATAGAAGCCCACAGTGAGCCTTTCTCTCAAGAATTGCGCTGATCATCCCAATAGTGAGCTTTGGCTCTAGAAATGTGCAGACCCATGTGATAGATAGGAAATTGCACAGAGGATGAGAGGCATCCAGAGCCACTTAGCCCACGAATTTCACATAAGAATTCCCTTAGTTGTTGCCCAATGCATGTGTTAGTAAGTTTCCTAGTTCCCTCTGGAACTACACAATCTCTCCATGCATGCATGAAAACCTTTCCTAAAAATTAAAAAAAAAAATATCCCTAAAAATAGGGATCTACTTTTAGCACTCAGAGTTACACTTGAGCTAATTTTAAAAATTGTTGCCATTTGTCGCTTTTTCCTAGATTTTTGGCATGCACGTCATAAACCCTAAATCAATCAAATATATTTAATGGACACCACCAGAGCTCATTTGCACATTTGATCTTGGAGCTCTGGCATTCTCAAGGCATTTAGGAACCTTTGGCACAATCGACATAGCTTTTCCATGTAAGTTTTTCTTTTCAAATTTTTTGCTTCTTTTCCTATTTCTTTTGTTTCCTTGGCTTGTGTGATTGTTGTTTTGCATGTTTTATTAAATCACTGCTGGATTTTTAGTTTTTTTTTAGCTTGTAGAAGTGTTGCTTCAAGTTTTTCATCATATTTCTTGAGCGTCACATGCATGATCCCTTTTCTGCATGAACTGTCATTGTTGCAGCAACTCTCCTCACCAGCTTTGTTGTTTGTCCATTTGACTTATTTCTCCACTTGTTTTGATTGAATGCATGACCATCTACCCATATTTTCACCATCCTTTGCCCGTGCATTCAAATATACTCATTTTCAAGTTTCCCCTAGACATATCTGGGCTGCCTCGGCCTAGATATAGCTTCTCCTGGCATGCACTGTACATTTATGGAACTCAAGGCCCTGCCTTCTCTCTAGGAATTGCACAGAGGCTATTAGTGACTGACACCAGCTGCACTCTACGTAGTTCCAAGAGACAATCCCCAGTATTTCCCATTGGGATTATGTAATGCGCAGTCCTAGCTAGCATCAAGCTAGATTGAACTATGCATTGTGCACTTCCAGTCCATAACTAGCCATATTGGACTATGCTCTATGCAGTTTCAGTAAGCAGTACCTATCACTAGCAGCTAGGACTGTGGAATGCGTACATCTATCTGATAATATCTCACCTCTAAAAGTCACAACTCCACAATCTTGCCCAGTAGTTTCCTATTTTGTTGCATGATCAATCCTTGAAGTTCTTTGTGTTTTTAAGCTAACATTTGCTTACCGTGAGTGTCCGCTCTGTCTCCAGGTAAATTAGTTATTGAGGAGATTCTTAGCAGTACAGGCATCATGGTTTCCAAGAGAGCTAGATCAAAGGATATTGTAGGGAGCATCACTCGAGATGTAGTTGAACAGGTGTCAATGAACTTTCCTATCTATGTAGACACATAAATGTCCATAGAGAAGGACATGAAGATTACATGGCAAGAAATAAAGGACATATTTGCAGGAAGTTTCAAGGAATATCTAGAAGATCGACAATTCTATGTCAATATCCACAAGTAAAGCTTGTACAAGGTCACATGAAGGTACCCTGCCTTCACGTGCATTGATATCATTCTCTGGGTTGTCTCACCTATCAATCACGAGACAATGACACTAAGCAGTACCAGTGGAACACAACTTTGCACCATTAGGATGGAAAACTACCATCAAATGTATCACTTTCTGCATCCTGTGAATGACATGGATGAACTCTTCTACACTCCCAATATCAATGTGAAAACTAGAGACATCATGAAGCATTGGGTAAAGGATTCATCGAAGTTTAGAGTGACACCCAACTAGATCTACAAGACAAAGTCACTTAGGAAGGCTTACCAATTCTTGGTCATCTTCACATGCCGCTTGTATGGACAAGAGAGAATTGAGACCTTCCCACAGAGTTGGTTGGTTATGTTGGAGTAGTTGGAAAAAGAAGGAACGTCATTCAAATGATCTGACATGTTGGCTCTTCAATTGAAAGTGCATGTGTCTAATTCCCGAAGTCTGCCTAAGGATGAGCAAGAAAGATTCTTTATGTCCACATACCAGCTTGATGCAATCTGTGCCCAACAGAAGTTCCCTGGCATGGGTTGGACATGGACACCATTAGAGGATGTTGTGAACATCTATTGCAAGTTTCTCTCTAAGTGCAGCTATTGAGGAGTCAAGGTGAGGCCTTTTGACGACTTCATCACCTCCTTGTACATGATGATATTTGAAAAAGATCAACCTCGCATGTCCTAGGAAGCGATGAAGGCATTGCTTAGTATTGAAAATTGGTATGCCTCACCCGATGGAACCTTCATCAGTATGTTTAGCATGGAGAAGCCTCTACATGAGCTACTGAGGCTTGCCACGGACAAGCTGGTCATGCAAGAGGTTGCATTCCACATCTCCACAAGTTTATCAACAGGACTGCATAGGAGGAAGAAGGCATCATGGCCCACTATTCCTTTTCATATTGAATTGTATGAGATCCATACCTTGAAGGATTCCAATGTCGAGGCTGATAATTTGAAGAAGTTTGGGTTTGGCACCAAGAGTTTCAATTTGTATAACCCCCACTGCATATGCAAGAACCACTTTGAAAAGGTGTATTACCCATGGATACCTGGGGCATTTCATTTGCAAGAGGAAGATCCTTGGAGGTATTGCTATAACTCCTCTAGGCTCAATGGACTAATCATCATGATTTTAGAATGGAAAGTAGCACTACAGCTAGTAGCACCATAGGACGAAACAATAACAACAACAACGAGCATTAAATTGACAGAAGACAAAGGCAAGAGGAATATTTCCTAGAGCGTAGAGAATGAGCAAAGCTACATGTTCATATAAGATCCTCTTATTGAGAGAGTAGCTTTGGAGATAGATGTAATGAGGTGACAATGTGAGAGGAGAGTAGAATGAAGGAAGAGAGATAAGCAAAGGTTGGAAGATATAGAGAAGAAGTTGCAGGAAATGGAAAAGAAGTTGAAGGAAGAGAAAGAGCTTAGGAGGAGAGAAGGGGGAGAAAAGAAGAAACAAGAAGAGGAGGAAAGACAAGGCGCAATGACAGAGAAATTTGCACCTATACAGGTTGAGACAGTAGAGCAGCCAATAGCTGAAGAAGAGGGTGAGAAGGTGTAGGTTTAGGAGTTTTCTCAATAGGTTGAGCAGATGGTTGAAACAACGGACATGGAGATGGAACATGATCCACAGGACCAAGACACTGATCTCATGCGAAAGAGCATCCAAGGTCACACCATAGTCTTTTCCACCTCCAGAATCACAACCAGTCCTAAGCAAGCAAGGAGAGGTTGTTCTCCTTAATGATGATGTGGAGATGGATGTGTAAAATCTGTCATTCGACAACTCACGGCACATGATTGTATAGGCACATAGAAAGTAGCTCCCAGATGATCACACATCACCTGTGCACATAGAGGAAAGGGTGATTATATCATATGTTAGAAGACATCTAACTGCCATGGCTGAGGCTTCTCAGGCTTCTGTAGAAGCCACGAGTTCAACAGGTCAAGTTCTTGATAGTAGAGAATGATCAGATGATGAAGGACTTGTAAGAGGTCAGGTAGAGAATAGAGAATCCCGCAGGATCTGATATGGCAGAAACTAAGAAAGAAATACTTATGGAGATATCAACGTTGGAGACCACCATGTCATCGCTCTATAGAATATTTTTCACCTTGGACAAAGCAGTTGTCCATCTACACATTTTTCAGTAACAGTGCGCAAAGAAAACCTAAACTCTCAAAGACATCCACGCTATTATTGCACACACATGAATGGAAAATGAGGTACAAAGGGGCCCCACTTTACTTGCACAAGATGATGAAGCCATAGGTAGATCCAAACAAAGAACAAATTCAAATGTTGATTCAGAACTATGAGCAACTCCCTCCGCTCATCACCAACATTGAGGATTCCTATACACGGTTGTACAGGACTTTGGATGTCATAGTGAGGACACACAATATCCCTTCCATCGGAACTCTCACTCAAGCCATAAGGAAGAACCAAGTCATGCAGGAGGTCGACGGGTACATAGAGCGGTTGATGTGTGAGGCCACCAGTGATGCAATGCAGTTGAGCGCAGAGAACATGTAGAAGTATATCGATGGTCCAACCACAATCAGGACAATTGATCTGGATTTAAACAAGAATGCAATAAATCACAGAGATAACCATAAACACAGAGATGCAGCAGAAATAATACTTCATTTCATTAATGTAAAAAACCAAAATATACTTATAAACAACAACAGTAATAAACCAGCTAGGGTGATGGTAGCTTATCTCTAAGAAGAGATGTGGCGCCTACATGCCTCTGAACTATGTTACAATGAGGCTCGAAGGCCTATTTATTGCTGAGAAGCAATGTAAAACCATAAACATCCAAAAACCTAACCTTAGAAAATGAAACACAAAATTGTGGGCCTCGTTTGGGTAAATTGGTACATAAACTTCCCAGGGTCATAACTTTGGCATATAATCTCTGTTTGATGCACACAATATCTCATTAGAAAGATCTATCTGAGAACTACAACTTTGGGGAAGAGAAAAATCGGTCCATGGACCCATGTTGCTCCTAGTTTTCCCAAAAAAATCTCGTTTAGGGCCTTAAAACAACTCTGTAAGTTTAGGACCTGAAAATTGCTAAAAATAGTAAACTATGCTACAATTAAGGAAACTAAAAAGCTGAAAGAAACAATGGTGGGGGTCCAAGTGGACTTGGAAAGTGGCCATCCATATCTACCTGGATCATTCCTCCCCCTTTAGGACGCAATGGTCCCCATTGCATTGAGTTCCTCCATGAGATGAGGAAACTTCTGTTGAACTTGGTCCCTGGTGAGCCACTTGCCCTAGTGAAGGAGTTGGCCTGCTTTGACAACTCGATACAGTTTGATATTCTATTGGAGAGTGTGCTTGATCTGTGTGTCGATGATCTGATCAGTTGCAGCTTGTTCCATGCAATCTAGATTTAAGTTTGTGGGTGTGAATTGTTTTGCAATGTTGGATGTGTCTAGTGATGGTGGAAAGTATGGCCAAAGGCAGTCCACATTGAACATTGGGTGCAGTCCAAGGAATGGGGGAATGCTGAGCTCAAACACATTGTCTCCCACAACCTTGGTAGTAGTGTAAGGACCATATCCGAGTGGTCTTAGTTTTCGATAGGCTCCGGCAAGGCGTTCCTTTTGAAAATGCAACTAGACTTTGTCGCCCACCTAAAACTTGTGTGGCATCCGATGTTGATCATGTCGTTTCTTGTACTTGGCATTTGATTTCTCCAGAATGTCATGGACCTGATGGTGAATATGCTGGATGTGCTCAATGAAGCTGGTTTCCTTATCTTTTTTGGATTGGACATGATCCAAATTTGAGTAGCTACAAATGGCATGGCCACATCAATGGGACATAGTGGCTGGAATCCCAAGCCCACCTGAAAAGGGTTATGGCTAGTGGAGCTATGAAGAGTCTGGTTGTAGCTGTGCTGAACATAGGGGAGGCTCTCAAGCCATGTGCATGGATGCTTTGAGTTGTACATGCGCAGAATGTGTACGATCATCCTGTTGACAACCTTTGTTTGGCCATCAGTTTGAGGATGGAAGGTTGTGGACTTAGTGAGTTTGGTGTCTAGCATCAACCAGATACTGGACCAAAATGTATAGGGGAACCTATTGTCCCGATCTGAGATGATAGACTATGGAATCCAAAAGTGTACCCACAATCGTTCAAAGAAGAGTTTAACAATGGCTTCTACTGTGATATTCTTCTTGTAGGCTACCATAATGGCCATCTTCGAGAACCTGTCGACGACCACAAAAACGCATTCATTTCCATGCTTAATGGAAGGAAGGCCTAACATGTAATCCATGGAGATGGATTCCCAAGGTCAACTAGGGGTAGGCAGCGGGTTATAGAGGCCTTGCTTCTTGATGGTTAGTTTGGCAATGACACAGGAATTGCATGATTTGATGTACTTCCCGACATCTTGTCAAAGATTTGGCCAATAAAAATACTTTTGCAATAATGCTACTATTTTCTCAACCCTGAAATGCCCAGCAACCCGATTGTAGTGTGCTTCCAGAATCTCTTGGCACACTTGCTTGAAGGAACACAAAGGTCACCGAGGTGGCATAACAGGGCATCCTAGAGGTGAAAATCTGGAACATGCTGACCCTCCAAGATTTTCTGGTATGTGTGGTCGAATTTTGGGTCACTTTTGTAGAGAATTGGCCAATTAGAAGTCTCGTGCCCACAAGAGTTTAGCACGATGGTTAATGCCATGATCGGTGGTTGAATGAGGCAATCTACAACATTATTAGTGTTGCCCTTCTTATAATTGATATTCAAGTGGAACTGTTGTAGGTATCTGGACCACTTCTTATGGCGATCATTCTGCAATTTCCCTTGGGTCTGTATGAACTGCAGGGGTTGGTGGTATGTGTGGATGACTGTTTCCTTCCCAAAAATGTAATGCTTCCATTGTCGACAGGTTTGCATAATGGAATACATCTCTTTGTCATAAGTGGGATACTTCCAGACTGTGTCTGAAAGTGTCTCACTGTGATATGCCATTGGGTGTCCATGTTGAGTAAGGATTGCCCCAATATCATAGTTAGAGGCATCTATATCGATCTCAAATGGTTGTTGCAAGTCTGGTAATGTGATCACTAGTGCCATTCAGAGGTGATCTTTCGACTCTATGAATGCCTTCTGTTGAGATTCAAACCAAAAGATTTTTTCTTTCACTCCTCCCTTGGTGACTTGACTTAAGGGCCAAGTGATATGAGAAAATCCCAACACGAACTTGTGGTAGAAATTGGCAAGACCTAGAACGTTGTGGAGTTTTGTCATAGTGGCTAGAGATGGCCAATCCTCAATGAATCCCAAGTGGGTGTGGCTGAAAATAGTGAGCCTGTACTTTCATCCTTCTACTCGCATTTGGTTTCCTACCAGTCCTTGATGTGGGGGGCTGCTTTGAGAAGAGAGAAAATAATTTTTTCCCGACTGGAAAAATCATGAACAAAAAAGTAACCCTCTAGCAGATTTAACCATTTATTGATGGCATCTATGTCTATCTAACCCTCGAATATGGGGATTTGAAAATTAACTTGTACCTTAAACGGTGTGGTGTTTCTAGAGTATCTCTTGGAATCCCATGCGTCGCCGCTGAGTAGTGGCTGAAGGATCTGGGCAAAGTTTTCCATCATCGCGTTCCTTTGTCAGTTGAGGGATTCTTCGAGCAAGATTTTGATAGGATCTCCTTCCTTGTCATCTTTCTTTTCGTCTCCCATGGGAGGCTGTCGGGATTTGTGAGGCTGGTATTGCAAAGGTTCGACTAGTTGAAGCCATAACTCCTTATATCCTGACCTCGTTGGGGACATGCAAAGAAAAAAAGAGAAAAAACAGACTGCTCTGATACCAATGATCCGGATTTAAACAGGAACACAACAAATCATAGAGATGAAGTGGAAATAATACTTCATTTCATTAATGTAAAATATTGAAATATGCTTACAAACAACAACGAAAATAAACCAGATAGGGCGATGGTAGCTTATCTCTGAGAAGAGATGTGGTGGCTACATGCCTCTAAACTATGATACAATGAGGCTCGAAGACCTATTTATTGTTGGGAAATAATGGAAAACCCTCAACATCCAAAAATATAACCATAGAAGATGAAACACCAAACTATGGGCCCTGTTTGGGTAAATTGGTACATTAACTTCCTAGGGTCATAACTTTGGCATATGATCTCCTTTTGACACGCACAATATCTCGTTAGAATATATATCGAGAACTACAACTTTGGGAAGAGAAACATCGGTCCATGGACCCATGTTGCTCCCAGCTTTCCCAAAAAATATCATTTAGGGCCTCAAAACAGCTCTGGAAGTTCAGGACCCGAAAAACTGCTAAAAATAGTAAAATGTGCTAGAATTAAGGAAACTGAAAAGCTGAAAGAAACAATGGTGGGGGTCCAATTGGAATTTGCAGGTGGCCACCAATATCCACCTAGATCATTCCCCCGTGCCCTTAGGAAGCAATGGTCCCCATTACGTTCAGTTCCTCCATGAGATGAGGAAACTTCTGCTGAAATTGGTCCTTGGTGAGCCACTTGCCGTGGTGAAGGAGTTCGCCTGCTTTGACAACTCAATACAGTTGGATATTCTATTGGTGAGTGTTCTTGATCTATATGTCCATGATCTGATCAGTTGCAGCTTGTTCCATGCAATCTAGATTTAACTCTGTGGGTGTGAGCTGTTCTGCAATGTCAGGTGTGTCTAGTAATGGTGGAAAGTATGGTTGAAGGTGGTCCACATTGAACACTGGGTGTAGGCCAAGGAATGGGGGAACGTTGAGCTCAAATGCATTGTCTCGCATAGCCTTGGTAATGGTGTAAGGACCATATCAAAGTGGTCTAAGTTTCCAATAGGCTTTGATAAGGCGTTCCTTTTGCAAATGCAACCAGACTTCATCGCCCACCTGAAACTTGTGTGGCACCTGATGTTGATCATGTCGTTGCATGTACTTGGCATTTGATTTCTCTAGAATGTCATGGACTTGGTGGTGAATATGTTGGATGTGCTAAATGAAGCTGGTTTCCTTATCTGTTTTGGACTAGACATGAGTTGAATCTCCGTGAGTAGCTGCAAATGGCATGGCCACATCAATGGGACATAGTGGTTGGAACCCCAAGCCCACCTCAAAAGGGTTGTGGCTAGTCAAGCTATGAAGAGCCTGGTTGTAGCTGTGCTGAACATAGGGGAGGCACTCATCCCATGTGCATGGATACTTTGAATTGTACATGTGTAGAATGTGTACGATCATCCTGTTGAAAACCTTTGTCTGGCGATCAATTTGAGGATGGAAGGCTGTGGACTTAGTGAGTTTGGTGTTCAACATTGACCAAAGACTGGACCAAAATTTATAGAGGAACCTGTTGTCCCAAGCTGAGATGATAGACTATGGGATCCCAAAGTGTACCCACACTCATTCAAAGAAGAGTTTAACAGTGGCTTTTGCTGTGATATTCCTTTTGCAGGTCACCATAATGGTCATCTTTGAGAACCTGTCGATAACCGCAAAAACACAGTTGTTTCCATGCATAGTGGAAGGAAGGCCTGACATGTAATCTATGGAGATGGATTCCCAAGGTCGACCAGGGGTAGGCAGTGGGGTATAGAGGCCTTGCTTCTTGATGGTCGATTTGGCAATGGCGCAGGCAGTGCATGATCTGATGTACTTCCCGACATCCTGTCGAAGATTTGGCCAATAGAAATACTTTTGTAGTACTCCTACCGTTTTCTCAACCCCGAAATGCCCAACAACCCGACTGTAGTGTGCTTCCCAAATCATCTTGGCATTCTCACTTGAAGGAACACAAAGGTGACCAAGGTGGAATAATTGGGCATCCTAGAGGTGAAAATATGGAACATGCTGACCCTCCAAGAGTGTCTGGTATGTGTGGGTGAATTCTGGGTCGCTTTTTTAGAGAAGTGGCCAGTCAGAATTCTCATGCCCACAAGAGTTTAGCACAGTGGTTAATGCCATGATCAGTGGTTGAGTGAGTCAATCTGCAACATTATTAGTGCTGCCCTTCTTATACTTGATATTCAAATGGAACTATTGTAGGTATGTGGACCACTTCTGATGGCGATCATTCTGCAATTTCCCTTGGGTCTATATGAACTGCAGGGGTTGGTGGTCTGTGTGGATGACTGTTTCCTTCCCAAAATGTAATGCTTTCATTGTTGGTAGGCCTACACAATGGAATACATCTCTTTGTCATAAGTGGGATACTTCCGGACTATGTCTGAAAGTGTCTCACTATGATATGCCACTGGATGCCCGTGTTGAGTAAGGATTGCCTCAATAGCATAGTCAGAGGCATATATCTCAATCTCAAATAGTTGTTGCAAGTCTGGTAATGTGAGCACTGGTGCCATGCAGAGGCGATATTTCAACTCTGTGAATGACTTTTGTTGAGATTTAGACCAAAAGAATTTTGCTTTCGCTCCTCCCTTGATGACTTGAATCAAGGGCTAAGTGATATGAAAAAATCCCAACATGAACCTACGGTAGAAGTTGGCAAGACCTAGAAAGCTATATATTTCTATCATAGTGGTTGGAATTGGCCAGTCCCGAATGAATCCCAAGTGGGTGTGATTGAAAATAGTGAACCTGTACTTTCATCCTTCTGCTCGCAATATGTTTCCCACTAGTCTTTGACATGGGGGGCTGCTTTGAAAAGAGAAAAAATAATTTTTTCCTGACTGGAAAAGTATGAACAGAAAAATAACCCTCTAGCAGATTTAACCATTTATCGATGGCATCTATGTCTATCTGACCCTCGAATATGGGGATTTCAAAATTAACTTGTACCTTAAAGAGTGTGGTGTTTCTAGAGTAGCTGTTGGAAGGCGGTGCGTCGCCCCTGGGTAGCCGATGAAGGATTTGGGCATAGTTGTCCATCGTCGCGTTCCTTTGTCACTCGAGGGCTTCTTTGAGCAAGATTTTGATAGGATCTCCTGCCTCCTTGTCTTTCTTGTCATCCGCCATGGGAGGCCATCGGGATTTGTAAGGCTGGTCTTGCAAAGGTTCGACTAGTTCAAGCCCTAACTCCTTATATCCCGACCTCATTGGGGACATGCAAATAAAAGTAGAGAAAAATCATACTGCTCTGATACCAACGATCCAGATTTAAATAGGAATGCAACAAATCACAGAGATAACCATAAACACAGAGATGTAGTGGAAATAATACTTCATTTCATTAATGCAAAACACTGAAATATTCTTACAAACAACAATGGAAATAAACGAGCTAGGGCGATGGTAGCTTATCTCTGAGAAGAGATGTGGTGGCTACATGCCTCTGAACTGTGTTAAAATGAGGTTGGAAGGCCTATTTATTGTTGAGAAACAATGGAAAACCATAAACATAAAAAAACCTAACCCTAGAAGATGAAATGCCAGAATATGGGCCCTGTTTGGGTAAATTGGTACATTAACTTCCCAGGGTCGTAACTTTGGCATATGATCTCTGTTTGACACGCACAATATCTCGTTAGAAATATCTATCCGAGAAATACAACTTTGGGAAGAGAAACATCGGTCCATGGACCCATGTTGCTCCTAGCTTTCCCAAAAAACATTGTTTAGGGCCTCAAAACAGCTCTAGAAGTTCAGGACCCGAAAAACAACTAAAAATAGTAAACTTTGATACATTTAAGGAAACTGAAAAGCTGAAAGAAACAATGGTGGGGGTCCAAGTGGACTTGGAAAGTGGCCACCAATATCCACCTAGATCAAAAATGTTTTTATTGCTTTAGGATGAGTTGGACAGAGGTTTCAGAACCATATGCCCTGAAGCCATGGAGGCGAGAGTCTGATTTGATAAAGACATCACCAAATAGTACGAGGACACGATAGCACAGTACCAAGCTTAGTATCAGTTCATCACCGAAGATCACAATGAGGAGGTTACCGATTTGGTCTTTCCCCAGGATCCCGAGTGATGTTGTCTGTCTTATTATGCTGAATGAAGCCTATTCTATCCAACATGGGTATACGTGGAATTTGTATTATTGTAAATATGTTGAAAGTGAAATTCCAAGTGTCACTAGTGGAATGTGAATAGTCACTATGTATTGTGAAGAGTCATTAGGGTAGTCCAATAGTCAAAGGGGAATGTCAAGGGTCACCCCACGCTTTGCTATATATAGAACCTCATAACTCATGGTATAGGATTTTGGGTGTCAAGAATTTGGATAGGCATTTCTTAGAGAAGGCTTCGAGAGTATTATGATGAGCCTTGGCTTATCCACATCGTAGAGAAAGTACATCTCTATGAAGGAGCAGGCGGTGTTGATTGTAATGTTCCACTATTGGGGCTAGTGGATGTCAATGGTGTATGTATGGACGGAACTTTCACTTTCTAAAATAACTGAACCAAAACGTTTTCATGCATATGTTGTTATTGTAGTTCGATTATTCTGGTTACTTTAGCAATGTATGTTATTTAACTTACGCATTTGTGTATCAACTAGTTTGTATACAATTGTATGAATCTTGTTGAAGACATGTTGTTGTATTAACCCGTCACTTTGGATTGTGGACTATTCCGCTTCTAACTTGTGATGTCATTCAGTTCTTGCATTCCTTTTAGGCTGTGTACTATTACAGGAATCTCAAGGACACACTTTCCTTTCCCCTTCGTGTGTTAGAAACCCCATGCATCTCACTTGAATCACTGCAAGGTCGCACACTAAGTTATCATACTTACCTTTGAGCGCTACCATAGTGAAGGCACTACTGTACTAACCATTGCAAGGACTCCTACTCCAAATGGTTTGAGGTCTAGTTGGGAATTCTTACCGAGGAGATCCCCTTACATTTTGGTAGGTCCAACAACGTCAACACAACTTTACATAAAGAATCCTTATACCTCCAATTATATTCATGGACGAAAAATGTAAAGCTCAGATGTAGAAATGAACATCACCGTTATATTCATGGCGTGAAATCATGTCGAACGACTATAAAATTGACCATATTCTAAGCAAGTGACCTCTGGAACTCTAAAGAATATTTAGATTCCATCAAGATTCCTTGCAATAATATTCCCCCAACATTTCTTCAGAATATTTCTTGTGTTTCGTGCACATCGGGGCATGATTTTGGCCTAGGCACTCCTGGTTCCACCTGGAAAAACTATTTTCCCACTCCTTGGTCTGCCACACCTCTCTCGGATGGAACATGTTGAGGTTTATATATTACAAGTGGGCAGAGCTACCAACATACAAGTCGTTGGCTCATTGATGGCAGAGGCGACTATGGTGGGGGTGAACCGGGTTCAAAACCTGTCATGTCCAACTATGGTTCTACATTTTAAGATAATGGTCAAAATTTGTTGGGATGTTAGTGGCTTACCTGACAGTTACGTTGTGGTTTAATTAGCATATTTAATTTTGGTGTTGCATGTTGGTGAGTCGGCCCACATGGGCCATGCGAATTCGAACCTCACCAGTCTCCTCCATTATGTGGTTGCCATGTTTATGGTTTGGCCCAGGTCTTCAATGGACCAACAAATATTATTATATATATATACAATGTTGTTTGGGGATGGCGAGGTTTGTGGCCCGCCACCCCAAAATTATATATATATATATATGGTTAAAATTTTGTATCATGTTTTTAAGGGTCACTGGGTGAATTAAAAAGGAAACAAATTCTCCATTTCTGACATCCATTTTCCCTGCGCCGTCCCTTTTCCAAATTGTTTCCTCATCAGTGACAGCCATTTGGCATAGTTTGATGAGAAATTTGATGGCTATATCTTGAGCATACAAACTCAGATTTCAATTTCGTTCACACTGATAAAATTAGGGCGACGACACTATGATCTATTCCTACTTTAATTTCAATCTGATGACTTTTATTTTTTAGCTTTTTGAGGGCCACTTCTATTTCTAGAGCTATCAGGATCATTCCTCTCCACTAGTGATATTTTGGGCTGCCAAATTTTTTATCAGTCAATTGAAAAGTGAGGGAATTGCTACCTCACTTTCTCCTTTCCAATCCATTGGGCCTTACTTGGATGCATTCCTTTGAAACCAATATGAAGGTACTCCACATATCCCCATCATGAAGTCGTGGTATTTGTGTCAAGAATGATATCCTCGGGTAGTTTTTCTAAGTATTCAGGTCCAAACTTTCTCACTATAGGAACCTGTCCAACCTCTTTCGTGTCCATGATCAATGGATGCTCATAGATATTCAAGTTTTCAACATTCACCACTGAGTACATCTACATGTATAATTGAGACAAAAATCATTGTCTCCAATATTATTTAATATGGTGAATGGGCCATATCTGACTGATCTCAACTTATTTCCTTCCCCTTTCATTTTGTCTTTGCTGATGGGGAGCCACATTTTGTCTCCAACTTGAAATTGATGATCAACTCAGTGCTTGTCATGTCCAACTTTGTACTAAGCTTGAATTTTCTCCAACTTCTCCTACACTGGCTGGTGAATAAATTGAATTCATTGAATGAAATTCTATTCTTTGTCCCTATCATCTTTCCCACTGTAATATTCATCTCTCCTAAAGACCATGTCTAAGGGATCGTTTGTAAAATATCCAAATCATGTCTGAAACAGTGAGATTTGAGTGGATGAATTGATCCAGGTGGATATTGGTGGCCACCCACCTATTCCACTTGTACCCCCACCACATTCTCTTTCAGTGTTTCAGTTTCCTTAATTGTAGCAAAATTTATTATTTTGAGCAGTTTTTCGGCTCGAGAACGTCTAGAGCCGTTTTGAGGCCCTAAACGACATTTTTTGGGAAAACCACACAAAACTAAGATGTTGACTCATATTTTCATTTGAAAGTTGTATTCCTCGAATAGATATTTCTAATGAGGTAATGTGTGCATCAAATAAAGATCATATACCAAAGTTATGACCTCGAGAAGTTGATGTACCAATTTACCCAAAACGGGGCCCATAGATTTGGCACTTCATCTCCTAGGGTTAGGTTTATGGATGTTTAGTTTTTTCCATTGTTTCTAAATAATAAATAGGCCTTCAATATTCACGATAACATAGTTTAGAGGCATGTAGATGCCACATCTCTCTTTAGAGATAAGCTACCATCGCCTGAGCTAGTTTTATTTCCTTTATGTTTGTAAGCATATTTCAGTATTTGACATAATGAAATGAAGTGTTATTTCTGTTGCATTTTTGTATTTAAGGTTATATCTATAATTCTTTATGTCCCTATTTAGGTTCGGATCAGTGGTATCAAAGTAGTCTTCTCTTTCTCTATTTTTCTTTGCATATCCCCAACGAGGTCGGGATATAAGGAGTTAGGGCTCGAACTGGTTGAACCTTTGCAAGACTAGCCTCGTAAATGTTGATGGCATCCCATGGTGGAAGAGAATAAATATGAGGAGGTAGGAGATCCTTCCAAAATCTTGCTCAAAGAAGCCCTCAAGCGACTAAGGAACGTGATGATGGACAACTTTTCCTAGATCCTTCAATGGCTACCAAAAATCAATGTATCTCCTTCCAAAAGCTACTTTGGAAGCGCCACACAGTTTAAGGTACAAGTTAACTTTGACATCCCCATATTTTAAGGTCAGATAGATGCAAACACAATAGATAAATTTTTAAATCTACTAAAAGGATTTTTTTTGTTCATGATTTTTCCAGCAGGGAAAATATTACTTTTTCCCTTCTCAAAGTCACCCCCCATGTCAAGGACTAGTGGGAAACCTGCTATGAGAATAAGGACAAAAGTACACCCTCACTATTCTCATCCTCACCCACTTGGAATTCATTCCAAGACGCCATCAAGGAAAAGTACTACCCTATCAGAAGCTAGGAGGATGAATACATAAAGTGGACCATGCTGCGGCAGGGAAGGGACCAAGACGGAGCTTACCAATGTTTTTCATACCCTTCACACAAAGTTGGATATCAAGGATTCTGAACGGAATTTTGTAATAAAGTATCGTGGCTACCTACACAGATACATGCAGGATGAGATGGATTTCTTGGACATATCCTCGCTCGACATGAAATACCAATACGTTATCAAGATTGAGAAAAATTTTAAATAGAAGAAGCGAGACTTTGGTTCTGTGAATCTAAAGCAAGGGAAAGGCACCCAAAAACTATAGAGAAAAGGATAAATCCAAGGCGAGGAGACCCAGAACAACCCACCGAAGCTACAAGTAAATAAAAATACCACAAAGACAAAGAAGGACACAAGAAAATGGTGTGAGTTCCATAAGATCTCCACTCGCAAAACAAGTGAGTGTCGGGCCAAGCAGTCACTGGTGGTCAATCTTAAGGCTTTTAAATCAGATGCATGTTTCGACTCTGAGTCAGAACCCGATAGGAGAAATGACAAAGGGAAGAAGATCATTGATGTACAGCCCAGTGCCACTATGCCCACCACCAAGATCTAGAAGAATGAGCCTTAAGATCGAGAGGACGGTGGACGCCTCTTCCACTCACAGATTTGGGTTAAGGGTTCGCTGTTGTAGTTCATTTTCGATAGTAGGAGCCAAAAGAACCTCATTTCAACAGAATTCATTAATTGGCTGGGCCTACTGACTACGACACATCTACAACCATACACCATCAATTGGCTTCACCAAGTACAAGATCTCCACGTCATCTAGGAGTGTTGCCCTCACTACAACATCAAGCCCCTCACAAATGAGGTACTATGTGATGTTTCCCCTCTTGAATTTTGTGATAATAATTAGGACAACCATACTTTTGGAAGCAACATGTTGTATATGAGTCTAGACCTCATTATGTGATTATTATTTTGGGCAATAAGTTTTATAGGATACTCAAGGTATCCTTCCCTACCGCCATCTCTTTGATCACTACAAAAGAAATGTAGTAAGATCATTTCATAAACCAGGACTTATTTTTTCATTATGATTTGCCCTCAGGGAAAGAATAATATTGTGGCCACGACTTCCAGATAGGGATCCTCTGCACATTAGCAACAGATTGAAAAGGTCATGGAGGAGTACAGGGACATTTTTTCCTCACCTAAGGGGGTATCTCTGCATTGTCAAGTCAAGCACTCCATTGATCTGACCCTAGGCGCACTGCTACCCAATGGACCAATCTATCGACTCTTTGTTCTAGAGAAAAATGATATAAAGATGCAGATTTAGGAGTTGTTGTAGAAAGTGCATATCATGCCAAGCTCATCACCCTGTGGGAGCTCGATTATATTGGTACAAAAGAAGGATAGGATCTAGAGATTCTTTATTGACTATCAGGCATTGAACAATATCACTGTATGCAATAATTAGTCAAACCCACAGATTGATGACCTTATGCACCAACTCAAGGGGGGAAAATATTTTAGCAAGGTTGATCTGAAGTTTGGTTATCACTAGGTGCCTATCGAACCTTCCAATGTGTGGAAGACTTCCTTCAAAGCCAAGTGTTATAGACATTTTTGTGCCTTACAGCATGAAGCATGAAATGTCCATAATCTAAGGGATCCAAAGTCCCTAAACATGTTGTTCCTACCCCTAGAGGAACAAGGTCAGCAAACCACAGCACTGAATGAAAGTTCTCCACCTGAAAACACTCAAAAACAAGGCAATTCTGGATCATGTCAACTGCTCCACTGAGCATCTGCGCTGAATGTCAACTGCTCCACTGTCTACCTGCGTTGAATTTCAACTGCAAAGAAGGCTACCTATGCTGGGCGAGTTTGGACATGTGGCACAGTCATTCCTCAAGGTGTCAATGCCCAGGAAGCTTCCAAAATGACACTTGGATCAAGGAATTCGACTGGTGATGAGTAAGAGGTTCTAGATCTCCAAGTGGAAGCAAGAACCTCCAAGTGGACTCAAGAACTGAAGAATAACTGAAGTGAGAGAGGACACTAGTCAGCTTCATGCCAGTCTCAAGCTGACTCATCCTTTCTCCAAAACTCCTATATATAGATCTCTCTCATGAGGTCTAGGGAGGCTGGAATCTTGTGAATGTAAAGAATTGCTGTTGGTTTGAGTTTAGAACTATTGGGTGATTTGCTTTGAAGGAGGTGAAGAGGAGATTTCTTTCTGCTGGGAAGGTGATGCTGGATTGGGCCTCTTATGGTTGTATCACTTCCTGAACTTTACTTCTTCCATTAATAAAAGCATTTGAGGTTCTTCTATATGCATGTGTCTCAATAATGTATTGTTATACTTGTGTATTTGATTTATTCTAATCCTTAAATCAATTATGAATGTATGTTTCTTGTAGTTTCCATTTCTTGCCATTTTGCAGGATCTTGGTGTAGCTGGGCCAGTGAAAGAGCCAGGAGCTGGGAGCAAGCAGCAAGGAGAGAAGATTGGATCAACCATTAGCGAAAGACATCGGTTAGTGGATTTCTTTCTCCCCTGTTTTACTTTCATAAAGAAGAAATCTTAGATAGCTTTGCTTTGATTGTTGCTGAGGTACTATCACCCTTAGAGTCGGATAGGGTCATTCCGTATTGGATACTTTTCCCAACAACACCAAGGAGGGCCTTTTCAAATGGCTGGTCATGCCTTTCGGGTTGATGAATGCCCCAACAACATTCATAAGATTGGTGGACAACATATTGTAACCATTCACCAACGCATTCATGGTGGCGTATATAGATGACATCTTTATCTTCATCTAGGGATGGGAAGAGAACCTCCACCATATTCGATGGGTCCTCCAAACACTGTGACAACACAAGTTGTGTGCCAATTTGGAGAAATTCACTTTTGGCATGACCTAGGTTCAATATATGGGGTACATCATTGATGATTAGGGTGTGCATGTGGACCCAACCAAGATACAAGTCCTTCAGGATTGTCCAGTCCCAACCACTCTAACATAGCTCCGCAACTTTCTAGGTCTTTCCAATTTCTACCGTAGGTTCGTGTCGGAGTTCTCTCATATCACTTGGCCTTTAAGTCAAGTTACCAAGGGCAGAGTGAAAGAAAATTTCTTTTGGTTCAAAACCCAATAGAAGGCATTTTCCGAGTTGAAGCATCGCCTCTGCTCTGCACTAGTGCTCACATAGCAAACCTACAAAAACCATTTGAGATTGGGATAGATGCCTCCAACTATTCTATTGGTGTAGTTCTTACTCAGCAGGGTCATCCATTGGCTTACCACAGTGAGACACTTTCAAACACAGTCTAAAAGTATCCAACCTGTGAAAAATAAATGTATTCCATTTTGCAAGTCTGTCGTCAATGGAGGAATTTCATTATGGGGAAGGAAACAATCATCCACACAGACCACTAACCCCTACAGTTTAGGCAGACACAAGGGAAGTTGCAAAACACTTTCCATCAGAAATGGTCCATGTTTGGCCTTAAATACACCCATTTTTCATCCTTCAATACCACCATTCATAACCTATATCCATGTACTATTACACTCATTTCACACCATAATTCCATCACTTGTCGCCAATTCACGTCTTATGCCTCATGGTTAATTATAATTAGTTTTCTTATATTTTCTATGTTTAAATATGATTTTTCCATGAATTACTAATGAAGGTTTTCCTAAGTTCATTTTTCACAAGGTTCTAGTGCCGAAATTCTTCACAAGTCAGTTGAACTAGTTGGTACAAGTAGAGTAGGGGAGCATCCAATTTTGGGTTTCAACATTTCGGCATGCTTCTGAAAAATCTGAGGCAGGTTATTCTACCAAATAATGTTTTAATACCTTTTCATGCGTTGGATTGAAACCATGTCACACATGTGAGTCCCTAGGATCTAATTAATAAATCTACTCAAAATGTGCATGTTTTCAAACTGCCAAGTTTGACCTCAATTTTCATGTAGCTTGAGGTGAATATTGAATATATGAGAAAATGGGTTTGTTAACATATAACCAATTATTTATATCTAAAATGGTTTCTCCATATTCAAAATTTTCTAAAAGTTATAAGCGGGTCTTGGAGGCCGTGTTATAAAAAATGATTGTTTTTCTAGAGTTCTAGGATATTGCAAAAAGATCCAGACAACCAACTTTGGGCATGATTTATGAGGATATGGATTGTAATGAGACAAATAAAAGAGAGGTTTTGGTTTCTAATACAGCAAGTTAGGTTCCCTCCAAATTTTTTTCCAAAATTTTCCATGGTTAGGAAGATATGTCAATATCTTTGGGGTCATTTTGTTAAAATTGTTCAATTTTCCATAAGTGAGGAAAATGACTAATTCACCTTGTAATAATATAAATGGCTCATCCATGGTTTGTATTGGAAACTTTGGGAGGTTTTGAAAGGAAGAGAAGAAGAGAAGGAATAAAGGATGGATTGAAACTCTTCTGTAATAATAATTGAATCTTAATTGAATTTTGCTTCATCTCTAAATTCTTTGTAAGTATTATGATTGTGTTTTGAATTTCATTTTTATTGAGTTAGTTTAGGCATGCTCCAGGAGTGGAAAGGTCCCACCACAACTGGAAACAAGTCCTTTAGCTTATTTAGATGATAGGATCTACATTCAAAGTGTGAATTTCATTGAGAAATTTGTTGTGTGAAATCTAGCATCATTCTATAGTTGAAACTCTCTCTTGTAGATTTGAAATTAAAATTTATAGAATTCATTCAATTAGAAGCTTTCATGTTTTTCATAGCATAATCAATTAATTTTGAGAGAAATTCCAAGTGTGAATTCGATTGCGCAAGTAGAGATATCATTTTAATTCAAATTGATTTGGCTTTCATTTACTTTTAAATTTCGATTATGAGTTTCCTAATTATGAAGAGTGAGCTTCCTTTTGAATGATTTATTTAATTTAGATTAGGAGCCTTGAATTGAAGTTTTTTCATAGATTAATTTGCAATTAGTTTCTTTTAATAGATCTTTCAAGATAGAATTGATATCATAGGTGTTCTTTTTCAGCAAGTGTATGGTGTGTTCTTTTAAGAATTTATTTTATAACAGTAATAGGTGTTCATTTATAGTAGTAAAACAATAAATTGATTACACACTCTAATTCATGTTAGATGCTCTGATCACGCATTACCTACATTTTTTCCCCGAATCTTACAGGTCCCAAATTGATAATTTAATGTTGGAATTATAACAGACATAATTTCCCCAACATTTTTCGCGTCGTTGTCGGGGAGGTGCTAAAAGGATTATAACTTAGTTTCTACAATTTTTTTGTGTGATCTTCGTTACAAGGCAATTAGAGGGCAGAGAGTGTACGATAAGACATGAGTGATGAGCCACGCATCCACTATTGTGGGGTTACTCCAAAGTTTGGTTATCCAAATAAGCATGTTTGGTGAGTTTTATTGCAATGACCAATTTTAATTCATTTAGGTTAAAATTGCAAAGCTTTTTAAACACAAAACATTTCTAGGGTGTTGTAATAACCCCTTTGTACTAATCGAAGTTGTGATACAGGGATCATAAAACAACATAAGAAATTAAAAGAATGGTCGAGAGCTTGAAGAATGTCCCTCGAAGTACTTTCTCAAATCCTAACAGTCACTGGGATATCTGCCTCTTAGGAAGAGTTCATCTTCACCACATTTAAGAAATTATCTATCTCTCCATAGCCAAAAGAGGACTCAAAAATAGCCCTTGATTCCTCTTTCCTATCTACTAAGAAGGTCAAGAAATCATGTACCAAACCTGATGGGGAGCAAGCTGAACCTGAGATCAAAGAACTTTAGCCACACCTAGCAGCAAGCCTTGTATGCATTTCAGAGACCAATTATCCAAGTTTTCCTGGCATGATGAAGAGGATTTTCAGAGTGGTGGAACAGTTGAAGAAATGAGCCAATACCACTAGGATTACATCAAGCATCTAGATCACAATATAGTCAAAGTACCACTCTCACCTTCGAGTACAAGTTGTATCGCATCTTTCAAAACTATTGATTTCATGCTCATGTATATTCTAAATTTTATATGTTAACTCTGAGCATGAATATATCCTTGTACCTAATCTGCACATGGCTTTATTAGAAGTTCTCTTTCACTTGAAGGAGGGCGTCCTTTCTTCAATATAGTAGGAAAGTTAATATTGTAATAAATAAATGAAAATATTAAAGAGAAAAATAAGTCCTTTTGTGAAAACCAACTGGTCTGGCACAATTGGATAAGGACTTTTCTTGAAAGCCAGGTAACTTGCAGGAAAAGTTCCCAATATAGTTTGTAAATTTGTATGAGTTCTTCAAATCATGTACCTTTCAAACCATTATGTTTGTACTCGAGTTGGTTGATGTGTGACTCCTTAAGGCCCACCTGCCAACAAGCCTTATCCCATCAACAACAACATGTTATTTGGGATTAGGGTTAGGTTTAGATAAAGTACCTGGGAGCCTACATGCCTTAATGGAAGGTATCCTTGTCATCTACTAAGGAAATACATCAATGTTTCTTAGTGGATGAATTCTGCAATCCATTTGAATTCAACAAATCTTTTCATGGCTAGTAGAATGTACCTAGTGCCTTGATTCCCATTAACATCAAAGGTGGGATATCTCACATTGGTTAACAACTTCCTCAATGGTCAGTAATCCAATGATTCTTTCTTATGTTCGACATAAACACCATTTATTCACATATGCAAGATTTCACACGGGTGTGCAGCAGTTTAAGACTATACGGTTTTGTGATCTCAACATAGATTTGCAGCAGTTTGGTTCTTTGTATCAACATTTCCATTGTCATTTGCTGCAACAACCACCCTTCCTCACTGTTTGGGGACATACAACTCCTCAGGCATGGGGGAGAAGGGGACCTTTAGTTCATCCTTCTTCTATTTAGATCAGCCTTTTGCCATCTTTAGTAGGTCATATCAATAGTCACATCAATTCCAACCATTCCATCCTCTACTTCAGCTTGCAACTATCATCATGGTAAAGGTAAAACTTGAGGTAAATTTGGCTTAAGATTCTTTAATTCATTAGAGATTTAAGAAAGTTTTGAGGATTAACCACCACATATTCCATATATATTTTTTTCCATATACCCTCTGTTTGGAAAGTCCTCTTTCATAATAAAATGCATGCTATTCTAATAAGGTCATAATCATGAAAATAAAAGTATATTGGTTCATGTAAACAAAGCAGTAACTATAGTATCTTCCCCTCCTAAATTCACATATAATATCATTTGAATGTATCCAATAGAGGATGAAGTTATTTTTTCCTTTCATAAATGAACCATCCATAAGCATTGGCCTCACAAAAACTTAGTATGCAAGCACATATTTTACCATCTCCATAACCACCTCATCTCCTCTACCATTTCCATTGCCACCTATCATCTCATTCATCATCTCATTCATCATTTCATCCTACCATATCTATTGTTTATCCTAAATTTCTATTTCTCTCAAAATCAAATATATGGAAATCAAATAAGAATGTTGTTGCTCCACAAGGACCAACACCCTCAAATATTCACACAATGTTTCTCGACAAAAACCAACCCTGCCCAAGGCCACAATGCCATAAAATCTATATACGCGCAAAGTCATTGTTTGCATGAGTACATGAAAATTCTCAAGCATGGGGGGATGTCAGGCCTCTAATATGCCCATTTTTTCATCATTAAATACAACCATTCATAACATATATTCATGTACCATTACACTCATTTCACACCATAATTCCATCACTTGTCACCAATTCACGTGTTACACCTGATGGTTGATTATAATTAGTTTTATTATATTTTATTTTATTAAAGATATTTTTTCCATGATTTACTAATTAAGGTTTTGTTAGTTAATTTTTCATTGGGTTCCAGTGCTGAAATGTTTCATAAGTCAGCTGAACTAGTTGGTATAAGTAGAGTATGAGAATATCCAATTTGGGGTTTCAAAATTTCGGCATGCTTCCAGAGAAAACCAAGGGCAGTTATTATCCAAAATAATGTTTTAATACATTTCCATGTTTTGGATTGCAACTAGGTCACACATGTGGGTCCCTAGGAGGTAATTAATAAATCTGCTTAAAATGTTCACAGTTTCCAAATTGCCAAGTTTGACCTCGATTTTCGTCCAGCTGGAGGTGAATATGGAACATATGAGAAAATGGGTTTATTAACCATATAACCAATTATCTATATATATAAAAATTTCTACAAATTAAAGTTTTTCTAAAATCTAGAAGCAGGTCTTGGAGGCCGTTTTATAAAAAATGATTGTTTTTCCAGAGTTAGAATCTTACAAAAATATCTAGACAACAAACTTTTGTCACGATTTACGAAGTTATGGATTTGAATGAGACAAATCCAAGAGAGGTTTCTATTTCCAATATAAAAAGTTAGGTTCCCTCCAAAATGTTTTCCAAAATTCACCATGGTTAGGAAGATATGCCAATATTTTTGGGGTCTGTTTATTAAAATTATTCAATTTTCCATAATTGAGGAAAATGACTAATTCACCTTGTAAATCTTATAAATAGCTCATCCATGGTTTGTATTAGAATATTTGGGAGGTTTTGAAAGGAGGAGAAGCATGGAATGAAGAAAGGATGGATTGAAGTTTTTTTGTAATAATAATTGAATCTTAATTGAATGTTGCTTCATCTCTAAATTCTTTGTAAGTAGTATGATTGTGTTTTGAATTTAATTTCTATTGAGTTAGTTTAAGCTTGCTCCAGGAGTGGAAAGGGCCCACCACAACTGGAAACAAGTCCTTTATCTTATTTAGATCATAGGAATTACATTCGAAGGGTGAATTTCATCAAGAAATTTGTTGTGTGAAATCTAGCATCATTTTGTACTTAAAACTCAGCCTTGTAGATTTAAAATTAAAAATTCTAGGATTCATTCAATTAGATCTTTCTTGTTTTTCATAGCATAATCATTTATTTGTAAGAGCATGTCCAAGTGTGAATTCGATTGCGCAAGTAGAGATACCAGTTTAATGCAGATTGATTTGACATTCATTTACTTTTGAATTTTGATTATGAGTTTCCTGATTATGAAGATTGATATTTCTTTCAAATGATTTATTTCATTTAGATTAGGAGCCTTGAATTGAAGGTTTTTCATATATTAAGTTGTAATGAGTTTCTTTTAATAGATCTTTCACATTATAATTGTTATCATAGGTGTTCATTTTTAGCAAGTGTATGGTGTGTTCTTTTAAAAATTTCTTTTATAGCAGTAATTGGTGTTCTTTTATAGTAGTAAAACAATCAATTGATTTCACACTCTAATTTAGAACAATGTAAACTTTGAAACGGGAACTATAAACTCAAAATGGGAACTCTGGCCAAAAAACCCCAAAAAAACATCAAAAACAGTGCTCAAAATGAAAAGTGTGTATACTGGAACAATGTTTTTATTTTTTAGGCGTCAATTTTGAACATATTTTAAAATTGGCAGTGACTACAAAATTTACTATGAAATTTTCGTGCAAAATATAGCTTCAAAATGAAAGTGATGACACTGGAACAATGATTTTTTTTTTAGGGTCAATTTTTCAAAATTTTAAAAAAATGCTAATAAAACCAAATTTTTATGTGTCAAAGAAAGTTGTTTATGCAGGAAAAAACACACTAATGTTTTTGGTAGAATATCATTTTTCTTTCCTAAGTATAAATTTAACATATTTTCAACCATAACATGCTAGATACAAAAAAAATTGAAAATTTTTCAACTATAAAATTAAAAAACCATGACATTATGAACACATTACATCACTAAATGCATTCAAAAGTCATTATTTGTATATTGAATAAAACATCTTTTATATCTCTAATTTAATATTGCATTGTAGATATTTTAAACAATAAAATTTTTCATAATTAAGACATATAATCCAACAACATAAAAATGCCTCATAACTTCTCATTTAACACCATATGGAAAACATTAATTTTATTTGAAGATACGATGCATACATCAGTTATATAAGTTGTCTTAAACAATTATTCAAAATCACTCATGTTTTCTGGCACACCATCAGAATTCACATCTTCAGATGAGTGACTGGATGCTGACAAAGATGTTCCATATTCTTCTCTTTCATCAACTAGTGCCCCATCTGAGTCCACATCCATGCCCAACATTTCATGTTTCAAAATTCTTCTAGATCTACGACTGGTTTCAGGTGACTCCCGTGTCAACACTGTTCCTTCTAGTAACAACATTTTCAGAATCTCTATCATCTTGAAGCGAAGAGTTCCTCTCTTTGTTAAATTAAAGTCATAAACATGTCTACATCCTCCAATTTTAATATGTCTGTGTGGCGGAGATTTACATTTGTACCCTTTCTTTTTCTTTTTCCGCCATTTTTTTTTTGTCAACTACCATCTCTGGCTTATACACACCATTGAATGGGTGTGTATTTGTGGCATACCAATGTACTTTAACACTTGTAACATCCTCATTTTCTATAAAGACCTTTATAACATTAGCAACCCAAAATGGATAGCCATTGGGATCTCCATCTGCTAGCACAACAATCATGCAACCCTCCTTAATATCCTGTACTGAACCCCTATAAAGGTCTTCCATGGCTTCACGTTGTGCACGAGATCTTCTGGAACCAATATACATCTCTCTTTCTGCTACCTATGAAGAATTAATAATACCTTGAGATTGTTGTTGTTCAACAATGTTTACTTCCTCATGTTCATTCGACACATTTTGTGGCAAAATAAATGGATTTTTCAAAGGTATATCTTCATTTATTGTTGTCGAAACGATATCACTTTGACTATTGAAAAACGACTCCCACCAAACTGAATCAACAATGTCAAAGTACTCATATGTATATCTAATACATTTTTTAATTTCTTCTAGGCAATCAGAATAATTTATAGCCCTGTTCTGTCTACGTGCATTCTGAACTTCACCAACTGATTGTAATAACAATATTTTTGATGAAAATATTGGATGATCTAGAATGAACTTCAAAAATTGCAATCCTGATGACGGTGCCCATTCTGTAGTAGCTGAATACTTCTTGCCCCATATTAGTGTTTTCCCATCAATTTTTTTGATACGAAATTGATGTTGGAAGCTAATGTCATTAAGTTGTTCAATGCATTTCCCCTCACCATATGATCCTAGAATAAACCTTCGCATGTCAACAGTTTCTCCCAACACATCAAAAGTAGGCTCTGGCATGTATGATTTCTTAATACATTCAATTAGTGATGCCAAGCTCCCAACTTCCTTCCTCCTCAATGTGACTGAAAAACGACTAAACATCTGATCAATATGGTCATGAGTGTGCCCAACAAGAAGGAAACCAACCTTTAACTTTTGAAAAATTCCCAATTTAGATATCCAAAAACAACCTGATTTTTGTTTTCACGGCAAGTGTTGTCCAATTGTAGATACAAAACTTCAGGAAGATTACCAGACCAATGAGAAATCACATCATGAATTATGGTTATGGTCAGATTTGCATCATTATGAATATTTGGAGCTCTGAAGTACACCCTTGGCAACATTTTCCCATTGAAGACCATACAACCAACCAAGTGAAATTGAATAAAGTTTTCCTCCTGTAAATTTTTGGGTGTGCGAAAAAAATGTGGTAAAAGTGTTTTCTTCTAGTCCATACCATCAATTATCAAACCCAAATATTTATTCGGATTATCATAACACTTCTTTCGATGCTTGTACAACTTCTTCCTTTCATTTGTTCGTTGTTCGCGATGCTCCTAAAGTTGTTTGACAATTAAATCTACACAACATAAAAGAGATTCATTAAGAAATATGTTTTCATAGTTGACGACTATACAATTTTAAAAGTTAAAGTTATGAACGCTTACCTCTTTCTGAGCCTTCACATTTGTCCCTTTTTTATTTAGGAGAAGCACATGTACTGCAAATCCCCATCCTTGTCTTCTTAGGAATATGGACATTGTTGAATTCTTTCTTCCATACCTTCACAAAATATTGATATGTAATAAACTGGCCATGTCCCTCAGCACCTTCTGCATATTCTTTGTATAAGTTGTAGATTTCTCATCTTGAAAAATTATCTGGAATATGTATTGTCTCTCTATTTGGCATACACTCTCCATGCTTTGAAAAGAAATATTTCATCCATGACATTGCAGTATTTGATAATGGACCAAACTGTCTTTTATGACGTACTTCTGAATAAAATGTGGGATCCTTTTCCAAATTTTCTTGAATTCTCGAGAGACGAAAATTCCCAACCGAATGAAACATTTTGAAACCTTTTCTACAGATAAAAAAAGTCCCAATATGATAATCATAACCTGACAATGTAGATTGCATGCACCCAACTAAATATGAATTTTGCATGCTTTTATTCATTGACAAATATCTCTTCCTACTTTCTAATGCAAATTTGAAATCCATATGTTTCAAGCATTCGTTCTGGAAACATTCACTTGAAATGAGAGCACTGATAGAACTTCTTCTCGTCAGATATTCTGCTCTACCCCTTGTATAACTAGAACAACTTGCATTGATACGAAAAGGTCTGCTACTACTCCTTGATACAATATTTCTTGGCAACATCTCCATCATTTGATCATCATTTTTATAAGGCTTTTCATCATCATTAAGAGGAATGTTATCCACACTATGATCAGCTCTGCTTTTCAAATATTGACTTGGAGGATATTCTTCATCTTCCACTTCTTCAGTGCTACTGTCGTAGTCCTTAGAATTCGGACTGAATGGAAAATCTAACTCGATGTTTAATGGATATTTTTCCTCATTTGCATTGCCAGTCCTACTCTTATAGTACATAGAATTAGGACTACATTGAAAATGTGACTGTTTACTTATTGAAGATGCTACATCCCGTCCTTTGTCACTGCTACCTTTATACTCATTAGAATTGGGACTAAGTGCATCATCCTGTCCTTCATCACTGCTGCTCTCATAGTCCTTAGAATTAGGACTAAGAGGACACACTGACACTCCATTCCTTTGAAATTCATCATCATGCTCTTCATAACTATTGCTCTCATAGTTCGCAGAATTAGGACTAAGTGGACACTGTGGTACTCCAATCTTTTGAAATTCATCATCCCACTCTTCATCACTTCTTCTCTCATAGTTGTTAGAATTTTGACTAACTGGACACCGTGACACTCCATACTTTTGAAAATCAACATCATGCTTTTCATCACTACTGCTCTCATAGTCCTTAGAATTAGGACTAAGTGGACACTTTGACACTCCATACTTTTGAAAATCAACATCATGCTTTTCATCACTACTGCTCTCATAGTCTTTAGAATTAGGACTAAGTGGACACCGTGACACTCCATTCTTTTGAAATTTGCCATCATGCGCTTCAAAACTGCTGCTCTCATAGTCCTCGGAATTAGGACTAAGTGGACACTGTGACAATCCATTCTTTTGAACTTCACCATCATGCTCTTCAAAACTGCTGCTCTCATAGTCCTCAGAATTAGGACTAAGTGGACACCGTGACACTCCCTTCTTTTGAACTTCACCATTATTCTCTTCAAAACTGTTTCTCTCATAGTCCTCCGAATTAGGACTAAGTGGACACCGTGACACTCCATTCTTTTGAACTTCACCATCATGCTCTCCAAAGCTGTTGCTCTCATAGTCCTTAGAATTAGGACTAAGTGGACACCGTGACCCTCCATTATTTTGAACTTCACCATCATTCTCTTCAAAACTGCTGCTCTCATAGTCCTCAGAATTAGGACTAAGTGGACATCGTGGCACTCCGTTCTTTTGAACTTCAGCATCATGCTCTTCATCACTGCGGCTTTCATAGTCCTTAGAAGTAGGACTAAGTGGAATCTGTGACTCTATATTTATTTGAAATTCTCCATCCCCTCTTTCATCAGAGCTGCTCTCATAGTCCTTAGAATCAGGACTAAGTGGAAGAATTGACTTTCTATTCATAGTGGATGAATTCCGACTATATTCATCAATATGAATAGAGTTGTTACGCGATGAAGAAGTTGATGGTGTATAAATCGAAACTTCACTATTAGAACAATCCATCCCTTTCAAATAGAAGATGTTGAATGATACAAATGGAGAGTCTCCTAAAGATATTATATAGCTTAAAGAATGAAATTTTCCCTCCAAAAATTTTCCCTCCAAAAAATTTCGCAAAAATATTTCCCTCCAAATAGTTTCGCGAAAATATTTCCCTCCAAAAAGTTTTGCGAAAATATTTCCCTCCAAAAAGTCTATTAAATTTATTTACCTTCATTACTTTGTTCTACAATTTATTGAAAAATGTAAACTAATTTTTTTTATGAAATCATAATTAAAATTGTACACTACAACTTCTACATTAATTATTATAATAGTTAAACCATATAATATTCGCTTTCCAATACTACAATATTCACTTTATAATATTGTAAAACAAATTATCCCATATTAACCGTACAGTAAAACATCTCCGTAACTTCACTTATATATTAAAATTTCATTATCACTATTACTCACATCACATCCAGGCTTTCTGAAAATCGTTGAAAGACTCGTGAATTTGTGGAGCAACTAAATCGCTATCAACAACATATTCAACGAAGAATTCTCGCAATTAAAAGGTAAGTTAAATTTTTTTCCTTGAAAACTTTTATATTAAATTAGTTTAATGAAAAATATATATTTTTTTTAAATTAACAATTTTCTTGAGCCAAAATAACAATTGCATCCATCGTCAGCATGGTGGGCCAGGTCAACCTCATTTGCTTAATACCCATGTGTACGCCCCACCCCCCTCACCCGCTCGCCTGCCCGCTCGCCCCACCGAGCGCCCTAACCTGCCCGCCAGGCCCCTCTGCGCGCCCTACCAGCCCCCCCCCTCACCCACCCGCCCGGCCCGGGCACCCTCACCCGCCCGCCCCACCATTTCCCCCCCCCCCCCCTCCTTACCCACTCGCCCCACCCCTCCGGGCGACCCACCCACGCCCCCCTCACCCGCCCGCCTGGCCTGGGCGCCCTCACCCGCCACGCCTCCTGGCCGCCCTACCTACCCCCCTCCCCCCTCACCCGCCCGCCCGGCCCGGGGGCCCTCACCCGCCCGCCCCATCCACTCCCCTCCTCACCCGTCCGCCCGACCCAAGCGCCCTCACCCACCCTCGCCCGCCCGCCTGCCCCACCCCTTCGGGCACCCTCACCCACCCCCCCGCTGGGCACCCTCACCCGAACCCCCCTCCACTCGGGCGCCCACCCATCCACCCTCCGCCCTCGGCCCCACCCACCCTCCTTCGGCCCCACGAGCGGGGCTCGTGCAGGGGCCACCCGCGCCCCCACCCGGCAGGCGTAGGGCGATTCCGCGAATCATCCTGCGCCTGCCGGGCGGGGGCGCAGGCGGCCTGGATGGCCCCTGCACGAGCCCTGCCCGTGGGGCCAATGGAGGGTGGGTGGGGCCGAGGGCGGAGGGTGGGTGGGTGGGCGCCTCGGCGAAGGGGGGTTCGGGTGAGGCAGGTGGGTGGTTGAGGGCGCCGGGCGGGGGGGCGGGTGAGGGCGCCCGAAGGGGTGGGGCGGGCGGCGAGCGAGGGCGCCCGAGGGGTGAGGGCGCCGGAGGGTTGGGGCGGGCGGGTGAGGGGGTGGGGGGCAAGCGGGTGAGGGGGAGAGGTAGGGAGGGCACTCGGAGGGGTGGGGCAGGCAGGGGGCCGGTGAGGGCGCCCGAAGGGGTGGGGCGGGTGGGCGGGCGAGGGTGCCCGGAGGGGTGAGGGCGCCGGGAGGGTTGGGGCGGGTGGGTGAGGGGGTGGTGGGGCTGGCGGGTGAGGGGTAGAGGTAGGTTTGGGGCAGGGGAGGTCGCTGGGCGGGGTGAGGTGGGCGGGCGGGGTGTGGCGGGTGAGGGCGCCCAGGCCGGCCGAGTGGGCGGGTGTGGGGGGGGGGTGAGTAGGGAGGGTTGGGGCGGGCGGGTGAGGGCACCTGGGTCGGAGAGGGTTGCGGGGGTTGGGCCGGGGTGCCCGGGCGGTGGGGCGGGTGAGGGCACCCAGGCCACCGAGGTGGGGGGGGTTAGGATGCTTGGGGGGGTGAGTGGGTGAGGGCGCCCGTGCCGTGTGGGTGGGGGTTGGGTGAGGGCGCCCGAGCAAAATGTTTTATTCGTGATTTACTTTTTTTACACTGGAATGTTAATGCATGTCCTTTTGGAATATGAGGGGCGGTGGGTGGGGTGATTATCGATTAAAATTTATGATATATTTTCGTTAATTTTTGTTAATATGTTTTTATTATTGACTGATTTATGTGTTTCTATTTTTCAGGAAAATGGCATCAAAGAGAATTTCAGTGAATCTTTCTGGACCAAAGACTCATAAAGGTGCATCTAAAAGAAACATTGGTGAACGAACTCCACCTGAGCTCATGACTACAAATCTTTCAAGTACCTCAAGTGATAAGAAGATGATTTCAGACTGGAAGAATTCGAAAGAGGTGAAATTTCCATCAAGAATGTGGTATGTGAAAGAAAGAGAAAGCACAAATGTGAATATATATCTATATATCGATATACCGAATGATAATGGAATTTTTGAGGTGATGGGAAGAGTCGTAGATATGTGTTCGGTACCGGACACTGAAGTTGTTTACGTACTTACAAAAGCTCCCAAGTCACATGAAAGGGTTAAATAACAACTATCATATTCATTGTATGACACGAGAGAGGTATCTACAAAGTTGTGTAGTCAAATCATAAAAGAGATGACACAAAACATCGTAAGTATTGTTATTTATATTTGTATTTTGCGTTTTTGAAAGTGTCTCGCTATATTTTTTAACTTTGTTTTTTATCGAAATATGATATTTTGTTTGGCAGAATTTCGTTGAAAGTTGTTCAATTAGGTTGGGAGGCATTCATTTAATTGAGAATGATATCATGAAAGTTGTCAACAGTTTTTACTCAGTGTCAGAAGAAGATATGGAAAATAGGAAAAATTAAGTAATTGATAATGCTACAAAACTACATCCAAAGTATCAAAAAAAAGGTCTCTGGTGGATAAATCTAGCAAGGGTAAACAAGTTACTTTTGAGAACGATGAAGTTGAAATTGACAATGAAACATATGTTGTCATTACTGAAGATGACATTGGAACTGAGAAGAGCCATAAAAATCCAAAAGTAACAATACCCAAGAATAACTTTGTTGGGAATGTTATGACCAAGAAAAGTAAAGTTGATGATTTTGAAGCAGTGATTACTAGCAATCAAGAACCTAGTGAAACTTCAAAACAAAGCAGAGAAATCATTACACCAGGAGCTAATTTAGAAGATGGCATTATCAAAACAAAAAAAAATGTCATTCGAGAGAATTTGACAAAGAGAAACTTAATTGATGGTTGTCACACATTTCAGCTTAATGTCAGGCAAACCTATAAAGCAAGTGAAGGACAATGTCAATATCAAGTTAGAAAGCCACATCATCTGCATGTTCACAACTTGAAGACATTGATGAGGTACAATCCATATGCTCATGTTGTTAGTTATGTGCTTCTTGTTGATCCACTTCAAGTTCCCAACAAAGAAGCATTTGATAAGTCAAAATGTTTTGAATACAATTATTATGTGCTTGGGAGGAACCATTTTGTAGAAGCTCAAAGACAATTGATGGATGAATATCCTAATAACCCACGTTTTGAAACAATGAAATGTATCATTTACGCTGGTTTATCTGATACAGAAGCAAAGTTAGTGGCATGGGATCATAATTCAGATAATGAATATAGGATGTCTATGACTTTCATCCAAAGGGTTAGATTTATTCATAGTGAATTTGAAGAAAAATGTGGTGGGGATAGGACAAAAGTTATTGCAAATTTCCGAAAGGAATGTTGTATGGAAATAGGATATCAAATTGAAGAGAAAACCAATTCAAAAGGTGGAAAGGGCAGCAAACATAGTGATTTATTCAGAGGTGTTGATAACATTTTCCAATTGGCATGTAGAATTGGAGATGTTTGGAGGTTGATTGATGAGATTTTTAGCATGTGGGAATACATTGCCATTAAAAACCAGAAGGTCAAAAATTCTAAGCCATTCATATGTGGCAACAGTAAATTAGCTCCTGAAATGAAACATCTTCTAGAAGATATGACTATCACACCTTGGAGGGCGATGCAAGGAGTGAAAGATGAAAAATTGTCAAAACAATATTATCTCGTGTGAGGTCAGGGGAATTATCATTGGAGGAAATGTCTGAAGAATTTCAAAATTAAGTTTGTTGAAATATTTTTATTTATTTCTAGATTATAATTATATTTTAAATAAAACATGTTGTTCTTGGTAGTATTTGTTATACATATCATTATATTAACTTTTTGTTACTTTATCTATGCAGTCACAAAGTTTACATGAAAATTCAAGAACAAATGGTTAGATTGTTGAATGAAGATAGTTGGGATGATGTCGTACGCAACTATCCAGATTCAAGTTCTACATCAACATTAAAAGCTTTTTATATTGCATTTAAAAAGGTATCTTGATTTATACATTCATTTTTATTCACCTGTGTACTATTTTTAATTTATAACTTACACATATATTTGTTTATTTTATAAAAGATGAGGAAGGATGATAATGGAGTGCCAGATAGTTTCAAAACCTTTATTGAAAAAATAAAGATCGAAAGATAGAGGAAGAAACGTATTAAGGATATTCAACTTGATCCAACTCTTAATCATTTCATTTGGAATAGGCTAGACACTATTCAATATCAAGTAATACAAGGCGACTGTGAAGACATTGCTAAACTCATACCTAAAAGGGATTATGCCCTAGTCATTGCAGATATTCCCCATGGTTTCAATATTCCAAACATTGACTATGATAGTGACCCTTATACTTATCAAGCTTTTAGTAAAGTGGTTGCGGGATTTGTAGAAGTCACGTCATCACCATTATGGAGATTTGTGACATTTCATTCAGACACACAATTGGCAATGATATTGTCAAGATTCAAGGCGAAAACAAATTCAAGGATGCAGCTTACATGGTAAGACGTTTAAAATGTATATTTGATTAATATTGAAAAATTTATTTATGTACAAGTTAATTGAACTTTTACTATTTCATGTTACAGGGAAAGGTCAAATCTTCTTCACAATGAAGATCAACGATTTATAAATGATTGTGAGTTCATTCATATTGATAGTTGGGCAAAAGATGATAGCCATATGTCTATGATTTTCAATCGGGTAGACAGAAAGAGTCATAGCCAAATACTGACTTATGATGCTGTTGTGAGAAAACTAACATATGAAGACAAAGAAGCAAAAGGAGAGATAGTTAACATTTATCAAAACCCACAATTATTGATTAACTATCTTATAGACATTTGTTCAAATGAAGGAGATTGGGTTTTGGATTTATTTTCTGGTTCAGGTAAGTTTTATTATATGGAATTGAATTTCAATATGTTATTTTTTTAATTAATATGTCATTGTACTAATTTAGTTCATTATTTCTTTTGTGCTTGATAATTAGGTACAACACTAGCATGTTGCCTTCAAAAAGGAAGAGATTGCGTTGCAATTGAAAAAGATCCAGTACAATGAAATTTCATTCAACAAAGAATTAATGCTCTTCAATTCCTTCCAGATGCAATGTAAGAAATTAGGTTTAAGAAAGGGGACTTTAGTGAATCATGTGTAGCAAAAAAGGCAAAGGAACCCCAACCACCATTACATGGAATGTTTGGAAAGACATACATTGGGAGTTTCGCAAACATCAAAGACCCATTAGAAGAGGAAAATGAGCAAAATGAAACAGAAAATATTGTGGAAGAAGACAATGACAAAACTCTAGAGGACGAAGAGTTTGGATTACGTGACATTGTTGATTAAATTTAAGTTATGCTTGTAAATCAAGCTTTGCAATGTTTTGACTTTGACATTTTATGAGAAGAATAAACACTCAATTAGGGTTGTTATACGTTCAATATTGGTAATATGTGATTTTTGCATTGATTTTTAAGTTAATCATTATTTTTTGAAAAAAAAGTGATTTTTATTATTTTTTTGACATGAAATTTATAGAAAAAGCTATTATTTAACCATTTTTAGTTAAAATTATCGTATAAAAATTGTGATTTTGACATGTCAATTCTAGCAAAAAATTATCAAAACGTGTAGTTTTTTAGTTATATTTATGTTGAAAATGGTTATTTTTATGTCCATTGTTAAAAAATATTGTTTTTTAGAAACAATTATTTTATGTGGATTGAAAAATTAATTAAGGATGTATAAATATGTAGAATATCGAAAAGTCTAAATATCGACCTTCTAATCTATCCAAAGGTCCTACCCCATGCTGCCCTGGTGGGGCTCTACCTCGGATGGATTTGGAACTACGCGAAGGGAAGCTGCCTCTGCTATAAGCTCTTTAACAAGCTATAAAACTAAAAGGGATGCTGCGGGCTTGGATGCCTCCGCTCTAGCTGGCTTTGTTCCTTTATTTTCCACCTAGGTTGCTCTTGTCTCTACCATTGGACGCAGTTATGGGTGCATTTGACCGAGATGGAGATCCAGATTCTGCGGTTGATTATGCAAAAGGTGATTCAGTAGATTTAAAAATGCAAAACAATAAAAACCTCACGAAAAAAATTTAAAATTAAAATAAAAAACAAGAAAATGTGAAGAAAACGACCACTTCAAAAATTATCAAATTTACTAAATAATTATTTACATTTTATATATTAAAAAATTTAAAGCCAAAAAACAGGGCTTTTAAAAAAGGAGTGTGATGCAGAATGCTCACCTTTTTAAATCAGCATGAAAACCACTACAATTCTAAAACATGATGTACATAAAAAAAATTAAAGTGCCAAAAAATATGCTCTAAAAAAAACATGTGTGTTCTGCATCACCCCTTTTCAAAATCAGGTCACTTTTTTGCTATCTCTACGAAATGGGTAACAGTATCAGTTCCCGTTTCAAAGTTTACATTGTTTTAGGTAGATGCTCTGATCCTGCGTTACCTACGGTTGTGCCTCAAAGCTTACGAGTCCCAGATTGATAATTTAATGTTGGAGTTATAACACACAAAATTTCCCCAACAGTCCACATACCTGCAATAGTTCCATTTGAACGTTAAGTACAAGAAGGGAAGCACCAATAACATTGAAAACTACCTCAACTGACCAATGATGACATTGATCATTGTGCTCGACTCTTGTGGGCACGAGACTTTGGGGTTGCTTCATATTTATAAGAGCGATCCAGAATTCGACAACACATACCAGACACTCTTGGAAGGTAAGCAAGTTCCAAATTTTCACCTCCAAGATACATTGTTATGAAACTTATGACACATTTGTGTTCCTACAAGTGAGCATGCCAAAATTATTTTTGAGGTGCACTACAGTCAGGTCAGTGGACATTTTGTATTAGAGAAATCAGTGGATGTACTACAAAAGCTTTTTTATTGGTCAAACCTTCGTGAGGATGTTCGTAAGTGCATTTGATCCTGCATTTCCGACATTATTACCAAACCAACCATTAAGAAGCAAGGCCTATATATTCCTATTCCTACTCCTAGTTGACCTTGGGAATCCACCTACATGGACTACATATTGGACCTTACTTCTACTAAGCACGACAATGACTGCATTTTCATGGTCGTCGATAGATTCTCTAAGATAGCCATTATGGCAGCTTGCAAGAAGAGTATCACAATAGAGACCACTATTAATCTCTTCTTTGAGCCAGTATGGGTACACTTTGGGATCCTAGGGTCCATTTTCCCAGATCGAGACAACAAATTCTTAAGTGTATTTTTGTCAAGTCTCTGGTCGATGCTAGATACCAAAATTACTAAGTCCATCACTTTCCACCCCAAAATTGATGGCCAAATAGAGGTTGTCAACATGATGATTGTACACATTTTGTGCATGTAAAAATCGAAACATCCATGCAGATGGGATGAAAGCCTCGCCTATTTCCAACATAGTTACAGTAAATATCTCCATAACTAAATAAGCCACAACCCCTTTCAGGTAGGTTTGGGATTTAAACCATTATGTCCCATTGATGTGGTCGTATCGTTTGTAGCCACTCAAGTAGATTCAAATCACATCCAATCTAAAACTGACAAGGATAATAGCTTCATTGAGCACATTCAACAGATCCACCATCAGGTCCATGATATATTGGACAAATTTAATGCTAAGTAAAAATAGTGCCATGATCAACATTAGGTGCTGCACAAGTTCCCGGTGGGAAACAAAGTTTGGAAACATTTTTAGAAGGAGTGCTTCATTGGACCTCACCACAAGATTCACCCACTTCGATATGGGCAATACACCATCACCAAGGATATAAGGTACAATGAATTTGAGCTCAGCATTCCACCTATCCTTGGTCTATACCAAATGTTCAATGTAGAGCATCTTTAGCCATACTTTCCACCATTGGTGGACGCATCAGACATTGTAGAACAACTCACACCAACAAAGCTAAGCCTAGATTGCATGGAACAAACCACAGGTGATTGGATCATGTACACATAGATCAAGAACACTTGCCAATAGAAGATACAACTATATCATGTTGTCAAAGCATGCCAACTCCTGCACTAAGGCAAGTGGCTCACGAGGAACAAAGTTTATTAGAAGTTTCCCCATCTCACAGAGGCACTCCATAGAATGGGGACCTTTTCTTCCTAGGAGGAGAGGACTAATCCAGGTGGATATTGGTGGCCACTCGCCTATTCTACTTGGACCCCCACCACTATCTCTTTCAATTTTTCAGTTTCCTTAATTGTAGTTATCACTGTGATAATTTATTCGAAGTAATAAGAAGGAAAAACCAAAGGTAACCACTATCCACTTTTGGATATTAGGACCTAGCCTTCCTGATGCTCAGAAAGGGCTCTCTCTTTAAGATCTAACTTTGTTTTAGTTAAGAAGTTTTAGACTAGCTATGTTTGATCAAGGGGTTTTGATTTGTTTGAGATTGGGTGGTGGGATCTCTTAAACAGATGGATAAATTGATGTCTTTTGGACCATTGGGATATGGAGTCAACTAATAAGGAAGCAAGGCTGGATAAAATCACTAAAGGGGATGTTCCAAGGGCAAGATAGTAGAATGTATTTCAGATGTTTGAGATAGAGGGGTGAAATGGTTTCACTCAGGGTGAGAGAGCAGTTAAGGGTTCTCAAACATGGATAATGATTGAGGAAGGAGGGGGTAATTGAAATCAAAGGGCAGTTAAGAATAATTTAACCTGGATTATTCATGAAATCAATTTAAACCAAAGAAAATTTAAGAATTCTTTAATTTAAATATTAGAAGAAAACATTCAAATGCTTAGCTATTAAAACAGAGTGTGATTTAAACAAGCTCTGAAATACATCTCCAGTTATAGCATTTATGAATAACTTTGAGAAATTGACAAAGACACATGAAAATACTTGTATGAAACTCGCTCAACACATGAATCCATGGAGCAGTGTGATCTTTATTAATCAATCCAACTTGCTGGCTCATCAATTGATACAATAACCTTCTGGGTCTTCTTGATAAAAAAGTCTATAGAAATGTCTAATAGAATCCACACTACATGCTTCGAATTGTGAAGTATTTATACAGAAAATTATTACAAAATACCTCAAACTAATTTGAGATTTAATCTAGGAAATAAAAATATCTTCTTTCAAGAAGATAGAGATAACTATTGAAATGCTTCATGATGTCCCTTTTATTTTGGTATTTCTGGCTTTTATGGTTTGATTTTAGCCCTTTATGTTGCTTTGTTGTTTGATATTTTATGCCGGAAGCTTCATTTACTTTAGGCTTTCATTTGATACACTTTGACACTGATAAACTTTAACTCTGTTGATCTGTGTTCATCTTTTTACTTGGTTGTTTTACTTTTACTGCACTTTAACCTTTTTACTGCATATTTCTTACAGTAAATCAATTAATTCTCCCATCCTTCAACATTAGGGAATTGGATTTTGAGCATCCTCCTATATATTTCATCTACATCGGTGTTCTTGGAAAAGTAGGCTTATTGATAGACAAGTGTTTTACTTCATGCTGGAGGTAAAACAAGTTTTCAAATGTATGATAGAGTACTTTGCCTATTGGCAATGCCTTGATTGATGATGTATTGACCTGTTCTTTTGCTAGCTCTCTAAATTTTCTAGGTTAATCCTGTTGTGTCATGAGCTTGTCATTTATCATTAAGGGACTGGGTAACCCTTTCTCTCACTTGTCCTCCAAGTTTATCATATTCTAACTCTTGTCCTCCAAGTTTAGCATTAAGTTTCTTTTGGAGAGAACCTTTCTTGCCTCCAAAATTGTCTCTGTTTTGTCCTCTATTTCCAATTCCTGAAGCTCATACTTATTTTTACTGTTAAGGAACTAGATAATTCTGGTAGCATCTTCCGGAATTTCTCCTAAGTCTTCATTTACTCTTCAGATGGCCTCTGTAGCAATCTTTATTAAATCTATTTGTTCAAAAATGACCTAAATAGATGGCCAAATATCATTGGCAGAGTCAATGATGTTGGCCCATAGGAGTTCCTTATCCTTCCCAAGGGGTTTCTTTAGTGTTAGGTCCTTCTCCACGGCTTTCAATCTCTCACTCATCTTGACAACTTTTTGCACTTCTTCTTTTTGCATGATTTTACCAAGCTTGTAATAAGTTTCCAAGCTTGTCACCTTTTCTTTGAGCTTATTCATCTCTGTTGTCTGTCTGGACATTTCTTCCATATCTCTAACCAAATTTGTTGCTTCTTCACCTGATGTATCTGGTGCTGATATAGACTCTATGGAAAATAGTTGTGTTGTGTCCATAGGGGCTATGGGAGCCAATGAGGTTTCTAGTGTGGAAGGAATAGTCGTTGAGACTATTGGGATGACATTCATTGATGTAGTGCCAAGATCATTTTGCTTCAATTAGATTAAACTATCCAATTCCTTCTCTATCTCTCTTAACTAATCATTTAGTTTGTGGACTAAGTCCATCAACTCCTCATGCCTAGTTTCATTTTCCAAGACTTCCTATGTCTAGGGATGCCGCAGCTGAGGTATCTTCAATTTACTTTTGAGTGTTGCAATGTCATAATTATTTTTCTTGATCAGTTTTTCAGTGGCTTTGATGTCTTTGGGATCATGTCCCAATTCGATCACTAAGTCTTCCAAAGACTTGATTTTGGTGTCTTTGGCCTGTGGTGAGGCCTTTTCGAACTAATACCAGGCTGAAATGTTGTTCAATGAATTCTGCAACTAAGGGGCAGCTATGGATTTTCCTATAAGGGTGGAGTAAATCATTTATCCAACATGTTTTTGAAATTCAATGTGGTCAATGGGATGAATATCCATTTCCAATACCTCAAAATCGATCTTCTTGAAATCCACTGATGTCCTTGGTTGTTGTACAATTGGCTTTATGAAGGACATTTGCATTTTTCATTCCTTGATGTCAAAAGCTGACATCAACCTCATTTGATTAGTAGGTGTAAGCTTGAGATAATGTGCATAAGATTGTGCCTTCAGTTTCTCATTTTTCATCTTGATTTCCTTGAACCTGTCCTTTATGTCCATATCTTTATCAGCAGGCCTACTAAATAAGACTTATACACTGAGTTGCCTTTCTAACATTTGAGTTCGTGATTTAGATGGCTCTTATGTTTCTCTAGATAGAGTTGTGCCCTTGCTCATGTCTAACTCCATATTAGTTATTTCTGCTGAGCCTTCTATGTCTTCCTATTCTGAAATAGGATTGAACCTTAGCCTTTTGCTCTGGTTGGCTTCATATTGCACATTTGAAGTGTCCATCCCTAAACTGGAGGCTTCCTCTCTATTACTCTTGGGATTCTTTTCCTCATTCTGAGGAGTCTGCAAAATGGCAAAGGTACTCATGGTTGCTTCTTGTTGTGGTACCTATAGGAACGAGCTTTCTCCAAGTTGTCTTTCTAAATCAAAAAAGGTATTTTCAACATCTACCTATGTACTATCCCTGTCTATGAGAGCATTTTCCAATCAGATTGATTGGCATAAATTTATATCTCTGATAAGGCCCCAATTTAACCTTTTGTATAATTTTAGTCATAAACCCTTGAGGGTCATATCTCCACATGAAACTGTTTTGGAACTTCACTTGTTACAGAATCTGATCTACTTCCTACCCTACTTCTCTGAAATTGCAAATGAAAGGGCCTAATTGATTTTTGACTTTGAACTGAGTTCCTTTCTTGGCCGAGACAAAATTGACTTCATCAGAGTTCATTATCTGCCTATAATATTGTAGAGAAAATAACCTCATGGGAAGGTATTTGGGGAGTTTGAAGGGGGTTTGCTAGCAAGCATATATTCTTATTTCAATGTGATTTTGGTAAAGGTACCAATCTCCCACTTTACTTTGCTTGGAAAATTGGAGGACTCTTTTGATTTCTTGATTATTCTAGGTGGAGGACTTCCTATCATCATGGTCATGACTAGATGACAAAAGAGTCAATGAAGTTTGTGTAGGTGTATGATCATGAATACTTGTGGAAAAGTGGTTTCCAAAATATAACAGACCTGGGTTGGCCTCTATTATCTAGCTTTTGGAGGGTGAAGGGAAATCTGTCTGACTCATAATACAAAAACATACGGTATAGTACATATGAGTATTTGAATACTCCCTCATTGTGGATTCTGGTAAACTGCTCATGCATCCTTTCGACTATGAATTGGGCATAATTGTACAAAGTAGCAAGAGGATTTCCTGGGGTGAAAATAGACATGATGGCGAGGATGAGCTCATCAACAAATTCATCTGTGGTGCAACCTAAAATACATGATATCATAGTCACAATATGCTTGCCTATTTTAGAGAAAATGGCAAAAACATATGGAGGGGCATCTTTAGGAATGTGTTTCTTTTCTACAATGAAAGTTTAGAATATTTGGGAAAGTCTAGAGGGAGTCAACTTGGTGTACATTTCTAAAAAATCCCCAATGGCGAGTGGGGTCAAGTTTGGACCTGGTTGGACTTGCAACATCTCATTAATTGATTCAACTATAATTGTGAACAAAACCTTTTGGTTAGGGGACATTATATCTCTCTGGCTGGGAATGTGAAAGGAATGGCACATATGGAAAATTTCGGGAAAAATATGTACTTGGGGAATCTGGTATTTGGGCAAATTGGAGTCCCAAAGGCCAATGTCATCAGAATGGTTCAGATATCTATATTTACTCAAACAATGAATTTTGAGCAGCACCTCATATGCACTTGTATCTCTGATTTGAAAATCCTTGTTCGCTAGGGGGAGGTGGTCAAGGTCGAATTGGGGAGTGGTGATAGGTTTAACATCCATGGCAACGGGGGAAGACATAATTCAGTTCTTGTAGATATGAATTTGGCAATACAGGTTTATTCAAAGGTTTTGAAGGACATTGGAAGCTTTTAGAAGGGTTTGGGCACAGCCTTTTAAATTTGAAGTAATTCCAATCAATTTTACTTAATTAAAAAACTTTAAAGACTGAACGTTTTCAAATTGAACGAGTTGTCTGGTAATTTGTCTTCAAATACCTGTAATTGGGAGAATTAACTTCAAATTCAGAGTTCACAACAATTGCAGAAGTTTGAATGGCTCTTGGCACGAACTAAGAGGTTGATTGGGGTCTCTGCAGCTTCTTTGGGAGTGGAATTTGAGTTCAATTGGTGAATTTAGCAATTGTAGTGTTGAAAATAGAAACACGAAATGCTAAAAATGGCATTACTATAGATAACATTTCAGGATATATTCCAATTTTAATTTGTCCTCGAATTAAAATTGAGAATTAAAATGCGAATTTAGTCTTACCAGCTATTTGAAAAATAATTAATTAATTCATATTGAGTTAATTAGTTAGAGAAATTCAAACATGAAGTCTTTGTGAAGTCATTCAAAAATTATCCCTTTGATTGAGGAAGTTATTCCTTAATTAAGGAGACAAGGATGAGTTGTATTTAAATTGTAATTAGTTAGCTCAGCTAACTAAGTTAAGTCTAGTTAAATTAATTCCAAACAGTTTGAGGAACTAATTGTGAGTTCAATCAGTTAATGCATTCATGCATGCAACTAGTGTACTCTAGATAACTCAATATTCTCTCATAAATAACTCATGCATGTCATTTCAAACAAAGACCTAGTTGAGATTAAAGACAGGGAGAGTGTACTATCAGTTGGAGAAATTTTTCTATAAAGGAAACTCATCCATGCAGAAGGAATAAGGTTCCTTAAGGATTGCACAGTTCTGACAATGTGTTAGAGCAGGGTGTGAGATCAGTGTGAGTGATCATTGTTACACTTGGTAACAGTAGGATCATCTAGAGAAACTGCGCAAGGAAATAGGAGGCTGGGAGGGCAGAGGAGAAGGCTTGTGAAAATTCTTGTTAGCCTGTGAGCATCTAGGAGGATTGTACTGAGAGCTAGCTAGATGTGAGAGCTAAAGCTTTGTGTAATCCTAAGATATTTCCACTTGTATGTTAACACAAACATCAAGTTTTTTAGCTGAGGCTTTCCCCAGAGTATTCTTCTATGTTTCATGTGTGATTGTTTCCTTTTCTTTGTTATATGTGTTCTGGTTGATCTTGCTCAAAATCGATTAAGCTTCCGCAAGTTTGATTGTAGAAGTAGATTAAGTATTTTACTTTACTACATTGCGTAATTAGTTTAATATATAGTAAGAATTCCTACATGCTATCAGAGCAAAGGTGATCAAAACAGATAACAATATACAAAGAAGCGAAAAGTTCGAAGTTTGAAGTTCTTCATTGCAGGTACAAAAACAATTTCTTATCACATCTAAAAGTTCACCAATGGCATTCAATGGCTTGATACTCGAGTATGCCGTGGATGGCAGCTCGAATTACATAACATGTAAGGATCGCATGGAAGCGATATTAGAAGACAATGGTTTGAAGGACTTCATTGATCAAGAAGTCCCTAAGCTTGTAGCAGCTAGTGCCCAAGAATTAGCGAAATGGAAGAAATGTGTGGCGAGAGCGAGGAGGATTCTTCTAGAGGGAGTTCGAGACCATATTCTCTCGAGTATCCATGGGAAGGAGACTCCATTTTCAATGTGGAAGACATTTAAGGACCTATATCAGAACAACAACGACTAGAGGAAACTGGCGCTGAAGGATAAGCTTCAGAAAATCAAGTGTGAAAACGGCGACACAATTTCTACATATCTGAACAAGCTCACCACCTACATAGATGAGCTTGGAAGTGTAGGAAACATGACATCCAATGATGATATGGTGAGTCTTTTTCTCCTCGGTCTTCCTAAGAGCTAGCATAGCTACCAGGACTCAGTGAATGGAAGAGAGAAACTACCAGATTGGGAATGACTGTGGTCGGATTTGATGGAGGAGGAGATTAGGAGGAGCACTTGAGATGGTTCTTCATCTAAGCATGATGATGAAGAAAATCTAGCCTTAGCCAGTAAGGCAAGGAAAGGGAAGGAGAAGGATTCTCATCCCAAATCAAGTCCTTCTCATGGAGGGAAGAAGATTGACAAATCTAAAGTGAGATGCTTTAATTGTCATGAGGTGGGCCATTATGCAACTAATTTTCCATTGATGAAGTCAAAGAAGGGATCCTTGAAAGGATATGAAGGTGAGGCATTTCCCTCTTAATTCGAATTAGATTTTACCCTCATCGCATGCATGGTTTCATCGATGATGGGTTGTGATTGGTTTCTTGACAGTGGATCCTCATTCCACATGACCAACAATAAAAGTTTATTCAGTAACTTGGAGGAAAAATACCTCAAGATACTCACAGATATTGGTCATGATGAAAGGTTTAGTGTTTTAGGAGTAGGCATGGCTACTTTTTAGAGGGATCATGGAGCTCTCATCACCTTGTCAAATGTGAAGTATGTGCCTGGACTAAAGAAGAACTTGGTATCAATCGCTATGTTGAAGGACAAAGGCTATGATGTTGTCTTCGGTAAGGGAAAGGCTTTCCTTAGACACATCACCATGGGACAGGTGAAGAAGATCATTTCACCAATCAAGAACATGTATGCTCTTAAGGTTCAGGATGCATGCAAAGCCTTGAGGAGCAAGAAAAACGTTAGAGACTTGATGGTTGAGAGGGAGAGTAAATTACCTCTCAACATATAGCCCCAGAAGAAGTCTCAGATAATTGTGGAGGAGCCATAAGTGGAGATGTTGAGAGGAGACTGAGTGGAGGCATCCACTCATGCAGAGACCTCCAGTAGGGGAAAATTTCGAGCCAAGTGGACAAAGAGAACACATGCAACCATACCTCTAGGTGTGAGGTGGGGCAATGTGAAGTGATAGTCCCAATAAGGTTGAAATATGTGTAGGATCCTTGAGGTACCTAGCCTCTTTGATTAGACATTGCTACGGGAGCCCTGAAGAGGAGTAGCAGGATTGGTCGAGTTGGTAGAGATGGATGTGAATGGAGTAGTAGAGGGAGCTTCAGCGTTAGAGGGTGCTTCTAGCTCAACAGGGAGGTCTGTTGGGAGATTATTTACTTACGTCTCATTAACTGAGATGTATTGCAGCAGTGGACAACACAATGCAACAATATGATAGGAGGCGCAGTGCAGATTCAGTGTTGGGAGAAAGGACCAACAACAACACGGATGCAACAGGAGGAATCAGTGGGATTGATGCAGTCAGAGATCAAAGTGACAGAGGCTAGACCAGTCAGATACTGAAGAGCACAGAGAAGGATTGACAATAGTGCAGAAAGGCTGAGTTAGCAAAAAAGCAAAGTTTCCAGTCGACAGAGGCAATAGTAGTCAGAGACTTTGATGACAGAGGCATCATACTAATTCAGGTTGGATATTTTTTTGTTTATGGAGTTGTTGGAGCAACAACACATGAGAGAAGTGTTGCATGCAAAACATTCTGAAGGTTCAGGATCAGGATCGAGTTGAATTTCTTTCCTGTTGAGAGGGAGTGTTGAAAATAGCAACAAGAAATGCTAAAAATAAAATCGCTATAGATAGAATTTCAGGATTTATTCCAATTTTAATTTTTCCTTGAATTAAAATTTATAATTAAAATTCGAATTTAGTATCACCAGCTATTTGAAAAATAATTAATCAATTCATATTGAGTTAATTAGTTAGAGAAATTCAAACATGAATTCTTTGTGAAGTCATGCAACAGTTATCCCTTCGATTGAGGAAGTTATCCCATAATTAAGGAGATAATGATGAATTGTATTTAAGTTGTAATTAGTTAACTCAGTTAACTGAGTTAAGTCTAGTTAAATTAGTTCCAAATAGTTTGAGGAACTAATTGTGAGTTTAGTCAATTAATGCATGCATGCATGCAACTAGTGTACTCCAGATAACTAAAGATTCTCTCATAAATAACTCATCCATGTAGTTTAGACAAAGACCCAATTGAGATTAAAGACAAGGACAATGTACTACCAGTTGGAGGAATTTTCCTATAAAGGAAACTCATCCATGCAGAAAGAATAAGGTTCCTTGAAGATTTCATTGTTCTGACAGTGTGTTAGAGCAGGGTGTGAGATTAGTATGAGTGATCGGTGTTACACTTGGTAACAGTAGAATCACCCAGAGAAACTGTACAAGGAAATACAAGGCTTGGAGGGCAGAGGAGAAGGCTTGTGAAAAGCCTTGTATGATAATACAGATAGTGGGGTTTTTAGCTGAGGCTTTCCCTGGGGTATTCTTCTATGCTTCATGTGTGAATGTTTCTTCTTCTCTATTATATGTGTTCTGGTTGATCTTGTGAAAAATTGATTAAGCTTCCGCAAGTTTGATTGTAGAAGTAGATTAAGTATTTTGCTTTAGTACATTGCATAATCAATTTAATCTACAATAAGAATTTATACATGCAGGAGTCACACTGATTTGTAGAGGTTTTACAAAGAAAATGAGTGAAAAAGGAGGAAAAAGGGCTTCTCGGCCTTTTTATTTATCAACGGTCATTTTTTGGCGGGTAATTTACACATGAACAGTGGACGGTTTTTCAGGTTGAGCGAGGAGGCAGTATTTAGGAAAGTTCACCTGATCTATGCCAGCACTCGACACGTAGCAGAGACGGGGTCAGGCAAAACCACTTTATCAAGTGGATAACAGTCGCACATAGGGTGAACCTGATATGGTTGTGGACCGTCGAATGTGGGCACTGATGATCAGACGGTAGTCTCGTGAGGGATGTGTGCAAATGATATGAGCATTGGCTTTCGGAGGGCCTAGGGCTTTAATCCTTGATGGTTTGGGTTTATTTAGGATTTAATCATGGGATTAAATGATTAGGCGAGGCTTAATGATGGGATTAGTCTAGCTTTACCACGCAGTGGTAAATTAAGTCGGGAATATGGGGTAAAGTGTAGTTTATAACTAAATTAAGGGTTGCGATATTTATATAGGGGACTTAATTATATACGGAAAAGGTATATTGGGAACTACAATATTATGTTTAGAAATTAATATGAAATGAGTAGAGTGAACATGCCACTAAGCATAATGTAACATTTGTGCAGTTTATTCACATAAACTTTATACTTAAAATAAAATCTTTTTGTGGGTTTTTTGAATGAAGTGGAATTTTAACTGGGGTTATTTACTTTTCCTAGCCAAATGAAGTTTATCCTTAAGAAAAGGGGTTTTATTAGGGTAATGAAGGGAAATGAATTTTATGAAGGGAATTCTAACACTTGGTGTCCATAAATCATTAAGTCGACGGTCTGGTCCCACCAAAAGTTAGAGAAATGCTCTAATCCTTTATGACTTGAAGGATTTTAAGAACTAGAACTTACTTGTCGATGGGGAAATTAGTAAGTAAAGGGATGAAAAGAATGAAGGGGAGTTAATTCAATGAACTTGTAAACCATTTGTTTTCCTTTTTAAATTCTCATGCACATTGAAACATATAATCAAGCATGATATATGTGCTTTTATCCAATCAACTTTATACTTCAGTAACCTTTCTTCTACTTACCCATTACTTACCCTAACATTTTTCTTCATTTTATTTGGGTGCATTTAGATTAGCGGACCCTCATCATTCATTTTTCTTTTGAAAATTAAACTATCTAATTATAAAATTATATCATCCAAGGGCTCAGATTAAATTGATGAGCTCCTTTTATTTTCTCTACCTATCTAATGATCTGCCAGATTAAATTGTTTGGTCATATTTTATTCTCTAACTATAAAAATAAAATTCAAAGCATTAAATAGTCAAGATTAATCAGTTTTACTACCATGGGTTGTGGCATGTATGACAAGCTACATATAACCATTATTTAAGATAGTAAAGCAGTAAAATAGTTGTGGAATTTAGACTTGCACACTTTCATGATCTATTTTTGTTTTTGGGGTTCATATTTTTTCATTTTTGATCTTTCCTTATTCTTTTTGTTCTTTGATGTTTCTTTTAGTACATACCCTCTTACATTTTTTAAATTTTTAATATGGAAAGCATTCGCAGAAAGCAAAGTTATGTACAATATTACAAGGCTCAAACTTAGCCAATTCAAAAATATGAATCCTATCACTATAGGAATCTAAAACTAGCTCCACTTGGGGGTGGCATTTCCTAGTGAAGGGTCAAGAACTCTAAAGATCAGTAGCCTTCGAATTTTGGGTAAAGCTACCTTGCAAAGTGTCCTTCTGTGAATCTGCATTATTGATACTTATGACAGTAAATCTTTCAAAGCTTAGGGCCTTCTCTCTCGGCTTCAACTTCAAAAGATCAGCATCCAATCCAATATACACTCTGCAATGTTATGTACAATGATGGAAAATATAGTGAACTACTATAAGTCAGTGGAAAAGTAGTGCTTCAACATCATACCATTACCAGGTCCTCCTGGTAGATCTGATCCATCTATGTTTCTCAAGAAAAAGGCATTGTGGCCTCTGTAGCCAAAAATGACATAAGGCCCCTACCATAGAAAATCAAATTTTCTGTGCTTGCCTTTATCTTCCCTCCTTGAATCCCACTTGAGAACTTTTTCTCCTATGTGAAAATCATCTTCTTTAGTCTTTTTATCAAAGACTTTCTTGATTTTTTTCCTGGATTATCTGTGATTTTACATAAACCTCTTCTTTGGTCTGCTATAGGTGAATAGTTTGGTTTATTATTCTCTGAATGTCATTTGATTCCACCTGTAGTTCTTGAAGGATTTTCATGATTGGCACTCCCAAGGATGATGGGAAGACTGCATCCATCCCATAAACCAGCTGATAAGGTGATGTTCCAATGGACTTCTTAGTAGTCAGTCTATCTGCCCATAAGGCATTGACTAAGTTTTTATTCCATGTCTTTTTATTATCCTCCATTCACTTTTTGATAACATTGACAAGGCTTTTTTTGGATGACTCTGCTAGTCCATTACCTTGAGAGTAATAGGTTGTGGAATGGTCAAGGGTAATATGGTATTTATTACATAAATCTATCATTCTTTTGGACTTAAAGGCTATTGCATTATTAGTAATGAGCTTTTGGGGACATCCAAATCTTGAAATGATATTACTCTCTAGGGAGGTGATTATGATAGTGTTTGTGGCTAGCCTAGAAGGTACGACCTCTATCCATTTGGTAAAATAGTATGTGGTTGTTAGAATCCACTTATGTTGAGCTGAGGATGGGGGGTGTATCTCTCCAATGAATTCTGACCCCCATTGTTGAAATGGCATCTCAGTGGAAATTGGTTTAAGAGGCAAGGGTAATAGTTTCCTCTTTCCCTCAAAAATCTCGCATTTCTGACAGGAGGTCACATGTTTTTTGACATCTGCAAACAAAGTAGGCCAGTAGAAACTAGCCCTTAGAATCTTGTCAAGAGTACTCTTCCAGTACAAGTGTCCACCACAGTTCTCTGCATGAAACTCTTGAAAAATTTTGTTAGCCTCATCTTTTAATAAACATGTTAAGAGAATACCACTATTGTCCTTCCAAAACAAAGAATTATCTATAACACAATATCTTAATGACTTCCTTTTTAAGGATCTAGCTTTGGTTCTTGTCAGTCCATGAGGAGATTTTAAATTTAGTAATACAAATGTAATATCTACATACCATGGTGATTCAGTAAAGGGTTCACTAATCTGTGGAGTCACCATATCCTCCTGATCATCCAAAGCACTAATGAAGTTGATATCAAGGGCCTGACAATTCAATTTAGCCATTATTTTGGCTAAGCCTTGGCCTTTGATGATATTGGTAGGTTTTATCTCTATGTCATATTCCAATATTGTGGCAATCCACTTGCCTCGTTTTCCTTTAGGCCCATTTTGAGTCAAAATGTCCTTAACTACAATGTTTGGAACATAACCAATGATGTGAGAGTACAGAAAGTATACTTTAAAATCATTGATAGCTTTAACCAAAGCCAATGCCTATTTTTCCAAGATATTGTATTTTAGTGTGGCATCTCTTAATGATTTACTAAATAATGCTATTGGTTGTTCATATCCTTGATTGTTCCTTTGCAACAAGACTTCTGCAATGGTGTGTTCTAAAGAAAATGAAAAAATAATAAAATATTTGTTGAAGTCAGGACTAATCAGGACTCGAGTCTTGGTTAATTCTTTCTTAATAGCTTAGAATGATTGTTTGGCCTCCAATGTCCACTTAATTGATGAGTCCTTTCTAAGAATATTATTTAATTCACTAATTAATTCTGCTAGATTTGAGATGAATCTCCTAAGAAAATTAATCTTACCTAGAAATGATTGTAGCTCATTTATGTTTCGGGGATGGGAAATAGTCAAAATGGCTTATATTATAGTAGGGTCTATCCTAATCCCATATTTAGATATGGTGTGTCCTAATAGCTTTCCCTCTTCAAGACTGAAAAGTTTCCTTTTAGGATTTAAAGAAATCCCAAATTTCCTGCATTTGATAAATACTCTTCTGAGATGGTCTAAGTGTTCATTATTTGATTTAGAGAAATTGTAATGTCATCCTGGTATACTACTAATAAATCATGGATTTCTTTGGCAAAAGCTATATCCATAGCTCTTTGAAATGTGGCACCTCCATTCATTAATCCAAAGGGCATCTTCAGATACATGGAGGTACCCCAAGGAGTAGTAAACGCAGTTTTGGGTTGGTCCTCAAGTTGGACTAATATCTGGTTATAGCCATAGAATCCATCTAATAGTGAAATCCTATATGAGCCCACTACCCTTTGCAATATATGGTCCATTTTCGATAAGGGGTAGTTGTCTTTTAAAGAAACCTTGTTCAAGTTTCTAAAATCTAAACAAAGTCTAATTTCACCTGTCTTTTTCATAGTTGTAACTATGTTTGAAATCTAATCTGAGTATCTAATGGGTGCTATTATTTGGGAACCAAACATCCTTTTAACCTCTTTTTCTATGGATGGCATAAGAACTAGGTTTATCCTCCTAAGTTTCTATTTGAGAGGTTTATGATCTTCTCTTAGAGGTATTTTGTGTTGGATTATGTTGGTGTCATAAGATTTTAAGTCTTCCTAACTCCGTGCAAATACATCCTGGAACTCTTTAAATTGATTTATATATTTGACCTTTTCCTCTGAGGGCAAGGCTTTAGATATCTTAATGAGCTTTGGATTATCTTCAGTTCCTATATTAACTTCTTCTATGTCAGCTCTTAGAGGTTCCATCTTGGGCTTTCTAGCTACATCATTAGAGTCAAACAAATCCTCTAAAGTTACTAATCCTTTAGGCAAAAAATTATCTTTCAAATTAAGAATCTCAAGATCATCATCCATTATTTCATCTATCTCTACATTCTCTAAACTATCTATTTCTACTTTAATAAATTTAGTTGGTTTATGTACATCAAAAACATTTACATCTAATGTACTTTCTACATTATTGTCTATTGTGCAGTCAGTATCTATCTTACAGTTCTGAAACTCACCTTCATTTTTCATGAAATCATAGATCTGAGAGTCCTGGGAAAATATCTGCCAATACTTAAGGTTGTCTGGTATAACAAGCATGTGTTTGACCTCTGCAGCGTACTGGTGGTTTGGTTAGAATGATAATTTACATGTACTAGCAAAGGTAGCCAGACTGTGGGCCTACATGTTTTATTTTGTTGGAATGGCAACAATGTTTGATTCTAGGAGGTCCTTGACCAATTCTAAAGCAATATCCCTATATCTACCCAGCCTAGGGTTGTTGATAGAATATTCACCACTAATTTGTTTTGTAATTAGCTCTAAGTCTCCCATGACAAAAACTCTTTTGGCTCCCAATTTTATAACCAATTGTAACCCTAGAATAAGGGCTTCATATTCAGCCATGTTATTGGTACATTTGAAGTTCAATCTGAAAGCATGACCCTCAACATGGTTATTTTCCATATTATGGATCCAGATTCCTGCATTGGCCCTAAACCTATTTACATACCCATCAAAGTCTAAATTCCAAAATGACTCATGGAATATGTTCTCACTACCAACTATTCTGCATTTAAGGTCTTTGGCGGTGATTTCCTTCTTATCAGATTCTACATTGTATAAGATGAAGGAGTCCATTTCTGAGTGCATGGAGTATATCAGAGAGTTTTGGGGCTTCTCCTTACTACTAACCATGTACTTCATCAATGTCTCCCTATATAATTTTCTTGGTTGGCCAAAAACAGATATGGTGGCATAAGACATATCTAACTACAAAGGTCCCTGCAATTTTTCTACCCATGAGCGAGATAGTATCATTCGATATTTTGGTGGGATATCTGCAACTACAATGTCCATTAGAATTCTCTTTGCAGGGCACTGTAAAAGAGTCACACACAAGTCTTTGATCAAACCAAGGCATTTAACCTAGCTGGAGTCAAAAGAAATAAATCCTTATAATCCCTGGTATTATCTAAGTTCAGCCTTTCCATTATTGCTTTTGGCATGAGATTGTGGGATGCTCCTTAGTCCAACATAGCATTATGCAAAATTTTATCATGAATATTTAGGCTGATGTAAACGGAGGAACTCCCCCTTGCTGATGAATTCCATTGGCCTCAGGGCCAAACAACGATTCAGGGTGGTCATCATTTAAATTAATAGAATCCTCTCCCTATCCTCTGTTCAAAGTGTCAGTTATCTACGACCTATATGTTTCTTTTTTTACCAGTTCGGTCAGAGGAACTGATATATTTAACTTAGCTATCTCATTTTTAATATTTAAAGGGAGTTGAGGTCTATTTTCTTCATTCAAATCTTCCTTAGTGTGTGCAGTTTGAGTGTCTTTATCATGTTTCTTAGTGGTAGGTATTTCAATCTGTGTTTCTACTATTTTACCTTGATTTCTTTTATCTTGATTCTTTTCAATGATTGGCTTTGTTTGGGCTTGATTAGAGGTTATATATACAATCCTAGGGGTTGAAGTTTCATGTGTTCCCCTAGGGAGAATTTGCAAAAGTTTTTTAACTGGAGATTCTTTTATTATCTTAGTATGATTTTGGATGGATCTTTTAATGGGATTCTCACTATTCTTCTTACTTCTCAAGCTATATTGTTTATGTACTTCATATATAACTGATTCATATCCCTACTTAAAATCGAAAGATTCACTAGATTCTAACTGTAACTGCCGAAGCATATATAACTCCTGTTCTTCTTGAGTAAGAAAAACAATGTCTTCCTCTGTGGTTTCCAGTAAGTTAATCTGAGTATCATCCTCTGCTTCTTGGTTTTGTGATTCTTCGTCATAGTTTTCTTGGAAGGATGGCCTAATCTGTTGGTCTAGTGTAGTATTTTTTGTAGCATTAGGGTTCTTCCTAAAATTTGGGTTTCTTATTGGGGGTTGTTGCTGTTGATTTTCCCATTGATTTTTCCTATCCATGATATCTAACCTATCCATAATTCTTTCTAAACTTTTAGCTAAAAGATCTACTTTGCCATCTAAAGTTGAAGTTTCTTCTTTAAATACAACTTTCTTTTCATTCCTCATTCGTGCTTTCCTAGCTAACAAGTTGGCTTCTACACTGACAACATTACTCTGCATTTGTTCAAGTGTTTCAAGATTTCTCTCCCTTAACTGGTATGACATATTAGCATCAAAACCATCATGGAACTTAATTAATGGTAGGTCAAGTGGGGGCTTAATGTTGGCTAGAATTGCATTATAGATATTATTAAACCTAGTGCAATAGTCCTGAACTGACATGTTGGGAGTTCTCCTAATATTGTCATATTCAGAAAGTATTTGCAATGGGTTCTTATTTCTTTCCCACCTATCAATGAATAACCTTCGAAAATTTTCTAGGTCTGCAATGTGGTTGGTAGGAAATGCTTTAAACCACTTCTTGACATCTCCAGTTAGAGTTTGGGCAAAGAGTCTCATTTGGACATCTGCCTCATCTATTTCATGCAATTCAAAAAAGTCAACCATCTTGTTTATACATTGTTGGGCAGTGTATTGACCAGTATCATCAAACAGGAAAATCTTACTCTAATAATCTGCAGGCATGACATGAAGTTGGGTAGCTAAAATAGGAGGAACATATCTATTTTCTGTTGCTGTGATTCTGGTTTGACTGGGGGGTAAATTTGAGGTGGTTGAAAAAGGGCTTGAAACTGATGGAGGTGAATTATATGATGATAAAGATGAATGACTAATAAGTGATTTAGGTGATTGAATTATGGTAGATACAATTGATGAAGTTTTGGTAAAGGAAGGTGGATTTACAGTGAGTGATGATAGTGAAGAAATTTGAGATGCAACAACAGTAAGGGCAACTAGCTCTAGAGATTGTTGAAGATAAGCACTATCTATATTACTAATCAACGTAGAGGTCAAGGCTTCTAATTTTTCAAAATCATCTAAGACAAATTTGTCCAAATCTGGATGAATAACCATTTTTGATTTGATGAGTTGAGTAAACTAAGGGTCTAAAACTGTTTCATGGATATCATTCTCAAATTTCGTTCTAAATAGTGAGAGGTCAAATGAAAAATTGAAAGGGACATCTTCTAAAGTTGAAAACTCCTCAGGGAGTGAATTGGATCTATCTAGCTCGCTACTACTGGCTTGAGTTTCTTCATTTTTTTGCTTCCTTAGAATTTTGTCTGGGTAATCCACTATAGTTGCAAGGTTTGGATCTGGGTTGGCACTAGTGTAGTGAATCTTTTTAGGAGCCATAATTTTAAGTTTTAAACTGTTTTTATGAAATTTTCTGAAAGCTTACTTCAGGTAATGACCTTAAGGGGTTCAAGATTCGATTGAAGGTTTCCTTAAAGTTTTTATGAGGCTGAAGATCGAAGTCCCCAGTGAGTTTCTAGAAACGTTATCACTCCGATAATTCATCATAAGAAGGAAAAACCAAAGGTAACCACTATCCACTTTTGGAGATCAGGACCTAGCCTTCCTGATGCTTAGAGAGGGCTCTCTCTTTAATATTTAACTTTGTTTTAGTTAAGAATTTTTAGGCTAGCTATGATTATTCAAGGGGTTTTGACTTGTTTGAGATTGGGTGGTGGGATCTCTTAAACAAATGGATAAATTGATGTCTTTTGGACCATTGGGATATGGAGTCAACTAATAAGGAATCAAGATTGGATAAACTCACTAAAGGGGATTTTCTAAGGGCAAGATAGCAGAGTGTATTTCAGATGTTTGAGACAGGGGTGAAAGGGTTTCACTCGGGGTGAGAGAGCAAGGCTTCTCAGACCCCGATAATGAATGAGGAACGATAGGGTAATCGAAATCAAAGGGCAATTAAGAATCCTTTAACCTGGATTATTCATGAAATCAATTTAAACCAAAGATCATTTAAGAATTCTTTAATTTAAACATCAGAATAAAACATTCAAATGCTTAATTGTTAAAACAGAGTGTGATTTAAAAAAGTTCTAAAATATATTTCTAGCTATAGCATTTAGATTGAAACACATATAATATTATGAATAAATTTGAGAAATTGACAAATACACATGAAAATACTTGTATGAAACTCGCTCAACACATGAATCCTTGGAACAGTCTGATCTTTATTAACCAATCCAACTTGCTGGCTTATCAACTGATACAATAACCTTCTGGGTCTTCTTGATCAAAAAGTCTATAGAAATGTCTAATAGAATCCACACTAAATACTTCAAATTGTGAAGTATTTATACAAAAAATTATTACAAAATATCTCAAACTAATTTGAGATTTAACATAGGAACTAAAATTATCTTCTTGCAAGAAGATAGAGATAGCTATTGAACTGCTTCATGCTGTACCTTTTATTTTGGTACTACTGGCTTTTATGGTTTGATTTTATCCCTTTATGCTACTTTGTTATTTGATCTTTTACGCTGGAAGATTCATTTACCTTAGGCTTTGATCTGATACACTTCGACACTAATACACTTTAACTCTTCTGATCTGTGTTCATCTGTTTACCTGGTTGTTTTACTTTTACTGTACTTTAACCTTTTTACTGCATATTTCTTACAGTAAATCAGTTAATTTCTCCCATGCTTCAGCATTAGGTAATTGGATTTTTAGTATCCTCCTATATATTTCATCTACCTCGATGTACTTGGCCAAAGTAGGCTTAATGATAAACAAGTGTTTTACCTCAAGCTGGAGGTAAAACAAGTTTTCCAATGTCTGATAGAGTACTTTTCCTGTTGGCAATGCCTTAATTGATGATGCATTTACCTGTTCTTTTGCTAGCTCTCTGATTTTTCTGTTGTAATCCTGTTGTGCCATGAGCTTGTTATTTATCACTAAGGGACTGGGTAACCATTTCTCTCTCAAAATTTGAAACTTAGCCATAAATTTGTCAATGGCTACCTACATATTCTGACACTTGTCCTCCAAGTTTAGCATTAATTTTATTTTGGAGAGGACATTTATCACCTCCAAAATTGTCTCTGTTTTGTCCTCTATTTCCAATTCTTGAAGCTCATACTTATTTTTACTATTAAGGAATTGGATAATTCTGGTAGCAACTTCCAGCATTTCTCCTAATTCTTCTTTTACTCTTTGGATGGCCTCTGTAGCCATCTTTATTAGATCTATTTGTTGAAAAATCACTTGAATAGATGGCCAAATATCATTGATAGAGTCAATGATATTGGCCCATAGTAGTTCCTTACCCTGGACAAGGGGTTCCTTTAGTGTTAGGTCCTTCTCAATGGCTTTCAATTCCTCACTCATCCTGGCAACTTTTTGCACTTCTTCTTTTTGCATGATTTTAGCAAGCTTGTAATCAGTTTCCAAGCTTGTCACCTTTTCTTTGAGCTTATTCATCTCTGTTGTATGTATGGACATTTCTTCCATAGCTCTAACCAACTTTGCTGCTTCTTCACCTGATGTACCTACCACTGACGTAGGCTCTGTGGAAACTGGTTGTGTTGTGGCCATAGGAGCTATGGGAGCCAATGAGGGTGCCAATGTGGACGGAACAACCATTGAGATTGTTGGAATGACATTCACTGATGCAGTGCCAAGATCACTTTGCTTTAATTGGATTAAACTATCCAATTTTTTCTCTGTCTCCCTTCACTGATCATTTATTTTGAGGATTAAGTCCATCAGCTCCTCACGCATGGTTTGGTTTTCCAAGACTTCCTGTGTCTGGTGATGTTGCAGCAGAGGTATCTTCAATTACTTTTTGAGTGCGGCAATGTCATCATTCTTTTTATTAATCATTTTTTCAGTAGCTTTGATGTCTTTGGGATCATGTCACAATTCAGTCACTAAGTCTTCCGAAGAATTGATTATGGTGTCATTGTTCTCTGAGGAGGCCTTTTCCAACTGATAGTGGGCTGAAATGTTGTTCAATGAATTCTACAACTGATGGGCAGTTATGGCTTTTCCTGTAAGGGTGGAGTAAATCATTTCTCCAGCCTATTTGTGAAATTCAATTTGTTCAATGGGATGAATATCCCTTGCCAATACCTCAAAACCAATCTTCCTGAAATCTTTTGATGTCCTTGGTTGTTGTATAGTTGGATTTATGAAGTACATTTCCATTTTTCTTTCCTTCATATAAAAAGCTAACATCGACCTCATTTTTTTAGTAGGTGTAAGCTTGAGATACTGTGCATAAGACTATGCCTTAAGTTTCTCATTTCTCATCTTGATTTCCTTGTACCTGTCCTTTATGTCCTTATCTTTATCAGAAAGCCTACTAAATGAGGAGACTTCTACACTGATCTTCCTTTCTAACATTTGAGTTTGTGATGTAGATGGCTCCTGTGTTTCTCCAGTTGGAGTTGTGCCCTTGCTCATGTCTAATTCACTATTAGTTCTTTCTGTTGAGCCTTCTGTGTCTTCCTATTCTGAAATAGGATTGAGCCTTGGCCTTCTACTTTGGCTGGCTTCATATTGCACATTTGAAGTGTCCATACCTGAACTGGAGGCTCCCTCTCTATTCCTCTTGGGATTCTTTTCCTCATTCTGAGGAGGCTGTAAAACAACAAGGGTACTCATGGTTGCTTCTTTCTGTGGTACCTACAGGAATGACATTTCATTAAGTTGTCTTTATAAATCACACAAGGTATTTTTAACATCTACCTTTGCACTATCCCTGTCTATGAGAGTGTTTTCCAACCACTCAGATTGATTAGCATATCTTTCTATCTTTGGTATGGGGTGATGAATGTAAGGCCCCAATTTGAACTTTTATCTAAGTTTAGTCATAAACACTTGAGGGTCATATCTCCACATGAAACTATTTTGGAACTTCATTTGTTGCAGAATTTGATCTGCTTCCTGCCCTGCTTCTTTAGAAATGAAAATGAAAGGGCCTAATTGATTTTTTTACTTTGAACTGAGTTATTTTCTTGGCTGAGACAAAGTTGACTTCATTATATTTCATTATCTACCTATAATACTCTAGAAAAATAACCTCATGGGGAGGTATTTGGGGAGTTTGTATGGGGCTAGCTAGCAATCATATATTCTTATTTCAGTGTGATTTTGGTAAAGGTACCAATCTCCCACTTTACTTTGCTTGGACAATTAGAGGACTCTTTTTATTTCTTTGACTTATTCTAGGTGGATGACTTACTGTCAGCATGGTCATGACTGGATGGAAAAAAGAGTTAATGAAATCTACGTAGGTGTATGGTGATGAATAATTATGGAAAAGTGTTGTCCAAAATATAACAGACCTGGGCTGGCCTCTAGTATCTAGATTCTAAGGGGTGAAGGGAAATTTGTCTGACTGATAATACAAAAAAATATGGTATATTAAAGATGAGTATTTGAATACTCTCTCATTGTGCATTTTGGTAAAATTCTCATGCATCCTTTCAACTATGAATTGGGCATAATTGTACAAAGTAGCAGGAGGATTTCCTGGGGTGAAAATATACATGAAGGCTAGCATGATATCATCAACAAATTCATCTATGGTACAACCCAAAATACATGAGATCATAGTCACAATATGCTCGCCCCTTTCAGAGAAAATGGTAGAAACATAAGGAGGGGCATCTTTAGGAATGTGTTGCTTTTCTATAATGAAAGTTTGGAATATTCAGGCTAGTCTAGATGGAGTGAACTTGGTGTACAGGTTTGAAAAATCCCCAATGGAGAGTGGGGTCAGGTTGGACCTGGTTGGACTTGCAACATCTCATTAATTGATTCAGCTGAAAATTGTGAGAAAAACCTTTTTCTCAGGGGAAATTATATCTCTCTGGATGGGAATGTAACAGGCATGGAACATATGCACAATTTCAGGAAAAATATGTGCTTGGTGAAACTAGTATTTGGGAAAATTGAGTCCCAAAGGAAAATGTTATCATAATGGTTTAGATTTTGTCTTTACTCAAAGAATGAATTTTGAGCAGGACCTCATATTCACTTGTGTCTCTGATTTGAAAATCCTTGTCCGCCAGGGGGAGGTGGTCAAGGTCCAAATGGGGAGTTGTGATAGGTCTAACATCCATGGCTATGGGGGCAGCCAAAATTTAGTTCTTGTGGATTTGAATTTGGCAATACAGGTTTATTTAGAGGTTTTGAAGGAAATTGGAAGCTTTTAGAAGGGTTTGGGCATAGAATTTTAAATTTGAAGTAATTTCAATTAATTTTACTTAATTAAAACACTTTAAAGACTGAATGTATTCGAATTGAAAGGGTTGTGTGGTAATTTGTCTTCAAATACCTGGAATTGGGTGAAGTAACTTCAAATTCCGAGTTCATGACAACTGTAGAAGTTTGAATTACTCTTGGTAAGGACTGAGAGGTTGATTGGGATCTCTGCAGCTTCTTTAGGAGTGGAATTTTAGTTCAATATTCGAATTTATAGTTTGTAGGATTCGCACTGGTTTGCAGAGTTTTTACAAAGAAAATGAGCAAAAAAGGTGAAAAAGTGGCTCCTCGGCCTTTTTATTTAGCAAAGGTCACTTTTTGGCAGGTAGTTTACATATGAACAATGGGCGGTTTTTCGGGTTGAGAGGGGAGGTGGTTTCCCAAGCCATCTCACCTCTTTCAAGGAGGAGGTGGTATTTAGGAAGGGTCACCCGATCTATGCTGGCACTCGACATGTAGCAGAGATGGGGTCGGGGAAAACCACTTTATCGGGTGGGTGACGGTCACACATTAGGTGAACCCGATATGGCTGTGGACTGTCGGATGTGGGCACTGATGATCAGATGATAGTCAAGCGAGGGATGTGTGTAGATGATATGAGCATAGGCTTTCGGGGCACCCAGGGCTTTAATCCTTAGCGGTTTGGGTTTATTTAGGATTTAACCATGGGATTAAATGATCGGGCAGGGCTTAATGACGGGATTAGTTTAGCTTTACCATGTAGGGGTAAATTAAGTCGGGAATATTGGGTAAAGTATATTTTATAACTAAACTAAGGGTTGGGATATTTATATAGGGGATTTAATTATATACAGGAAAAGGTATATTGGGAACTATAATATTATGTTAAGAAATTAATATGAAATGAACGGAGTGAACATACCACTAAGCATAATGTAACATTTGTGCATTTTATTCACATACACTTTATACTAGGGATAAAATATTTTTGTGGGTTTTTTGAATGAAATAGAATATTAACTTGGGTTTATTTACTTTTCCTAGGTAAATGAAGTTTATCCTTAGGAAAAGGGATTTTATTAGGGTAATGAAGGGAAATGAGTTTTATGAAGGGAATTCTAACACTCGATGTCCATAAGTCATTAAGCCGAGGGTCCAGTCCCACCAAAAGTCAGAAATGCTTTGAGCCTTTATGACTTGAAGGATTTTAAGTACTACAAAGTTACTTGTGGATGGGGAAATTAGTAAGTAAAGGGGTGAAAAAAATGAAGGGGGTTTAATTAAATGAACTTGTAAACAATTTTTTTTCCTTTTTAAATGCTCATGCACATTGAAACATATAATCAAGCATGATAAATGTGCTTTTATCTAATCAACTTTATATTATAGCAACCTTTCTTCTACTTCACCATTACTTACACTAACAATTTTCTTCATTTTATTTCAATGCATTTAGATTAGTAGACCCTTATCATTCATTTTTCTTTTGAAAAATAAACTATCTAATTCTAACCTTATATCATCCAAGGGCTCAAATTAAATTGATGAGCTCCTTTTATTTTCTCTACCTATCTAATGATCTGCCAAGATTAAATTGTTTGGTTGTATTTTATTCTCTAACTATAAACTTAAAATTCAAAGCATGAAATAGCCAAGATTAAGCAATTTGACTACCATGGGTTGTGGCATGTATGACAAGCTACACAAAACCATTATTTAAGATAGTAAAGTAGTAAAATAGTAGTGGCATTTAGAATTTCACACTTTCATGATCTATTTTTGTTTTTGGGGTTCATATTTTTTCATTTTTTGATCTTTCCTTATGCTTTTTGTCCTTTGATGTTTCTTTTAGGACATACCCTCTTTATATTTTTAAAATTTTTAATATGGAAAACATTTGTAGAAATAAAAGGTATGTACAATATTACAAGGGTCAAACTTAGCCAATTAAAAATTATGAATCCTATCAATATAGGACTCTAACATAATGTACTATTTTTGTTAGTTTTTCTAACCCTGAACTTCCAAAGTCGTTTTGAGGCCATAAACAATATTTTATAGGAATAACAAGAAAACAAGATCCTTTAACTCATAATTTCCATTCAAATTTTTTATTCCTCGCATAGATATTTCTAACGAGGTATTGTATGCATAAAACGCGGATCGTATGCCAAAGTTACGACCTCGGGAAGTTGATGTATCAAATTACCAAAACAAGGCCCATAGTTTTTGCACTTCACCTCCTAGGGTTATGTTTTTGGATGTTTAAGGTTTTCCATTGTTTCTCAATAATAAATAGGCCTTCAAGCCTCATTATAACATAGTTCAGAGGCATGTAGTTGCCACATCTCTCCTTAGAGAAAAGCTACCATTTCCCGAGATATTTTTATTTCCTATCTGTTTGTAAGCATATTTTAGTATTTGACATTAATGAAATGAAGTTTTATTTCTGTTGCATATTTTCATTTATGGTTATGTCTGTAACTTTTTACATTCCCTTTTAAGTTTAGATCATGAATGAACTTCCTGGCTGTATGCATGTTGTACATAGGGAATCTAATCATCCCACAACTTGGGATGCTTGCCACAATAGCCTCAAAGTAAATGTATCATTGTGTAGTTGAAAACATCTATTTTTTCGTCAGCCTGCAGATGAAATGTCATTCTCCTCTTCAACTTGGTATCCATCATTCTCGACAAACTCATACAAAACTCTCCAAGAAAGAGAGAGTCTTGATCAGACATAATGGGTGTGGGCAGCCCAAATGAGACCCATACAAATTGGAAGAAGAGCTGAGAAGTTTTCTTTGTAGTGACCTACTTTTTACAAGGAATTAAGACACACATTTTTCTAAATTGATCCACAGTGACATACAAATAGTCATGACCTATCCTATACAAAGAAAAACTGCCTACAAAATCCATTGGCACACTTTCCCATGGATTACTTAGAACAAGGAGTGGTGTGTAGAGCCCCAATTTTATATTAGTGGGTTTGCTAACTGAACACAACACACATCCGTTTAGATATCGAGTCACAACATTTTTCATGTGGGACCAATAACATGACGTCTCCAAATGAAAAAAAAAAATCCCTACACCAAAATGGCCTGACATAAGATAGGTATGTGCCTCTCTGATTACATGTATTCTTTCATTAGTGGGGATACAAAGTTTTCCAAGGTGGTTTAAAAAAATTCCCTGCAAATGGTAATTATCCACCAGCGATCCATGAGTGAGATTTGCATAAATCTCCTTAAAATCATCATCATCAACATATTGTTTAGCATAACTTACAAAAGATAAAGAGGAATTTTGAAAAAACATAGATTTAGAAATAGGAGGGCAAGAAAGAATATCTGCCACTTTGTTGTTGGATCCCTTCTTGCATTTTATTACCAAGTGAAACCTCTAGAGGAATCCCATCCATCTGAAATGACGTGCTTGTTGAAGTTGGGTCTGTGACTAGAGGTACTACAAGGGTTGGCAGTATGTGTGAATGATGTTCTCCTTGCCAATCAAATAGTGCTTCCACTTCTTCACACTTTGAACCAAGGCATATAGGTCCTTGTCATATGTGGGATAGTTCGCAACATGTTGGGAGAATGTCTCTAAATGGTAACATACAAGTTTTCTCTGCTACATCAATACTACTCACATGGCATATCCATTGGCATCAGTCTCGATCTCAAAACATTGTTCGAGGTCAGGTAAGGCCAAAACTGGTGCAGTACAGATCTTCTCTTTTAGGGTATCAAAGGATTTCTTATTCTTTCCTCCCCACTGAAAAGCTTTCTTCGCACTCGTTAATGCATGTAAGGGGGGTGAAATGACGGAGAAGTTGGCAATGAACCTTCTCCTATATTGTACTACACCCAAAAGGCTATGAACCTCTGTAACATTGGTGGGTTTAGGCCACTTTACAATGACATCAATTTTAGAAGGATTTATTATTAATTTTCCACCTTCAACAATGTGACCCAAGTAAACCAAAGAGGTCTTACCAAATTCACACTTAGACATTTTTACATACAATTTTTCTTTTTGCAAAACATCAAGGACCTTTTTAACATGACTAAAATGATCTTCCAATGTCCTCTGAAAACAAGAATTTCATCAATATACGCAAGTAAAAACTCATAAAGAAAAGTTATATCATTCATCATCCTCATGAATGTGGTCAGAGCATTGCATACTATGAATGGCATAACCAGCCATTCAAACAACCTATGTTTATTTTTCAATGCAATCTTCCATAAATCCTATTTTTTAATCCTGACCTATTGATAGCCACTACACAAGTTCATTTCTGTGAAATGGACAACACTTTTCAATTGATCTAATAAATCATCAATGCGAGGGAGAGGGTACCAATTCTTCATTGTTATTTTGTTGAGTTCCCTGTAGTCTGCAGACCTTCTCTGTGCCATCCTTCTTCGGCACCAACATGATAGGTGAACCACATGGAGAATAACTTGGCCTTATGACCCCTTGGTTCAGTAATTCCTGTACTTTCTTCTTTATCTCGTCCATCTCAATGGCTGACAACTTGTACATACCAATAATGGGTAAAGGAGCATACTGCTACAAGTGAATCTCATGTTGGATCTCATGCTTTGGAGGAAACCGATTCGGTTCCTACAAAATCCCATTATAGTTAGATACAATTTGATCAAATTCCTTGGTATAAGTGGGATCACAACCTTGGAAAGCTTCATATATCTCGACATCTTTTTATCTCATGAGCATGAGTATGCACCCTTTGTTGGAATTGATCAATCTCTTTATCTGACCCACACTTACAAGAATGGCACTAATCTTGGCATGATGAGCTCTAACAATATATTCCACCTCATCTTTTGTGAGATGATACTTGTGTTCATGGTGAAAGAATGTTACCCCAATACAATTCCATAGATATCCAAAGGTACAACATCAAGATCAACCTCATCTACTAGTTTGGATGCAATCACAAATCTATCTCTACACTTCTTGGTTATATGTAATTTTTATATGTCACACACCCAACGAAGAGGGTGGAATTTTAGATGAGACTTGGTCTCTAATCCTAACTTCTTAACCAAGGATTCTGAAATCAAATTTGCTTGTGATCTCGAATCAAACAAGGTTTCCAATTTAGTATGTTTCATTATGACTCTAATGTGGAACAATTCAACCCTCTTTCATTCATTAACAAGAGACTCATTTGAAGAATTTGTACTTGCATGTAATTCATAATTTTAATTAGCATGAAGAGAAAGAGTACCTTGTATTCCCACTATTGTGATCCGTGTCTTGCCACCATAATCGGATCCAAGGTCTTGCTGCAAAGTTTCCACCGTCTTGTGCTTATTGTTCCCACCAAATCTCTTTGGTTTCAATTCCATATGAAACTTCCAACAATGTTCATCATCATGGCCTTCCTTCCTATAGTGTGTACAAGATGGTTTTTCTCCTTCCTCCTTCTTGGTTGTAGTTTCCTTCTTGTCCTTTCCCTTTCCCTTTCCTTTGAACTATCCATTATGAGGTTTAAAAGATGATTTCTTCGATTTATCTTCTTTATCATTCTTTCCCATACTTTCAAGGTGAATAGCCTTCACAATCACTCCATCAATATTAGTAGGCTCAAATAATAACAAAGAATGACTGATGTAACTATGTAAAGCACTAATATACTTTGTTACAATTTCTGGTGAATCAAGTGAAATGCCCAAGTTTAAAGCTTGTTTTCTAAACTCTTTTATGTAGCTTTGTACATTTTTGCCCTTTCCTTGCCTTAAATATTTCCATTCCATTGAAGCTTTTTGTTGATATCCCAAAGGATGAAACTGATATTTTAATGCAGAAACAAAATTGGACCAAGAAGAGACGAGATTACCCAAAGTTTGCTACCTTTCTATAACTTGCTCCCCCTCAAGATGAGAGTGGTTCCACTCATCCGAAGAGATGCTAATTGGATCTTGGCCTCATCTTCCTCGATCTACTAAATCCGGTGATAAACCTCGATCTGTCTAATCCCATTATTTCGTTTCTTTGCATTACATTCTCCATTATATGTGGGAAAAACTATCACTGCATCTAGGTTAAAAAATGGCTTCTTAGATGTATTCATATGATGCATGTGAAAGTGATGAGAAGAAGAAGAAGAATAAGAAATGTCACTAGAGGATGGAAAGGGTGATTCAGGAGGCTCTCCTCTTCCCCCTTCATGATTTACCGATGCATGGTCCTCTAGTTCTTTCTTCTCAAACTTGATTATCTTCTCATATTCTGAAAGCAAGTTCGTCAACTTTGCCTGCCATGGTGAAGAACATCTTGCGATAATTTCAGTTTTCCTCCATTTGAGCTTCCTCATCTGCCATGTTTTGTCTTCGTGGTGCACGCCCCTCTTCAGGATCAAAGGATTTGAGTTTTCCTTATCCTATTTTTAGCTTGTTCCTGGTTAGCATTCACTCATGTAACTCGGATCAAGAAGGCCTGCTCTGATATGTATTCATATGATGCATGTTAAAGTGATGAGAAGAAGAAGAAGAAGAAGAAGAAATGTCACTAGAGGATGGAAAGGGTGATTCAGGAGGCTCTCCTCTTCCCCCTTCATGATTTACTGATGCATGGTCCTCTGCTTCTTTCTTCTCAAACTTGATTGTCTTCTCATATTCTGCAAACAGGTTCGTCAACTTTGCCTGCCATGGTGAAGAACATCTTGCGATAATTTCACTTTTCCTTCATTCGAGCTTCCTCATCTGCCATTTTTTGTCTTCGTGGTGCACGCCCCTCTTCAGGATCAAAGGATTTGAGTTTTCCTTATCCTCTTTTTAGCTTGTTCCTGGTTAGCATTCACTCATGTAACTTAGATCAAGAGGGCCTGCTCTGATACAAAACCTGATCCAACCCTTTTAACTTCAAGGATGTATACATAATTATATATAAAAGAGCATGTAACCAAGTAGATTAAACAAATGGAAAATAAGAGGAAATCATAAAGCATACATGAGATCAGAGGCACACAAACGATTTGATTACGAAGTTCACGCAGTGTGGGCTATGTCTCCAAGCCTTGCTCAAAGTGGGAAGGCCTCTTTCATTAAATAGAAACAAAAATGAATTAAAATCGAATTTACATAAATAACCCTTATACCTCTAATTTATGTCATGGAAAAAGAATGAAAAGCTCAGATGAAAAAACGAACATCACCATTGGATTCATGGTGCGAAATCATGTAAAACGACTATAAACTTGACCATATTATGAGAAAGTGACCTCTAGAGCTATAAGGAATCTTTAGATTCCCTCAAGATTCCCCGCAAGAATATTCCCTCAAGCTTCCTTAAAAAAAATTCTCGCTTTTCATGCTCACCTAAGCAGGGTTTCAGCCTAGGTGTGCCTAGTTCCACTTGTAAAAATGTGTTTCCTGCTCCTTGATTTGGCACACCTCTCTCTCGAATGGGCAAATGTTGAGGTTTATATGTTACAAGTGAGCAGAGCTACCAACGTACGAGTAGTTGGCTCGTTAGTGGAGGAGGCTACTATGGTGGGGGCGAGCCGGGTTGAAAACCCACGACACCCATATATGGTTCGTTGTTTTATTATAATGGTCGACATTTTTTGTGATGTTGTCAGTTTACAGGACGGTTAGGAAGTGGTTTACTTTACATATTTAATTTTGGTGCTGCACATTGGTGGGCTGGCTCACATTGGTCGGGCTGGTTTGAACCCCACTAACCTCCTCAACTATGTGGTTTCCATTGGTATGAGCGGGTCCAGGTCTCCAATAGCCCAAACCGTATATATATATATATATATATATATATATATATATATATATATATATATATATATAATGTCATTTGGGGGGTGGTGGGGTTGGTTGCCTACCACCCAAAAATTATATATTTTTTATTTTTTTTAACAATGTGATTAAAATTTTGGATCTGATTTTTAAGGGTCACTTGGCGAATTAAAGAGGCAACAAATTTTCCCTTTCCAACCACGATTTTCTATGTGCCATCCTTTTCCAAATTTTTTCCTCGTCAATGACTGCGACTTGGCCTAGTTTGACCATAAATTTGACTGGCTATATCTTGAGCATGCAAACTTGTATTTGAGTGTATTTCACACTATTAGAATTAGGGCAATGAGCACTACGATCTATTCCCAATTTCATTTAAATCCGATCACTTTGATTTTTTAACTTTTTCAAGGCCACTTCTATTTGTGGAGCCATCTAGATGAGTGATTGACCATGGATGATGATGGTTGAACATGGTTGAATTTCATATTGAAATAATATTTCTCACAATGTGATGTTGGACCATTGTTGACCATGGTTGACCATGACTATAACCCCAAGGGATTTATACCCTAGGAAGATGAACCCTTAGATTAATAATCCTTAGAGATTGATATTATAAACCCAACAGATTAATAGAAAAAATTCAAGGGAAAAATATTAAACCCAAGGGATTAATATTATAAACCCAAGGTATATAAACTCTAAAATAAACATGGTTGACCATGGTTGATTTTCATCTTGACACAATATTTGTCACAATGTGACGTTGGAGCATTGTCGAATATGATTGATTTTCATATAGAGACAATCTTTGTCGCAATGAAATGTTGGAAATTGAGACAATATTTGTCACAATATGATGTTGGACCATGGTAGACCATTGTTGACCATGGATGATGATGGATGACCATGGCTATCACAATGTGATGTTGGACCAAGACAAAATCTTTGTCACAATGTCACCATGGTTATTGACCATGGTTGTTGATGGTTGACCATGATTGGCCATGGTTGATTTTAATATTGACAGAATATTTGTCACAATGAGACATTAGACCATGGTTTACCATGGTTGATTTTCATATTAAGACAATCTTTGTCACAATGTGACGTTTGACCAATGTTGACCATGATAAAAGGTGATTGACCATAATTGACCATGGTCGAAAATGTTTGACCAAAATTGATCATGATTGATCATGCTTGAGCACGATTGAGCATGATTGGTTTCCACTGAGAAAATCCTATGATAAACCCCAAGAGAAATATTATAAACCAAGGTATATAAAAACCCTATGATAAATATTATAAACATTAAAATAAACATGGTTGAACATGGTTTATTTTCATATTGAGACAATATTTCTCACTATGTGACATTATACCAAGGTTGACCATGATTGATTTTCATATGAGACAACCTTTGTCATAATGCAACGTTGGATCATGGTTGACCATGGTCGATTGTAACTAGCGAGGAAGATCAGGTTTTGCAATAAGAAACACCATTGTCTACAGACCAACTTAAATCTCATCAACACTGATAAAGGAAGCAAATGAAATATAAGCTCGATAATCTCAAATGGAAGAAACTTCCGAATCATCAAACCCATGTTAAAAGAACAACTTTCCTAGAGAAAAACAAATACTTCTTATTTTATTGCAAAGAAAATCAAACAACATATGAACCAGAAGGGGCTACAATATTAAACATGTGCATTTATTAACAAATATTTATCAATATTGTGATGAACATTACACACAACATAAGCAATATTTTTGTTTCCCCATCCTAGATATTGTCAAAAAATTAACATCACACACCAAATCAACAATTGCAGAAGAAGGAAATAATATTCAATAAGAAAAAATCAAAACAAAGAAAAGATATAGTTAACTCATTCTAGGGAAATCAGTATTTACCTTTTACAAACATTTAACTACTTGAGATATCTACACAATAATCTTTTTCATTGCAATCTACACACATTCATTTTTATGTGATTGCACAATTTCTTAGTTAAGTTACTTAAATTGGAAATGAAAAATGATTGTACATCCTTTATCGAACCTATGTTCTAACATCCTTCAAGAATGTTATAAAAGGTATAAAATTATCTTTATACATATATATATCTAACTCCAATGCAATACAAATTACATTATAATGAAATAAAATAATAAAAATCACATTCCAGTATAATCCCAAAAAATGGCATTACAATATTTTTTCCATAATTTCAATAGCATTAGTATGTACACCGTTTCATAGATGCATGTTATGTGCTAGTATTTCATCACCCAAATTCATTGAAGACAATGTTTGTCAACAACAACAATCAACAAAATAAAAAATCTAACCATATTAATCAAAACGAAAATAAAAACTATGAAAATAATTAAAATAAATATAATAAAAATAATTATAAAAATAATTAAAAATTAATACGAATATAATTAATATAACCCTAATGAAATTAATATAACTGTAAACCTAAAGAAGATAATAATTAGATAATCAATTTAAAATCCCTAAATATCACAAAATATAATTAAATTAACAAAATATAATAAAACAATTAAAATTATAATTAAAACAAATAGAATAAATCAAAAAATTTTAAATTCTAATATCTGTTGACTAAGCATGTCATCTCTATATATTTGGAAAAATGAGATCAGTTTTTCAATAATTTTTCACATCCTGAAGATCAACCACCGTTGTTGGTTCGAAACGTTGATCAAAAAGAGACCTAATGCGATGTATCCAGAGGATAATCTACATAAAAAAATACATCTTAACATCAAATACAATGTGACATTTTTGAAAATTTGTTCATATCTCTCTATTTCAAATCACTACTCGAATACGATTTTCTTCCATAATTTTTTTTTCACTTAATTTTTTTTTTATTTCAATAAAAATGAATATATTAATACAATAAAATTATTTGCATTAAAAATAATACCCTAATAAATCTTATACGAAGAGTACAACAATTCAACCATTTAAATGGCAATTTTTTTTTTTTTTTTAATTTTACAATTTAAACGATGACTAAAAGAGCAACACATTAATATAACACAGGCCGCATATCCACCTTGCATTTTTTTAAAAGGTGGATCGAACCCTCTCGTTTTACATAGCCAATTCAAAGAAAATATTTATGCAGCATTTACAAATATGAGGGATTTAAATTACAAGTCCATATTCTATTTCTTAGCAGCTCTGAATTTATTGGCAGGTCCAAATAGCTAGCATGCACGTTTGAACCATACTTTTTGTTCAAACCCATATCGCGTTTTAACCCTTGGTCTCTCGCAAAAGAATTATCACATATTATTCAAACGCCTATCGAACCCTCTCTACTCCTTAGCTGCCATGCACCGACGACTATGAAACTAGGAATTCGATCGAACGGCTACGACAAAGATTGGGTGTTGTTGATTGTTCGAATACCTTGGTGTGAACCCTATGGAACTCTTGGTGTGAAGGCTCCGTCTCTGTGTTGCATTAGCGTTTTGACATAGTGATAGACCTGTAGTAATAACCAGTAGCACGATGTCTACATTTACAATTCGAAACAATTCACTGGCTTTGCTCAATGCCGTTTTTCCACATATGTAAAATAAACTCTCCTACGACCTTTTCCTCCGTCTCATTTATAAGAACAAATGTGAACGAGTGTTTGTTACAAATCTCCAATTAAAGTACGCAAATCATTGAATCAAACCAACACCATACCAAAGAAGCAGAGAAGAAATCACTAAGAACCAACATTGGCATCACCAAACGAAGACATACAAGACCAAGAGAGAGGAGAAAAGATAGACCAAACTAAGAAACAAAGGCATCCCCAAAAGAAACAAAACAGAGGATTAGAAAGCTAAGGAGCCAGCTTCCTGTACAATGCCATCAACCCGGAGCTCAAAAAACATAAAACCAGGACAGAGAGTGATCCCTCTCTTAGATAGAACATCAATGACCAAGTTTTTCTCTCTGTACACATGCATGAAGGAGATATCAGAGAAGGAGGAATGAAGAGCCTTGATGTTGACCATCCAATGGTGAAGCGAAGGAACCTCGAGGGAGTTCCGCCCCTGTAGCCAATCTATGACCACCTTAGAGTCTCCAACGACCCTAAAGGAATCAATGGCAAGCCACACCGCATTCTGGAGAATTCCCCACAATGCCAGCTGTGAGTTCCTCTGCCACCATTCCAGAAGAAATGATATTCCCTACTAGGGCAGAGATGGATAAGAGCCTCGCATCCACATGAACCATTAGCAAAGGCCCCATCGAAGAAGCCCAAAGGAAAATGATCACCCAAATCCCTGAATAGAACAGAGCGTCGTGGAGATGAGGGGAACCACGGACCAATTTCTGAAAAATTGGTCGACAATTTTAACGCTGGTAGATTGGCAATCATAGAAAACATTCTAAAAAATAGAGGTGTTTCTGGAACGCCAGATACCCCAAAGAACATATAAGGGAAGAGTACAAAATGCCCTCTGTTCCAATTTCCAGTATAATAGGAAATCCACGATGGAAGACCAAATCCTATCAACACTGATTTTTAGCAAAACCACCACTTGATCCTAGGTAGACTTGGCATGTGGGCATCCCATGAATAGATGTGTGATATCCTAAAAAAAAAAGCAACAAAAATGGCATTGCCCCCGACCCATTATAGCCCCTTTTCATCAAATTATCCCAAGTCAGAATGCAATTGAAAAGAGCCAACCAAGAAAAGAACTTGATCTTCAAGGGAGCTTCCCATCTCCACATAGCCACAATCCACTCGTCGTTAGGGCAGGAACAAGGGGAACTAGAGATGTATGAATAAATTTCACTAGCAGCAAGATTTCCATCAGTGGCACGTCCACCCCAGACAAGAGAATCAGACCTCTCAAACAACACGATCCCTGCCTCGATGAGTTTCAGCCTATAGGACTCCCATTCGACTTCGAAAGCAACGTTGAGACCCAAATCCCAAGAATGAGGCCAAGCAGAGGAGGGAAGTTGATTAGGGAACTGATGCTTAAGATCACCAAGATGGCGAATACCCATACAGTGAAGGGAGAGGATGATTTGTGGGGATAGAGTATGATCACCAAACATGCCTTTAATAGCATCCAGTCCAATAAGGATCTTGTCACCGTTACCTACAAGCCACCTGAGGTTTCCACAAAACCAAGATCTAGTAGCCATCAAGCTACTCCAAATATATGATTTCCTCCGCTTGAATGGGGCTCCTACAACAACCCATTCTTCCAAACTTTGTTGCAGGAGGTATTTATCGAGGATGATCTGACTCCAAATACCTTGCTCATTAAAAACCCTCCAAATATTACAAGTGAGAAGAGCCAGATTGAAATGTTTCATATCCCTCATACCCCACCCACCAACATCTAAAGGGTGAGTGATTGAATCCAGCTTGACCAGGTGAATTTTTCTAGAAGTTCCTGTTCTGGACCACAAAAACTTGGCAATAATAGCATTAATTCTATTGATTATTGTCGAAGGCACAAGAAAAAGGTGCATCCAAAACACGGAGATGCCTTGAAGGACTAATTTTATCATGATCACCCTTCCTCCAAGGGTGAACCACCTATGATCCCATTGAGACAACTTCTTCTAGATTTTAATAACCAGCCACTCCCAATCCAAAATCCTATAGTTTCCAAGCTTGAGGAAATAACCCAAATATTTGAAATGAGAGGATAGAGAAATAGTTTTAATCCCAATTAGAGTTGCAATTCGCTGACCACTACATCCTCTCCATCAATGATAAGCTTACTCTTATCCTTACTAATAACAAGTCCATAGGCCCTTCCAAATTGAGTTAAAATTTGATGTAAAGTTTCCCATTCAGAAAGCTTAGCAGCTCCAAAACCAAGGACATCATCCACAAAAAGTAAGTGAATAGTTGAGATAGTGGAAGAGGCTCTACATCCAGTGATATTACCCCTCAATTTAGCTACACTTACACTTCCATTACCAAGATAAAGAGTAACGGGGAGAGAGCACATCCTTGTCTCAAACCCTTGTATATTTTAAAGAAATTTGTAGGGAACCCATTGATTAAAACTGCCATTGATGCCGATGTCACACAGGCCATTATCCATCTCACATTTTGGAAGGGAAAACCAATTTTATGAAGAATCAATCATAGGAATTCCCAATCTATTTGATCATGTGCCCACAGAAGATCTATTTTCATGAGGTATGTTTTTTTCTTGTTTGATTTGATCGACTGGATGCACTCTTGGGAAATTTCAACAACATCTTGAATTTTTCTGTTACAAAGAAAACCAAATTTCTCCAGACATATATGTGGAGAAAGGATTTTTTGAACTTGGTTAGCTATGATTTTAGAAATCAATTTGTATATAGAGTTGCATAGAGAAATAGGTCTAAAGTCTAAAAAGTAGCAAGAGTTTGATTTATTTGGAATTAAAGCAAATAAGGTATTGTTTATATCACTCGATATATATCCAGAGGTACGAGATTCTTCTACCACTTGTAGTAGCTTAGGCCCCATGATATCGAAAAAACAGATATATAATTCAACATGCCAACCATCAAGCCCGGAGCTATGATCCTTGGCTATTTCTTTCATCATTTGGATGAGCTACTCTTTTGAAATATGGCAACCCATAAGTCTGATTTCCTCCCCATTGATAAATCTTGGATATAAGTTTTCCATTTCAATTTTTTCTAGGATATGGTCCTCCTCATGTTCATTGAATTGTAGTTTGAAGTAGTTATAAGCCTATTATTGAATGTTCTTAGGAGAGGAGAGATTTCTTCCTTCAACATTCGTGATTTGCCAGATTGTGTTTGCAGCCTTACGTTTAGATGTTGTTCCATGGAAAAATATCGTGTTTTGGTCCCCTCCTTTGATCTAGTCTACCCTGCTCGTAAGGCACCATTAATCCTCTTGGGATTTGAGGATCTTGTTCATATTTTCCACGAGTTCTAGAACTGATTTTTTCTTATGGTCAGAAAAGAAATAAGGAATTGTTGAATCCATAAAAGATGCTAGATCTTGTTGAATCTTCAACAGTTTCTTTAAATGATTTGCCTTGCAATTTTAATCCAGACCCGAGCTTTACCTTTAAGTCTCTTTATTTTAGAACTTAAAGACTCCATTTTTGATATGTATTTAGAACTAGAAGGAAGATTCCAGGACTATGAAAATAAGTCCTTAAAATCCCACTCTTCAATCCATTTGTGATTAAATTTAAAAGGCAGGGAGTATCAATTCTCAGCACCCCTCCATTGTATCGAAATAGCATGGTGATGAGAGACTTCAAATGTTATGCTCTTAACCTGCAAAAAGATACCCAAATACAGAATATGCGAAGAAAGATACCCAAAACATAGATTAATGAGAGACAACAACAAATATTTTATTATTCAGAAAGCAATGTTCACTGGCCTCTTCGAGGGGGCAACCTCCAATAGAGCAGATCTCGATTCAAAAATAAGACACGATGCTCCTCGCAGGGAGTCTCTATCCTTTATATATGACTCATACATGCAATACCAAGGATCAATACCATGGGTTTTATTAATACAATCTATCTAATACTATGACCCATTTACAACTAACTGTGGTCCCGTCATTAATTGCGGGTTAACCACTTACAATTATTAATAGGGGCTTTATTGACTCTTGACTATGACTCGATCCCATTACATAAATAAGGGGGTTAGGGTGGGACCCTAACATGCCCTCCCCCTTAAGACTAGCCTTGTCATTAAGGCTGAAGCTGCGGAAACTGCTGAAGAATAGCGGTTGGTTCCCAAGTTGCATCTTTCGGAGAGGTGTCTTTCCACTTGACGAGGACTTCCCTAATCATGCAGCCCTGCAGGTGCCTGTCTCGTGTGTCTAGGAGCTATTCAGGTTGGAGCCAGGTTGAACCTTCTTCGTCCAATTTAGGTAGACTGGTTTGAATTTTGCAATTGTTCCCAATCACTTTCTTGAGGCATGAGACATGGAAAACTGGATGGATTTTTGCAGTAGGTGGTAAAGCCAACTTGTAAGCACTTCTCCAATGCGCTGAAGTACTTGATATGGTCCGTAGAATTTTGGAGATAGTTTTTCACAACCCTTGTCTTTGAGTGATGTTTGCTTATATGGTTGCAGCCTCAAAAAGACCTGATCCCCTTCTTGAAATTGGCGCTCTGAGTGATGCTGGTCTACCAGTTGCTTCATGGGGTTTTGAGCTTGATGAAGATTCTCTCTAAGATGGGCGAGCATGGTTGTGCGGTGTTGTAGGAGTTGATCCACTGCTTGTACTTTTGAGCACCCCTTGATATAAGAAGTAGGGGAAGGAGGGAGTTGACCATATACTGCTTCATAGGGAGTCATTTTGGTGGTGGCATGATAGTGGGTGTTATACCACCAATCAGCCAAAGGTAACCACTGTACCCAAAGATGTTGCTTTTCTGAAGTGAAACACCTAAGTTAGGTTTCCAGAGATTTGTTGATGGCTTCAGTTTGACCATCCGTTTGTGGATGATAGGAAGTACTGAGTTTTGGTTGAGTGCCTTGTATCCTGAAAAGCTCCTGCCAAAAATTACTGGTGAAGATTGGGTCGCGATCGGACACAATAGAAGTGGGCATGCCATGCAATTTGAAGATCTGATCCATGAAAGATTGAGCGACCAAAGTTGGTGTAAATGGGTGGGGTAGGGCGCAGAAATGAGCATACTTCGAAAGTCTGTCCACAACCACCATGATGACTGACTTGTTTCCTGACTTTGGAAGACCTGTAATGAAATCCATAGAAACCTCCGTCCAAATTGATGCCGGGATGGGCAACGGTTGTAATGTGCCTGGTGTGTTGACAGTCTCCCCTTTGTGGCGTTGATAGACATCGCATTCTGCTACGAAAGTAAGGATGTCCTTTTTCATGCCTGTCCAAAAAAATGATCTTCTGGTGCGAGCATACATCTTTTGAAAGCCTGAATGTCCTGCAATGGGGGATGAGTGCAATTCTGCCAAAATGTGACTTTTGAGGGTGGATGTGGGTGATATTACGACTCTGTCCCTGTAGCGAAGAATCTCATCCTGCCACGAGTAGCCCTTGGTGGAATTTGGATCTACCTACAATTGAGAAATGAGTTGGGAGAGCCCAGGATGTGAAAACCATTCCCTGCGAGCCTCTTCAATCCATTCTGGAATGGGGAGGGAAATTGCTAGCAGAGTACTTTCCTCCTCAAATTGGCGAGATAATGCATCTGCTACACTATTGTCTTCCCCTTTCTTGTAAATGATCTCATAATCATATCCCAGCATTTTGGCGAGACATTTGTTTTGTTGTGGGGAGGATAGGCGTTGCTCCAAAAAATATTTATGACTGTGATGATCTGTGCGGATTTGGAAACGTCGCCCCAGTAAGTAAGGTCGCCACGTCTCTACTGCATGTAAGATGGTCACCATTTCCTTCTCGTAGGTAGATTGGCCCAGATTCTTCCCACTTAGTTGTTGGCTTGTGAAGGCCAAAGGTCGCCCTTCCTGCATTAAGACCGCCCTAATACCTGTACCCGAAGCATCACATTCAATGACAAAAGATTTGGTGAAGTCAGGTAGTGCTAAGACTGGAGTGGAACACATGGAATTTTTGAAAGCTATAAATGCCTATTGTGCTTCCTCATTCCAGAAGAATGAATTTTTCTTCAGGAGTTGAGTGAGGGGCTTCGCTATGCGACCATAGTTGCGGACAAATTTACGATAATAACCTGTGAGACCCAAAAATCCTCTCAAGCTCTTCAAGGTCTTAGGTTGAGGTGAATCCTGCATTGCCTAGATCTTTTTGGGGTCCACCTTGACACCTTCACGCCCCACAATGTGGCCCAAATACTCGACTTCTTCCATGCCAAACGAACACTTGGACATCTTGACAAATAATTTATGCTTGCAGAGCAGTTGCAAGAGTATATCTACATGCTGAAGATGTGCGGCCCAAGTGCAACTATAGATGAGGATGTCATCAAAGAAGACAAGGACAAATTTCCTGAGATATGGTTTGAGAATGTGGTTCATAAGGCTCTGAAAAGTAGAGGGGGCATTACAAAGATCGAATGGCATGACCAGGAACTCATAATGGCCTTCATGAGACCAGAAAGCAGTCTTTGGAATGTCGACTTCCTTCATGCAAATTTGGTGGTAGCTCGAGCGAAGATCCAGCTTAGTGAAGAATTGAGCCCCATTGAGTTCATCCAGAAAATCGTCAACCACTGGGATGGGAAATTTATCTTTGACTGTCAACTTATTGAGGGCCCTGAAGTCTGGACACATCCACCACTCCCTATCTTTCTTGAGCACCATGACCACCGGGGATGAATAAGGACTAATGCTGAGACGAATGACACCTGCTTCCAAAAGTTCCTTGATTATTTTTTCTATTTCATTCTTTTGGGTGAACGGATATCTGTATGGGCACACATTTGGGGGTTGGGCCCCTGGAACCAGGGTGATGCTATGATCATGTTCCCCTCTTGAAGGTGGAAGCTCATGAGGCTTGTAAAAGACCGGCAGATGGTTCTTTAAAATCTGTTGCATGTCAGGATGAATCGGCAGAGACTTGGTTTCGACTGCCTGGATGGCATTAAATTGAGCTATAACTCCATGATGGCCCTTTTTTTAGCAATTTTTCCATCCTATGCGAGTTGATGATAGAGGGAGCTCTCGCCTGGAGTCCATGGAGGGTATGTGTGCAGTTTTTCTGCTTAAAACTCATATATAACTCCTGGAAATCCATTGTGATTGGCCCAAGAGTGCGGAGCCATTCAGCACCAAGGACAATGTCGCATCCTCCCATGTGTATGCCAAACATGTGGGTTTTCAACTAATAATACCCCATTTGCAGTTTGACATTTTCACAGTGGCCTTCACATTTCATTGTGCCCCCATCCGCAATTTGGACTTGGAAGTTAAAAACTACTCGTACAAAACAATGCACTGCTTCCGTGACTTTTTGATGGATGAAATTATGTATACTTCCACTATCAATCAAGACTACTACTGGGCGATGTTTAATAAAACCTCTGATCTTGAGAGTTTGACGTGAAGAAACCCCTGCCAAAGCATGCAGCGAAATAACTGGTTCGTTAGAGACATTGTCCTTTTGGTTGTCCTCTTCTAGCGCCTCATGTTCCTCAAGTGGTGGATCTTCCTCTGTTGAGCTGTAGTCAGTGGCATCAATTTGAAAAAATTTGGGCTCCTTGCATTTATGACTTGGGGAGTATTTTTCATCACAGTAGTAACATAATCCTTACTTTCTTTTTTCAGCCATTTCCGCAGGTGACACCTTTTGGACCTTAAGTGTTTGAGTCCTGTTGTGAGCCTTTGGGGGGCGACCTTTAGTGGAGAAATTTGGGCGACTATACTGGGCTACTAATGCACGTTCCACATTACAAGCTACCTTGCAAGCCTCGATCCATGTGGGAGGGTGGTGCAGTAGGATTTGGGCTTTGATGAATTCTTTAAGACCGCTGATAAAACATTCCGTGTTGAACACATCTGAGAGACCCCAAGTGCGAAAGGCTAAGGCTTCAAAGGCTGTAATATATTCATCCACTATGCCAGTCTGTCGGAGCTTAATAAGATGACCCAAAAAAGAAGATTCCTGGTCAAAGCGGTCTGTAAGAGCTTTTTCGAATTTGGTCCAAGCCCGAAAAGGTCCATTGCAACGTTGATGCCATTCCCACCATTGCCACCTTTCATTGTCCAAGTACATGCTCCCCACCATAAGTTGAGTCTCATCATCTAAGATTTTATTCAGATTGAAATACTGCTCCATTCGTGCTATCCATGCTACTGGGTGAGAACCGTCAAATTTATGCATATCCAACTTGGGAGGTCGTTGACGGGATTGTTGGTGGGTGCGCCAGATGTGAGGAGAGTGGCTAGACTCTCCCTCACTGTGTCCATTGCCATTATACGCCTCCTTATGGGCTTCCTCCTTGCCCTTCGGGATTAGGAGAGATAGTTTGTCAAGTTGACTCTGGATGGATTGCAAGGTTTGTTCAAGTTTGTCATTCTTGTCATTGGCCATAGCTTGAGCTCTAGTTTCTACCATGCACCGATCAGATGTTCTTGAGATTTGGGACCGCCCAAGAAAAATTTTTCAGTAAGAATTGAATGGTACCACCGTGCTTAGCTCGTCGTCCTGATTCTGATGGGCTAGATCACCAATAAGCGCACCGGGAGATCTCAGACTTTGTTCTGAAAACTCCTAACAGAGTTTTACTCCTTCCTTATAAATACTGCAGTCACCAAATCCTCAAAATGTAAATGCTGCCAAAAGCCCTGCGAAAATTATGCCCAGGTATAGGAACCCCACACAACTACTCTCGTGGATCTGAGAGATTTGAATGGCGGATCGGATAGCTCTGGGTGGCGGAACAGACTGCTGCTGCTGATCTGATGGATCAAATGGATCGGAATGGCTGGTCTGCTAACCCGAAACTGCGGAACTGATGTCTCCTGTTGTTGTACCCCTTTGCACGAGCGGATCTGGCAGAGATGATGCGTGATCCCAAGATAGAAAAGGGAACTATGGTCTTGAGGAGTGTCAGGTGCTACAGATCGCAATATACATAAGGGTCCGGCAGTAGTACTCGACCTAATGTTTCAGGGCTCTAACTAAGGAGGATCAATCGTACCCTTAGCCGTACAACCCGACTACCCTATCGTACGGGCAAGTAATCTCTCCGAGTACTGTTCTCGATGTACTGTACTAGCAAGATGGTCGACAGTTTATCTATGGCGAGGTTGCAAAGGAGCTAAGGGGCTTCCGATATACCCAGAAGGTACTTGGAAGACAGTTCGTACACGATTCTGTCTAATGCACTACTACTCGAACGGGTACCCATAGGGGTTACAAGGGAGTCCAACAAGTGTGACCACCTCTTGTATTTCCTGCGTGCATGCCTCCCCAAATCCGCAGGTTTATGCGCTCAATGACAGATCCCATGGTTTAAAGATGTCGGAACATGTCTCTAGCCAAAAAAAAAAAATTTGCTAGGAAATGGAGATCCCACCGGCCCTGGAAACTGATCTGATACCACTTGTTATGCTCTTAACCTGCAAAAAGATACCCAAATACAGAATATGCGAAGAAAGATACCCAGAACATAGACTAATGAGAGACAACAACAAATATTTTATTATTCAGAAAGCAATGTTCACTGGCCTCTTCGAGGGGGCAACCCCCAATAGAGCAGAGCTCGATTCAAAAATAAGACATGATGCTCCTCGCAGGGACTCTCTATCCTTTATATATGACTCATACATGAAATACCAAGGATCAATACCATGTGTTTTATTAATACCATCTATCTAATACTATGGCCCATTTGCAACTAACTGTGGTCCCATCATTAATTGCGGGTTAACCACTTACAATTATTAATATGGGCTTTATTGACTCTTGACTATGACTCGATCCCATTACATAAATAAGGGGGTTAGGGTGGGACCCTAACATCAAAGTGGGAGGATGAGGCTTCCAGATCTTCCATATGCATGGTCAAGGATAAGTTGACTAAGAATCGATCAACCCTTTTGGTGATCCCTTCAGCAACGGACCTCCCATTCCTCCATGAAAGTGGACGAGGACTAGTGTCCTTAAGAAATTTTTCGTTGAATAATTCCTTGAAGTACCCAGCAAGGGGATCCAACCTCGCTTTATGTCCCCAACATTCAGTGGCATCGATAATGAGGTTCAGGTCCCCGACAATAATCAAATGTTCGAGGTCTAGGAGGCCACTTCTATCGATTTTTTCCCAGAATGATTTCCTATTAGAGTAGGGCCCGTATATGTTAAGGATTTTGATCCTATGAATCATCCCAAGGGCATATCCAATTAAAGTTATGTGAGCCTCTTTTTTATATGCTTTGAAGGAGCATTTTTTTGGATTCCAAAAAGCTACCAATCCTCCAAAATTACCTGTAGCGTTACTGGCACAAGAAATCCATTGAGGACACATTTTCAAAAGAATTTCACAAGTACTGTCCATTGGAATCATAGTCTCCTGTAGAAGGATAAGATACAGAGTCTTTAACTATATACAAAGATAAGGGATCTAGAATTTTGGGGAGATCCCAGTCCCTTGATGTTCAAGGACATTATTTTCATCATAAAAAGGATGAGCCAAGGAACTCTACTCTAAGTTGCCAATTGTCTTTGTTACCCGCAATAGAGTGTGCCCCTGAGATAGGCCCTAGATCAAAGGGAGGATATAAAGTCTCCTCTAGAGTCTCATAGAAGCGATCATTCAACTTAACCCCCACATATCCCCTGTGCTTGGGGTTTCTTTTTACATTTGTCCTGAAAAAATGTCCTCTTAATTCATAGGGGTTCTAGGCTCATTGAGGAGGCTCTAGCAATACATTCCAGATTAATGTCCATAGAGAGAGGAGATGTATATGTTGTTAGATGAGACCTTAATCAAATTGGGGAAAGTAGAGATACTTTCCCAAGTGACCTATCTGCCCAATCATGCTGGGGGCGATAACTTAGGAGATTTCCCTTCTCGAAGTTGATTTTGTCCCTTCCCTGTAGAAACCAACATCCAATTTTTCTGCTGAGATGACTTTGGGAGCAGGGTCTGTTGGATGGGCGATGTGTGGGGAGATACAGCTTGAGGGAATGGTGAATCAGAGTACCCATAAGACCCCACCGAATTACTCTGTCTATAGGGAAATCTATTATCTCTAGTAGACTTCCAGTCTGACACATTACTACCTTCCTTCATTCGAAGAGGACAGGAGGCCACTAGATGCCCATTCTTTTTGCACCCAATACATCTGAAAGGAATACCCCATAAATTGATTTGTTGTCTAATTGAAAAAGTGCCACAGAAAAAATTTATAGTTTGGGGAAGGCCATGTGAAAGATAAACCTCCACTAAGAACTAGGCTACCCTTTTGTCAAGAAATTTGATAAAACACTCATCAACGTGATAGACTTTACCAATCTTACTTGCAATCACCGAGATAGTCTTCTTTGACCAGAGTTCCAATGGAAGGCCAGGTAATTTTTCCCAGATAGTTTTTCTTTTTGGGTGTTCCAAAATAGGATCAAAGCTAATATTCCATTTTTGCAAGATTAAGAAGCCACGACCCTTAACCCATGGCAGTTCCAAAATTTTGTTTGCATCCTCCTCCAACAAGAAATGGAAACTGAACAACCATTTACAAGGGTGTTGGCTTTTGGCCTAAAACCTAAGAGAGAAAACCAACTTCTCTGTGTCCATTGTTTCATTTGTGCACCATTGTATGAGGCAAACTCCCATCACCCCATGAGGACTTGCTTTCTTAGCCTAACAACATTGTCCCAGAAATCATCAGCCCCCAATATTCATTTCTAGATATCATCTTGGGCCTTAATTGGCTTTCGGTTCTTGTGTTTTCCCTTATCAGAATGAACAACTTCCTCCGATAATAGGTATGCATATTGTTCCTGCCCATTTTCTTATTCTACTACCTGTTGTTTTGAGAGTTCGCTCATGCCCGCCAATTCCTTTTCTGCATCAATGGTGACGTCAATTAGTTCTTCAACATTTTGGATTCTGTCAAAGAAGCTTTGTTGGGAGTTGATGTGGATAGGGGACATGGAATCTCCACCCGCTTCTATTCAAATAGTAAAGAAACCACCACTCGGAGGGAAATATTTTCTCTTCTCCAATGGGATTGGTTTATAAATTATTTGCCCCCAATGCGACCCAATATGGGAAAACGAAATGTACAACAAAGCATAGGCTACGTATCTCCCCAAGAAGTAGTAGTCTAACATTGTGATTAGGATGGAAAATTTCACCACCATATTAGCCAAATCCTCAACAAAGCATAGGCTACGTAGCTCCCCAAGACGTAGTAGTCTGAACTGTGAGACGTAGTAGTCTGAATTGTGAATAGAATGGAAAATTCAACAAGTACAAGGAAAATATTTGTAGAAAAACTTCTCATTTGCTTTAAAAATGAATTAGAAGTAGAATACCATATTTAGCCCAATTCGTAGATTTTCACATCCCTTGAACAAGAAAGAGAGGACTCATTGTCTATTCGCCCCTAACTTTGCTCCATAGACGACGACAGGCTTGGGTATGAACTTTAAGAGCCTTAATTCCCAAATTTGAATATATCTACTGATCACCAACCCTCTTAATTACATTGAGAAGCCATGAGACCTGCAAAAATAACTTGACATTCAATGACACACTAGAGAAGCCATGAGAATTTCATTGAGAAGCCAATGAATCTTTTCTCGTGAGAAGCTTACAACTAGGGTTTTCACACAGTGATAGACCTATAGCAACAACCAGTGGTAGGAGGTCTGTGTTTATAGTTCCAAACAATTTAGTGGCTTTGTTGAATAGCATTTTTCCACAAAGGTAAAATATACCCTCCTACAACCCTTTCCTCAGTCTCATTTATAAGAACAAATGGGAATGAGGGTTTGTTACAAATCTGTGACTAATCATGTTTTTTTTACAATGAGGTGCTCGGCTATACATTAGGTTAAAAAAATTCCATCTAGAGTCATCTTGGAAAAAGAAAACGGAAGCAAATTACATTTATTTTTTTATTTTTTTACTGAGATATGATGCTGTTCCATTTCCAATAATTGCTCTTAATCTAATTTCCTCTGAGTTTCCTCGTTTTTTTTTTTAAATATGTTTTTATATCTCTTTCCAGATCTACAGGGAAACTGGAATTTCCACACACTTATAACTTCTTTTTTACTTTGTGTTTTTGTGTCCAATTTAGGCTACCCAACAGAGGTTATTTTTTGCCCCTTCTCACAACGAGTGCATGTGTAAGTGGCCTTCTTGTTTTACACTGCAAATGGGTTCTTGCACTTTCCAGGTTCCAATAATTAGCTTATAAACTAATTATTGTTATGTGTTACTCTCTAGGTCCCCATAACCCTAACCCGACTAGTTCGGTCTTTGGTGAGGGCCTTTCCTGAGTAGCTTGAAGGTGAATATTTAATTTCTGCGATAGACAATCTCATCTTGAATAGCCTTTGAGGGTTTATGCATTTGAGAGGTGTGGCAGCTGTGTATTTTTTTCATATATATATGTTATATATCTAGTCCCGTAAGGGTTATGGTCATTCTAGCCACACTTTCTCCTTTGTATTTGACATTCGTACAATATTTTTTTTAAGCTGAATGATTTTAAGTTTCAATTGATTGATAGACGAAAGAGGAGAGTAATATATATATATATATATATATATATATATATATATATATATATATATATATTTTCTCGCAAGGGTTATGGCCATTCAAGCCACACTAGCTCCTTTGTAAATGACATTTGTACCATCTTTTTCTTAAGCTGAATGACTTTAAGTTTCAACTGCCCGATAGATGAAAGAGGAGAGTAGTATATTAAACCCTTATATATATGACATGGTTTGAAGTTTAAGCTATTGTTAGGTGTTACTGGATATTTAAATTATTATGTTATGTTCTCATGTGCGACAACGTCTTTTTCTTACTTAGCATCATTCTTTTTTTTTGCTTGCTAGCTTAACAAGGTGGCACCTAGCGTTTTATTTAAATTTTTGTTTTTTTCTCCATTCATCCCAACCCTTCCCTAGGGGTTTGTTATGCTAGTCTTCCCACGCTGTTGGAAAGGCAGAGGAGGAAAAACAAAAAATTCACACAAAACACACGAGCTGCAGCTCTTATATTGATCACACAAAAAACTGATTATTACAATGAACCCAACAAAGGGTATTTGACCTTTTCCAACTAGCGACTTACCTAAAATAACTTGACATGCAACCACACACTATAAATTCGACTATGAATTAACTTGACTTGACTCAACGCTTAACTAACTCTCTAACTTTAGCCAACTCCTCATGCAAGAGTAATTATCTTATTTTAAAACTCCACATCAATTACGCCTGCTAAACTAAAACATGACTCATGACAAATCAAACATGCATGCTGGTCTATGTCTCAGCTAGGCTTACAACACCCTATTTCCTTCTATGAAACTCAAACACATCTTTTTCTAATGACTTAGTAAATATATCAACCAATTGATCACTATATTTACAAGGCTTGAAGTGAACTTCTCCATTGCTCACAAGTTCTTTAATAAAGTGATATATAGTATAAATATGCTTGCTCTTTTGATGAAACAAACTATTCTTGAATAGTGTAATCGCTGAGGTGTTGTCACAATATATTGTTGTTGATCCTGGTTATTTCTGCTTGAGTCCATGAAATACTCTTCATAACTAGACTGCTTGACATGATGCTGATGTTGCGCTACATATTTTTCTAACGGAAGTGTCACAATGGGTTGCTTCTTAGATGCCCATGAAATAACACCTAAACCAAGATGAAACACATAACCAGAAGTGCTCTTCCTATCATCCAAACTTCCTACAAAATCACTATATGTGTATCCAATCAAATCCTTCTTTTATGTGCTTGGATACATTATGCCACAATCTCAAATTCCTACTATGTACCTCAAAATTATTTTTGCCCACACTCGAATGTGTGTCTTTGGGAGTCTCCATAAATCTATAAATTAAGCTCACTCCTTGCATAATATCCGGTCTTGTAGCTGTGAGATACATGAGGCTTCCAACCAATTTTTTAAATAGAGTTCGATTGAAATTTGATCGTTCATCATCCTTACTTAACATTTTACCTGTTGCAACTGGTGTAGGGACAAGTTTGTGATTCTCCATCTTGAATCTTTTTAGCAAATCTCTACAATATTTTTTTTCGCAAATAAAAATTCCTTTTTAAGATTTTCCCAACTTCAATGCCAAGAAAATATTTCATAAGTTCGAGATCTTTCATCTGAAATTCTTTCATCATGGCTTCATTAAATTCATCCAATTAAAATAATTTGTAAAAATCATGTCATCAACATATAAGCGAACAATCAAGATTTTTCCATGCTCATCTACCTTTGCATACAAGGTAGGCTCAATGTTGCTTATGAAAAATCCATTCTTGATCATGTAGTTGTCAATTCTGTTATACCAAGCTATAGGCGCTCTCTTGAGTCCATAAAGCGTTTTCTTCAACGTGTAAACTTTATCTTCTTTACCTTCAACTTCATATCCTGGAGGCTGTTGCACATAGATTTCTTCTTCTATAATTTCATTCAAAAAGGATGATTTCACATCCATCTGATATACTTTCCTCTTGTTCTGAGCTATTGTGGCTAGAACTACACTTACAGTATCAAATCTGGCTACTGGAGCAAACGTTTCTCCAAACTATATTCCCAATTGCTATGAAAATCCTTTTGCTACCAGTCTTGCTTTAAATCTGTCAATTTCACCTTTCTCATTCAACTTTGTCTTGTACACCCATTTTATACCATTGAGGTTTTTCTCCTTTGGTAAATCAACCAAACCCCATGTATCATTCTTTTCAATAGCTTCAATTTCTTCATCCATGGATTGCACCCAGTTTTCATCTCTGATTGCTTCTTCAAACGAATAAGGTTGGAATGATAACAACGAAAACTTTGAACTAACATCCAAATCATCATAAATATCTTTCAGACTTCTCATATTTCTCTTACCATTGCTTGATTCATCACCTGATTGATTATTGGAAGAATCTTGATTTGTTGATCTCCTTGAAGATCCATGCTGCTCAAAAAATCTTGGAGTCCTTGTTGGTGTGTCTCTGTTTGGTGTCTTCACCTATGATTATCGTTGTTCCTTTTGCTACATAATCTTCTTCCATTAGTGGCATTTGTGCATCAACTCTTTTGTCTACACTACCATTCCACGACTCTTGTTCTATGAACATAACATCTCTACTAGTTATGGTCTTCTTGGTGATAAGGTTATATAATTTGTAAGATTTTGATTTCTCACTATAGTGAGTAAATATGCATTTTTCGCTTTTATAATCCAATTTGACTCTTAGCTGTTTAGGAACATTTTCGTAAGCTACACATCCAAACACTCTAATATGAGACACATTGCAATACATACCTAACCATGGTTGTTCTGGTAATCTATTCATCACACTCTTTGTAGGAGATCCGTTGATCACATAAATAACACATGTAACTGCTTCTGCCTAATACTCATTAGACAAGTTTATGCCTTTCAACATGCTTCTTTCCATGTTCATAATTGTCTTGTTCTTTCCTTTTGCCACACCATTCTATTGTGGTGTGTACCTAGTTGTAAACTGTCTTTTGATTCCATTTTGTTTGCAGTAATCATGGAATGACTTTGAATCATAGTATCCACCATGATCTGACCTCAATGCCTTGATCCGTTGATCACTTTGGTTCTCTGCTAAGGCTTTGGATTCTTTGAACTTTGAAAATGTTTCAGACTTCTACTTCAAGAAGTAAAATCAAGTATTTCTACTATAGTCGTCAATAAAACCGAGGAAGTAACAACTTCCACCAATCGGTTGTGTCCTCATAGGACCACACAAATCTATATGCACTAGCTCGAAAATGGTTTCTTTGCTCTGTATGTAACTCCCTTTGGAAAACCTTCATGATGTTTGTTTCCCAAGATGTAACACTCACAAGTACTAGTGGGTTATTTGATGGGAGGTAATCCTTTGATCATTTGTTTCTGTTGCAACAATATTAAACTAGAAAAGTGCAAGTGTCCAAATTAGAAGTGTCATAACCAATAATCATTATAACATGCAACTGTAATAAAATTGACTTGATCATTGTAATTCATAATTAGAGGAAATAGTTTGTTCCTCGTCATCTGCACCTTTTCTATCAACTTCTTTCTTGGGGGCATGTCATATATAACACATTCTTGTCCTTGAAATATAACTTTGTATCATTTCTGTGTCAATTGACCAACACTTATCATATTATATTTGAGACTAGGGGCATAATATGCCTCTGAGATTGTTTTCGTCTCCCCCTGCTTAGTTAGAATGTAAACCACTCATTTTCCGTCTGCATCCACAGTCTTGTTAGTCCCCAAATTTACCTTTGTCTTCACGGATTGATTCAAATTTGCAACCAAATTCTTGTTGCCCGTCATGTGGTTACTGCAACCACTGTCCAATAGACACACATTATCAGAAGGTTCATGCATGGTATGGCACGCTAGGAACATGGAGTTAGTACTTTCTGTAGTGACATTATCTCTCTAGTTTCCTTGATCAGTTATCCTCTTCCTGCAATCACGTGCATAATGACTACATTTATTGCAATAATAAAATCTCACCTTTGATTTGTCAACTCTTTCATTATTGTTGAAGATTATGTAGTTGCTTCCACTTTCATGTTCATGCTCTTCTCGTCTGTCTCTTTGACCACCACGTCTTCTGCCTCGTCCTCTGCCTCTCGATCTAGCTCTGCCTTGATCTCTCTCTCTTGAAATAGAAACCCCACTTTTCAAAGCGATCTCTAAGGTGGAATCCTTATTTCTATCTAACCTTGCCTCATGTGATAGAAGTGATCCCATCAATTCATCAAATGTCAATGATGCCAAATCCTTGGCTTCTTCTATGCCTGCTACCATTACATCAAATTTGGTAGATGAAGATCTGAGGACCTTCTCAATCAATGTTTTGTCTTTAATTTTCTCACCATAAATTTTTAATTGATTTATGACAGTCATGACCCAATTGATAAAAGAATCAATCTCTTCTATCTCTTGCATCTGTGGACTTTCAAAATCTCTCCTAGTATTATGCAACTTAACAATATTGATTTTGGTCATACCTTTATAGCTTGTTACCAAAGTATCCCATGCTTCCTTTGTTGAAGGCGTGATCATAATCTTTTGGAACACTGGTCAGTCCACTCCTTGCTAGATAAGCAACAACGTTTGTGCACTCTTCTTCTTGTCTCTCTTTCATCGTTCCCTCTCTAGATTAGTGAGAGCTTGTTCTTCTACTTCATCCTTAGGTTCTGAAAACCCAAACTGGACATAATTCCAAACATTATGAGCCTGCAATGTGATCGTCATTTTAATGGCCAAAACATCATAATCTTTCCTTATGAATGGTGAAAATTGAGTCTGGAAATTTGAGGAAGCCATCTCTCTTCAAAAAACCCGAAATTTCTTTTTTTATAAACTTGTAAAGATCATTTAAAAAAAATCCTTAAAACTCCTAATAAAACCCGGTTTATATTTATTTTTTTTTATATAATTTTTTTATATATAACTTATTTATTTATAATAAACTCTTTAAAAATACTCGTTTAAAATCCTTTCAAAAATTACCTTTATAAAGGGCCTTCAAAACAAAAACTTTCATAAAACACCCTTATTATGAAAACACTCTTATATTAACCCACCTAGCTGTTATGAGTTTTGAAAAAAAAAACCACGGACTTTGAAGAACCCACGTGATTACGCCCTTTACTTTCAAAAAGCGAGTGTTGATAAGTCTTTCATGAATCTATTTATTAATGGTCTCCATATTTTCTATGGCATAAAAAAAGTGTAGAAGTTGAAGTAAATTGTGAGGTTTGATTTGTTAGAAAAAAAGGTTGGCCTTCTTCTCTTGGTTTTCTATGGCTTTCTATTTAGTGCTTTCCAAGCACCATAGATTTTGTGATTTTTCTTGAGCTCTTATACCAATTTGTTGGAAAGGCAGAGGAGGCAAGACAAAAAATTCACACAAAACATATTAGTTGAGGCTCTTCTATTGATCACACAAGAAACTTAATTATTACAATGAACTCTACAAAAGTATTTGACCTTTTCCAACTAGCGACTCATCTAAAATAACTTGACATACAACCACTTCAACTATAAATTAACTCAACTTGACTCAAAATTTCTAATTTTAACCAACTCCTCATACCGGAGTAACTAGATTATTTTAACATACCCAAACTTTTAATTTAATTAACTTATTTTAACCTACCCGACCCTTTAACCCTTTCCGATTCGGCTCTTTCCCTCTTTATTATGTGACTGAAGTCCCTCTTTACTATGTGACTGAGGCTTTCAACGACGCAAAGGCACACATTTTTCCTCGCATTTTTTTTCTAAAAAAGAGAATCGTTATTTTCCAAGTCAGACATACATGGTTTCAGGTCATAGCTGACAAATGATAATATGCTTATTCTTTCTTTCCTATTAACATTTTTTTCATTTTCTTAGGTTTGATAGTTGTGAATTATTTATTTTTGGGGTACGAGATTGCCTATTAGGCTGCTGGCAATGACTCGACCTTTGTGGCTAACCTGGGACCCCACCAAGGCTACTATATGTTCTAACATAGAACCAAAAACTAACATGTCCTTCACAGTTTGTAAACGTTTTTCTTTCACTATATGTAAACATTTGTAAACAACCAACGGTTTCATTGCATCCGTTTTCTCTCGGAATAATTTTGAAAAAAAATCTATGCCATTTTTGTTTTAGCTTTATTTGTTATCTTTTTTTAAGGACGAAAAAGCACTATGTATTTATATAAGATATATAAAAAGCCCCATATACATGATGTAGAACAAAGCATATGACCCCGGAAAGAGTTCTGGATCAGCAAATAAAACCATAGACATAATACTGGGTAGACACGGCTTAAAAAAACCGGAACTCCCACCAACTGAAAAAGACTGAAGAGACTGTGGACCGGAAACAAAGAAAAGGATCCGCATAAGCAGATCGGCCACATATGGAGATATACCGCATCAAAAAACAATGCGGACAGCCAAAGCATATCGGTCACAAAAAATATGAAGCTATAAGATGTGTTCCACACCTCATAAGACTAACAGACCTGTGGATATATAAGGCTGGAGCATCAAAACACTAAAAAGATTTAAAGACCTGCAAGCAAGAAATTAATAGTCAGAAGGATAAAAATCCTGAATGAAGTAGATATCGCTTTTCACGGAGACCTGAAGATGCCAATGACCAGGAGCTTCAAGAAGACCCTTCTTCGACAGAGCATCAGCCTGCGCATTTTTATCCCTGTAGATGTGTTGGATTGAGCCATCCTTCAGAAGATTCCAGTAGAACTTTATCCTGTCTAGCCAACCAAAGAGGTGAGGACTGGAGATGGAATTATTTCCTTTGACATATTCCACCATGATCTTTGAATCGCGTAGATAGAAACACCCTGAAGATTAAGAAAAAGACAGAAGTATAAAAGGCCAGCGAGGGCCATAGCCTCGGCCAAATTGTTGGAGCCTTTTCCCCCGTTCCAAAAGATTAAAAACTTTGTGTCTTTATCTACTACAATATAAAAACCACAGCCACATGATCCGTTTTGCTCAGCGCCATCAAAAAACGCCCTCGGCATAGATGAGATTTCCAGATAAGGATCCATACCAACCTGTTTCTTATGCTTGAGGGGAGGAATAGGGATAGCTTCGTAAAGAGAAGAAATATCAAGGAGGATTTCCTGGAGGGATGGGCTTTTACCTTTGAATATGAGACTATTGCGCCATTTCCAAATACTCCACACAGAGATGATGAATATTGTCCTCCATGACTCCGATTGCTCGTTGTACCAAAAGAAAGCTTCCTTTATAGAATCTTGTAACAGAAACTGTATGCCGAAGAAGATCTCCAGAGATGACCACAGCTTCTGAGTACCCAAACAACTTATGAATAAGTGATGATTATCTTCCGCTGCGGACCTGCAGATGGGACAGTAGCTCGGTCCCTGCCACCCCTTCTTTCTTAAATTCTCCCATGACAGGTTTTTATTGTGAAATAACAACCACGAGAAAAAAACCATTTTGGATGGGCATCTCACTTTCCAGCAGTAGGGAAAATGAAAAAGTGGGAAGATTGTTTTTGCTTGATCAATCTCTGATACACATCCTTTACCCGGATGGACTGAATCCCTTTTGCATTTTTCCAAATTAAAGCGTCATGTTCCGATGAGCGAAAAATGCCACTGTTCCTGAGCTTAATCCTGAGATGGTCCCATTGAGCAGCCATGTCATCCGGCATTTGCAAACTATCCGCATCGCACCACAGAGGAATTGGACCCAGCCACCCAGAAATTAAACCATCCCAGAAAAAAATACCTCTTCTATGGAGGAAAGCGAGAAAGGATTCCGGGACAATGATCTCCTCCATGCCACTTAGGAATGCATCTTTTCCAATAAGGATCTTTTTCCCAGATTGAAAATGCCATATCAAATTCTTCAGAATTTTTTTTTTCCATTTTACGGAGACTTAACCAGATTGACGATCCATAGGATGGACCAATCCTTTCTTTCCTGTACCAGAAGGATATATCCTTTCTACCTAAATACTTCGATTGTATACGATTGTATAGCTCTGCTCAAAGGCCCGACTTCAAAAACACCCCTCCATAATGTTTTGCACAAGAGAGCCATACCTTATTTGTTATCCTTTATCACATTTAGCATTTCAGCTATTTAAAAAGTACTCCCCACGTGCATGATTTCTTTCTTTCTTATTTAAGGTTACTAAATTTAATTGATAATATTAAAAAAGTACTCCCCACGTGCATGATTTCTTTCTTTCTTATTTAATGTTAATTTAATTGATAAATTTAAATGGTCGACACAGTCTCTTACTCCTTTTTTGACATAGGCCAAAGCAACCCACACAAATCAAATTATCCTCGCCACCCGAGCCCATTTGATCCTCCCAGCAAACACCAAGAAACAACGACACCAGGTTACTAAACTTTTCACAGGGAGTGCACCAAAATGACACAGAGCATACAAGGTAGATCATAGCACGGCAATTCGCACAAAGAGCATACAAGATAGATCATAACGCCGCAAGGTAGATTAACATATATATCTATATATATATTAACATTAAATCTCTTATTTCCTTTTTTAATTATATTAATTCTTAAAATTAATTTTAATTTTAAATATTATTATTTTTTCTTTGAATGTGATGGTTAATGTTTACATATTAATTTGTAATAATTTATTAATATTTATATATAATGTTAGTGTTTACATATTTACATATTAATGCTTAAACCACCCTATAAACATTACTTTATCCTTAATTCGCTAAAGATTATTTTATGGGGCATTTTTAAGTCAATTGTAGATTCCCCAAATCTTCTGGAATTTTATGGACATGGGCACAATGAATTTTTTGACCGCGACTATGTCCGTCCGATTTTTAATCTGCAATCTACTTAAGCTCACCTTATTTTATGGGATTCATCTATCCAGTGGAAGAATTGCAAAGTGGCCTAAATAAAAAAAATAAAATAATTTGTAGAGGTAGTGTTTAAATCGCGTTTTTTTATAGTGGAAATGAATAAGACACCTAAAATTTTGAAGTTTAACAACTATAATTTGGGTTTACAAAAAATCTTGCCAAATTTTCTCTAAATATAACTTGAATTTTCATAACCTGAAGGCAATTCGTCCTATTAATTAGACTACCACTTACCTTATGCATTAATTCGCTGACGTCGTTTACATATTCCCGGTGCCGACACGCTTTACTTTAGATGCTTAATATTCCTGACTGGCAGAGGGGTCAAATAATTTCACCGTAAATATTTTCCACTGCAACGCTTCATGCTCCCCACCCGCCATATTCGTTAGGGGCTAAATCGTGGCTGTCCATATTTAAAATAATTATGTTCAAAACAAAATTCAATGGAGGTACATCCTTCCGGGGTGAATATAGAGACGCCTATCAGCGAACAAAAGATTGTAACATCCTTCTCTCAATTTCTTTTGATCTTCTTTATTTTCCTTATCATTAATATATGTAAAGGATTTAATTTCTTTATTTACCTTATCATTACTATATGTAAAGGAAAATCCCAGCTCTTGTACTTTAAAGTTTAATACACTTGTCAAAATGTGAGTTAGAGCCTACTAAAGTTTGCATTATCTCATGGATTTATCATGTTATACATGTATTAACTTAATTCCAACGTGGCCCGTCACATGGCATTTTTGAACCATTAAGTACGTAAATAGCTGTTAGTTGATTCTATTTTAACTTGAGCTGACTCCTATCTTGCCAACGTTGGAATATTGTTATAATTAGTGGAACAATGCTATAATTGATATTGTTATAATTAGTGGAACAATGCTATAATTGATAGAGAAGGACGCAAGGTCATATTAAATTTAAATTTTCGTGCATTAACCTTAGGTTTGAACCATTGGTAAAATGTTTTTTTAGAAGGTTCGCTAGTATTTCAACTTGTAATGTCCCCGCGAAAATTTAAATATTTTAATTATCGTTGTAAGAAAACAAATTGGACAATATTGTTATTATTGTTATTATTGGTTTAGTTGAATAATATATTATTAATTTCTGAAGCAAGGAAATGGTTGAGTGATAACAAATTTTGTAACTTTTGATGTAAGAAGTGAAAAAAAGGCAGTTGCCAAGAATACCTTAACTGCCTCTCCTAACTGGAAAACACCCCAAGGGAAAAAGGGGTGAGGGGAGGAAAAATCGTTCTGTTGGAAACAGACGAGAAGGGGGGAAATGCTAAGTCTGGTGATCACCAGATAACATTAGCACAAAGTGCATCAAATTTAGCTGAAGACAGCAGTCTTGTAGCAGGCTTGGGGGGAGATTTGGTCTTGAAGACGAATCTCAAGGTCGGGTGGTTGACAAGCAAGAACAATGGAAAGGTGAATAATGTCTGTTGGAAATTATTAATCCGAAGAACAGGTAAGCAGTGTTGCCAAAATTAATTTCTGTGAACCCATTGGGTTGACTTAGACAATGATTAATGACATAGAGGGAGCAGGCTCCCACACTGATATTTATTTTGGAAAAAATGGTAGCAGTAGGGTTTTGTTTTCCATAGTATGTTAAATATGCTTTTCTGTATAATAGTTAATAATCTTGGAGGTACCCTAGAATGATCTGGACTGTAAAGAACATTTCAAACCGCAAGCTTAATGGTAGCAAGTGAATAACTAATCAGATAGGTTGCGACAGACAGTCTAGTAAAACTGTAAACTGGAAACTGAAAGTGATTGCATGATGCTAAGGGTCCAACGAAAAGTTCTGGAAAACAACTGAGTGATTTTTAAGTAATACTGTGTGAGTTATTATTTCGATTAAGTTGTCAGTTCTGTGTATTTAAATGCAACCTTAATTTAACCTACAGAGTTGTTTAGTAGAATTTTCTTTAATCTAAGGTAATTTTGAGAATTTTAAGAACCTATGTATATATGCCTCTAAATCTCAGGCAAAGATCCGAAATAGGTAAATGAAAATCCCATAAATATATACATACATACCAAAATCAGAAGGATAACTACCGAAATTGATAGCTTAAACAGTAGGAAGTATTTCCTTTAGCAAGAGCGAAATTATTGAATGTGCAGCTATTGGAAAGAAAGAAACACGATTCCCATTTGAATTCGACTGGGTAAATTTCCAAGGCCATAGCTAGAAGCAATAAATACAGGCCAAGAACTATTGAGACTTAAAACCCGAAACGTGAAACTATATATCCAGCGCAGAGATATAAGACTCTGCGAGACTAAAATAACAACAGAGTAACTATCTTTAAAAGTTTATGGTTTCAGCTAGAAGGCGACCCTAAACCCATGGACATAATCGCAAATTAAAAACATATTCCACATCAAGCAGAACAGCTTGTAAAAGAGTTAACGAGTAAATATGAAATAAAGGGCATTCACACCATGCAAACAATCTAACAAATCTACACACAGATGGAATGATAACATTTCCGGAAAACCCATAAACGTTCCAATCAAAACAGGAAATTGTTGTACAAACATTATAGGAAAATCGTGCTTTTACAATCATATGACAGAAGAACGATAATACAAAGTACATCTGAGGAAAACATTGAAATTATATAAATATCTATGGTTTGAAGCTGTGTAGCAAAACATTAAGGGAATTAAAAGTCCACAGTAACCTCATGCAAGCCATAACTGGTCTTGCCTTAATAAATACAACCCAGAAATCGGTGCGGCCTCAACTGTTCTTAAACCATGCATGCACCGTAACGCTTAAATAATTACATTTTAACCAAAAAGAATGGAACCTAACATGGGGATTAACATGGAGCGTTGTGTGCATCTTGACTCAGGAAGTCCCCTACGACATCAGAGCTAACAAGTATGCCAACACTTCCACGTAATTCACCCTCAGGCAGAGAGAACACGCTATTCGAACAAAAGCTAGACAGGGAACCATTCGAGCTTACCCGGGAAGCCATTAAGAGCTCAAGCCCAGTATGGGTGGGGGTGAATCCCTTTGAAAGGCATCTCAAAGGCGTAGCCCCGTCCTTTTCCCAAACCTGCAGAAGGTAACAAGAACAGAGGAATTAGTATAGCAACCTTGTAACATTTCTTGAGTTTAACTGTAAAAGAAATCATCAGCTGCGAACCTCCTCACCTGGGCAACTGTAAAGAGAATTCTGAACATGAGCATGAACCCCTCGACCTTGACTCAGGACGAACTAGCTGCATCGAGAGACATGGTTGCAGAACAAGCCAACTACCAAGGAAGGAGAACAAAGCTTAGCGTGAAGAAGGAAAGGGAAAAATGAACTACGGAGTCTGACCTGGGATATGGTATAAGTCTCTGATCTACACAGTGTCGTTGGATCATGGTCTAGCGATCTCCACCGTAGATGCAGCGAAGGATCCCGAGAGACACTGACAGCTCTATAGTGCACATTAATACAACATGACAGGTAGTGTAAATTCCGAGCAAACCCAAGGTGCACTGAGCTCGAGGTGAGCTTAGGTGTCCGAGCTGGAGGGATGAGTCAATTAATTCAAGACACATTAAGGGACTGTTCAGCATAATACGGAAATCAGTATCATAACAGACCATTAAATTGTTATTGAACTCTTTGATTTATGGTTGAACTTGTTGCTATAATAACCGGATGGGTTGATGACCCTAGTTTGGTTCACGCTTTAATTAGTTTATATTTTAACAATGTTTAATGAAGGTATATATATGTGAGTTTATTTGTGTTAAATATTTTTTTTTTTTTGTAAATGGGGACATGACATGTGGTATCAGAGGGACGTTGCAAAACTGTGATCTCTGGTAAATGAATTGCGCAAATAATTTTTGTTTCTTTTGGGTCTTTAACTGTTAATGATCTATTAATCTGTCAAGTATAGAGGAACTAGAACAATAGCAGTTATAAGAGGATCAGACAGTGAACTACACAAAACCATGGCAGGCCTAGGATCCACAGTATTCCTTGAACATAATCCTAAGATATGGGTGCAGTTAGGAGAAGAAGCTTGTAACACAAATCTGACAATACTGAAGACGGTTCAAGAACTAAAGAGAGAAATGGCCCGCCTACAGGAGGATAATGCAAGATTAACCTTGGAACAGGAGAAAATCATGAAGAAGTTGTCCGATAAGCAGAACCAACACCAAACAACACCCAATCCTAAACAAGAATAAATGTTTGAAGAACAGGGTTATCACACAGAGCCGGAAGGGATAGTAGGAGGGGAAGAGAATCAAGAGGAGAAGTCAGATAATGCCTCTGAGCACCCAACCTCAAAAAGGCAGTGAATAGAATTGCAAGGGGAATTCCGGAAAATAAAACTGCCACTCTTCGATGGAGAGCTGGAAGAAGCAGCTGAGGCATGGTTAATTAACATGAATAAATATTTTCAATTATATGAGTACGATCACAATCTTAAGGCTCGACTAGCTATCTTTCAACTACAAGGTAAGGCCACTTTATGGTGGGAAGAGGTCAAGATTGTACACGGGGTAAGTGAACAAAGTATAACTTGGGAGAAGTTCCAAAAATATTTCAAGGAAAGATATTTGACAAAACGATTTTACGATGAGAAAGCAAGGGAATTTCATGACCTGCGGTTGGGACAACAAACCATGGACGAGTTCATCACTCGATTTACCTCTTTGCTTCGATATGTACCTTATATATGTGAGGAAAAGGCCAAGGTACAATGGTTTTTCAGCAATTTACCCATGGCAATGAGGGAAAGAATTGAGTTCGATAACCCAAAAACAATGGATGAGGTTATACGAAAGGCCAGGATATGCAAGCAGAAGGGTGAAATTTCGGGCAGGAAATGGGTTGAAAAGAAAGGTAATAGGATTGCTGTAGGCAATAAAGGGAATCAGAGTAGTGCTGACAAGGGATTTTCTAAGGGGCAGAACAATAGAAATCTGTCCAAAAACCAGATCAGAATTAAGCCACCATCAGAATAAAAAATCAGCGAGCAATCTGGTAGATTTGATAACGAAGGAATGGAAAGACCCCCATTACAATGCTGGGGATGTTGGGGGCCACATTATGTTAAAAACTACCCTCATCGTAAAGGCATTGAACAAGTTTCACAAATCCATGAGGCATCAACAGTAGGCGATGTGGCCCGAAGCATACCAAAAATTAATGCTGCCCTCAATTACCATTAGGTGGAATACCAACTGACTGTGGTGGAGTTTGAAGGTAAGATTTATAACCATATCGTATCTATTTTAATTGATCATGGAGCTACATTAAGTTATGTTAGTCCTAATATTGTGGAGAATTGTAAATTACAACCTCTTAAATTTAAGAACCCTTGGCTAGTACAGCTGGCCACTAGGGCAAAGAGGCAGGTGTTGGACAAGGTCAATGACTGCCCTTTGGAAATAGTAGGTCAGCCTTTAAGGGCAGACCTAAACATACTTCCTCTTGGATCTTATGATGTGTTGATAGGCATGGACTGGTTAGAAAAGTCTCGGTCCATTGTAAACTGTAAAACAAAAACTATCTACTACAAGGATGAGCTGAGAAAAATGAAGAAGATGCAAGGCATTCCGAGGCCCGTGCAAGTTCAGCTAATAATGCTTCTCAGCTGGAAAAATGCATCATAAAAGGGTGTCAGGTTTATGCTATTTAGGTTGGATATGCCAACTCAAAGTACAAGACAACCACCTTGGATAGTATTCCTATTGTTCAGGATTATGTCGATGTATTTCTAAAAGAGATACTCAGGCTGCCACCTAAGAGATATAGACTTCACTATTGATTTGATGCCAGGAGCGGCACTAGTGTCTCAAGCTCCTTATCGTATGAGCGTACCAAAACTTACAGAGCTCAAAATGCAACTATAGGAATTGCTGGATAAAAATTACATCCGCTCTAGTGTGTCACCTTAGGGATCCCCTGTGCTGTTTGTCAAAAAGAAGGATGGCCCCTTCGAATGTGCATGGACTATCATGAGTTGAATAAGTTAACAGTTAAGAACAGGTACCCTTTACACCAAATTGATGAACTATTTGACCAGGTAAAAGGGGCAATTGTATTTTCAAAAATTGATCTACGATCGGGATATCACCAGTTCAGAATCAGAGAGGAAGATATTGCCAAAACTGCTTTTAGGACTCGGTATGGTCACTATGAGTTTGTGGTATTACCCTTTGGGTTAACCAATGCTCCTGTGACCTTTATGTGTTTGATGAATAGCATATTTCATCTGTATTTAGATAAATTCGTGTTAATATTTATTGACGATATACTGATATATTCCCAGAATGTGGAGGAGCAAAAGGAACATCTTAGACTAGTGATGCAAGCCCTCTGGGAACATCGATTGTACGCCAAGTAAAACAAGTGTGATTTCTTTAACAAAAAAATTCAATACTTAAGACATATCATTACTAAGGATGGGATTGTAGTGGATCCCAAAAAGATTAAGACCATAATGGAATGGCCAGTGCTAAAGGACGTAGTGGATATCAGATATTTTATGGGGTTGGCCGGTTACTATAGACGATTTGTGGAAGGATTATCCAGAGTGGCCTACCCTATCACCTCCCTACCAATGAAAGGGAAGACTTTTAAATGGATCGTAGAATGACGAAAGAGTTTTGAACAGCTCAAGCATATGCTCACCACAACACCTATACTAAGCATATCATATCCCGCTAAGGACTACGCGGTATGCACAGATGCGAGTAAGGAAGGGTTAGGAGGAGTATTCATGCAGGAAGGTAAGGCATTCACCTACGAGTCTAGGAAGTTAAAGGAACATAAGAAGAAATATTCTGCATATGATTTGGAGTTGGAAGCTATTATTCATGGCTTAAAGATGTGGCGCCACTACCTGATGGGGAGGAAATTTTGGTTAATGACAAATCATCACAGCCTGACTAATTATTTCAGTCAACCTATCTTAAATGCCAGACAGGCACAGTGGGTATATTTCTTAAGCAATTTTGATTTTGAGATTAAGTATCTGAAAGGAAAGGAGAACTGGGTAGCGGACGCTTCAAGTAGGAAGCCACATTGTCTTTATGAAATTGCTTGCAGTGGGGTGCAAACTACATTCGATGACATGATAAAAGGGGTAGCAGAACAAGATTTGAACTATCAACAAATAAGACAGCAGGTTCAGAATCCAAACAACAAAGAAAATCAGCAAGGGTACATCGTGGATGCTGTTGGCATGGCGAAATATAAAAACAGGTTGTATGTACCCAACCAAATTGACATTAAAAACTTGATTTTAGATTAATTTCACAAAAGACCTTATGCTAGACACCTGGGGTATCTAAAGCTGATTGCTGCACTCCAGAAGGAGTACTATTGGCCTGGAATGAAGAAGGATGCAGTAGAGTATTTGACATGCTGTCAGGAATGGCAACAAATTAAAGTGGAACACCGGCACCCTGCAGGATTATTGCATCCACTACTAATTCCAGAGTGGAAATGGGAAACTATCTCTATGGATTTTATAACGGGATTACCTAAGACAAATAGAAACAAAGATTCCATCATGGTGGTAGTTGACAAATTAAGCAAGTCATCTCATTTTATACCAGTCCAATCCACTTACAAAGTTGTATAGATTGCCCACATTTTTATGCAGAACATTTTCAGGCTACATGGGCTGCCAAAAAATATAAGTTCTAACCAAGATGTGAAATTTACTTTAGCCTTTTGGAAAACACTGTTTGAAGGGCTAGGGACTCAATTAAATTTTAGCACAGCTTACCATCCTCAAATAGATGGACAAACCGAATGGGTGAATCGAATAGTAGAAGACATGTTGAGGTCATACGTAATGCAGTAATGCCTAAATGGGAAGACTATCTGCACCTGGTTGAATTTGTGTATAACAACGGATATTATACTTCCTTGCATATGAGCCCGTTTGAAGTTCTGTACGGCCAAAAATGTCACACACCCTCTAGTTGAGGGGGACCAGAGGACAAGATAATGCTAGGACCTGAAATGTTAAAAGAAATGGAAGAAATGGTTAAGAAGGTTTGATCCAACTTGAAGGTAGCCCAAGATAGGCAAACGAATTTCACCGACAAGAAGAGAAGTTTTAAGGAATATCAAGTGGGGGATCATGTGTATGTAAGAATTTGATCAAAAAGGAGTACGTTACAATGGAGTGGGTGTACCAAGTTGGCACCTCAATTTTGTGGACCATTTTAGATTTTAGCAAGAGTTGGGCCAGTGGCTTACCAGCTCACCCTACCGAGCCATATTTGGGTCCACAATGTTTTCCATGTGTCAGTACTAAAGAGATACATTTATGATCCTAAGCACATAGTCAGTTGGCATGATATACAGGTAAAGTAAAATCCTAAGTAGGCCATTTAATTTTGATGTTAAAAGGAAAAATTGACTTTAAATTATGTTGTTTCAGGTCAAACCGGAAGGAGAATTCCTGGTCGAGCCACTGAATATACTCGAACAGAGAGAAGTCACAGTACAGAAACGAGCCATCACCCAGGTTGAAGTGCAATGGCAGCACTTTGGGTCGGATGAGGCCACCTGGGAGGATGAACAACTCTTGAAAGAAGCATATCCACAACTATTTGAGGCTGAAAAACATGGAGACGATGTTTGCTTTCAGGGGGGAAGATGTAATGTCCCTAGGAAAACAATAAATATTTTAATTACCATTGTAAGAAACAAAACCGGACAATATCCTTATTCTCTGTTTAGTTGAATAATATATTATTAATTCTCATTTTTTTTAGATTAAGATCTTATGGAAATTAAATAGAAAAACTATTTTTGGTAGATATTGTTTGTATACACTATAACACATTTATTCAAAATTGTCTTTCCCTACAACAAACTTTCTCTTGAAACATTACTCACTCTTTACACCATAGAATTTCTAGAATTAACATACAATGTTAGGCCCCTATACTACTAGTGTAACCCCTTATTGTTATTAGTACAATCCACTTATTATATTAATGTACCCATGTAGTGCCCATATTGTTACTATTGTGCCCCATAGAAGCCCACTATTGTTATTATTGTTCCCTTACATTATTATTGTTATGTAGGCTCTGATTATGTAATGACCCCTTAGACTCCTATATATAGAAAGGAGGTATTTTCATTTGTATCATCCAAGAATTGTTCATTTTTGTAATGTAAAGGAGGTTTCCCCCTCGAAGAGGCTGAATTCTAAGGCATTGATCTATCTTTTCTATCTTTTCTTGAGCTGGTTTCATAACATTTGGTATCAGAGCTTTGGATTCTAGGGTTTCGCTGCTCCAAACAGGTCATTGTGGCATTTTCGCTATAACTTTTCTTCTGCGACATTTCAGAAGCTAAAAAAAAACCCATTTGAGAAAAAATCGTGCTAAATCTCGGCTCCAAATTTCAGAGGTTTTTGCACTATATTTTCAGAGATATGATCTGAGGAATTTGGTCTTTTTGCAGACTCCTGAATTACATTCCAAACAGGTGACCTGGGGAAAATGACATAACTCTTTCTCTGAGAATCGGATTGAAATTTCGTGAGAAGTTACAGAAAGAGGAAGGACTGTAGTTTCTTGTAGATATTTTTCAGAGCTAAAGGTAGAAACAGTTACTTGTGGCACATTGTACAAGTTCGCTCTACTGAACTAGTCTATAATCAAGTCACTGTGGAAGATTTCGCATAACTCTTCCTTGGAGAATCCAATTTGGATCAGAATGGTGGCATTTTAAATAGGACACAGAGGGCTACTACAGGTCGCAATTTTAGAACTTAAAGATATGAAAGTACAAAGCTACAGTTGTTTCAAGATCGAGCTCCTAAAATCAAGAAAACGCAAGATGAGGAAGTTTGATGGCAAGGATCCGGTAAATTGGATACTTCAGATGGAGGAATATTTTGATCTACATGGTGTACCACTGTTACAAAAGGTGTATGTATTGCATCTTCATATTTAGAACCGGATCAATTTTTATGGTATGAAGGGCTTTGTTCTCGTAAACAACTTGTTAGATGGTCAATTTTCACGGCGGAAATGATAGCACATTATGAGGATACAAAGAGCAACACCTTTTGTAGAGCAACACCACAACAATTGGAAAGAGTAAAAGGGCTTTGTGACATAATGGAAAGCAAAATTATGGAAACCAGGAAGCATACCCCTCACAACTATAAAGATGGAAGTGTTGTTTCTCCTAGCCTTCCACAACCTACAAGGGTTACACCACAACAATTGGAAGAAAAAAGAGAAAAAGGGCTTTGTTACAATTGTGATAGTGAACGCACTAAAAGTCATAAGTGTGCTGAGAAGAAATTATTTTACATAGAATATGAAAAGGAGGAAGAAAAGGATCAAGAAACATCAAAAGAAGAAGATATATGCCAGGACCCCACCCCAGAGAAAGAAAAAATCATTCAGACCATATCTTGTAAAGAATTGGCAAGAATTACCACTCCTCAAAATCTCAAGATAGAAGGACATATCAAGAAGAAAAAGGTGCAAGAAGTGAAAGATCACATCGAGAAAGAAGAAATTAATCCAATCATATCTTGTAATTCATTGGTCGAAATTACCACTCCTCAAACTATCAAGATAGAAGGACATATCAAGAAGAAAAATGTTCAAGAAGTGAAAGATCACATCGAGCATCAAGAAATGAATTCGAACATATCTTGTAAAGGATTGGAAGAAATTACCACTCCTCAAACTCTAGAGATATAAGGACATATCAAGAAGAAAAAGGTTCCAGCAGTGAAAGATCACATCGAGCATCAACAACAAGTACTCCAACTTTTAAAGGATAACGCCACTTCGGTGCAAAATCAAATGAAACAACGAGTAGATCAACATCATAGTGAAAAATGTTTTGATGTAGGTGATTGGGTATTTTTACTGCTACATCTCAAGCAAGCTATTTATGAGAAGGAAATGTTGGAAATACTACATGCACTTAAAAAATGGCGACCTTACCGAATGGGAAGGCTCTTCAAGGATGAGGATGTGGAAGCATTGTTTTGTGCTATTTATATTATCCAAACAGCTTGGATAAATGAAGCAAGGGATGAATGGAAGAAGGACGAAGAAGTATGGCCACGTATTCAAAAGTTGCAAAAGATCCCAATTCAAACAATATTGCCAGAAATTGAAGAGGAAGGAAAAATCATATTGGAACTTGGAGCAGTCACAGAAACAAGATCCCGACCAATTCCAGAGTATCTCATCAAGTGGAAGAACTTACCCCCTGAAGATTCCACATGGGAGGACAAGAATTTTATACAGAAGCATCAAGAACTACTCAAGCGTTGAGGACAATGCTTTTTGAAGGAGAGGGGCATGTTAGGCCCCTATACTACTAGTGTAACCCGTTATTGTTATTAGTACAACCCAATTATTATATTAATGTACCCATGTAGTGCCCATATTGTTACTATTGTGCCCCATAGAAGCCCACTATTGTTATTATTGTGCCCTTACATTATTATTGTTATGTAGGCTCTGATTATGTAATGACCCCTTAGACTCCTATATATAGAAAGGAGGTCTTTTCATTTGTATCATCCAAGAATTGTTCATTTATGTAATGTAAAGGAGGTTGCCCCCTCGAAGAGGTTGAATTCTAAGGCGTTGATCTATCTTTTCTTGAGCTGGCTTCATAACATACAATACAGTCATAACATTTTACCAAATACAATTAATTAGTCACAACCTACAGTTCGTAAGCTGAATTCAATTGTCAATTGATTTCATGGTATATTCTAGTTTTAATCACAACCAATAGGTGAACAAGATTTCTAGCCACACATTCACAAAAATAGTTTACAGGAAAATTTTTCTAGAAGTAATTCGTAGAAACATAATTTGTAGAAAATTTCTACTAATATAGAAAAATACTTATCTGTAAAAGATCGGTTCTGTTGCCACATGAAAAAACTAGTGAAGAGAGAATGTTCTTCCCAACCATCGTATTCCACTAGAGCTCTCCCCTAGCCAATTTCCCTTCAGAATAGTATTTCTTAGTCTCTGCACATAAATTCCATTAGCCCTAACTAATTCAAGAATTTCTTGCTCAAAACTTTCACAGACTCACAGGTCTATACAAAATTCCATTGGCCACAACCAAGTCAAGAATTTATTTAAGGAAGCGTCCTTCCTTACCTCAACAATGTCCTACCTGAGGTAATGAGTTATGTTCTCCTTTTTCTTGATTTCCTCAGGTTCCTCTCTATACCCACCACTCTCTTTTCCCAACTAGGATATTTATCCCTTAGGAGAGGAGAAATTTTCCTTTAACTATCTGCTAGGTAAATCCTCATTTAGCATTTCCACCTTCTCGTAATTCCTTGGCTCACCACAACTAATATTTTTAATTTGATAAAAATAAAAATAAAATATTCATGTCTAACATTATATCAAGCCTTCTTTAGCCCACAGTGTGCATGGTTACTTTTAGTAGAAGTAAATTAAACTATTTAGTTATTCACTAAGGGGTGTTACATATTCCCCTCCTCGAGAGAAATACCATCCTCAGTGTTTCCTGACCTTCGACACACTAGAATATGATTTATGAATAGATTTTTCATCTTCCCAACTATCCTCTCCTAAGATTAAGTGTCTTCTTTGCACTTTAAGTTAGGTGACGAATTTACTTCGATAGCACAATTTTCTTCCAATTGAGAATGCTCAGAGGTTCAACTAGGAACATTCCATCCAGTTTGACCTATATCCATAATTTCCATGGTTGTCATTAGTTTACATTACTCGTTATTTAAGAAAAACATATGATTTATTTCAACACGTCACATACATCATCAATTGTTGTTTATGTATTGAGTAAGGATCGTCAGCGTGTAACATAACCCAACCAGGGTTAGCAACCTCCAGTCAATTAAGAGTTAACGATATGATTGTAAGCTTATCTATAATTTCCATAAATTATTTTCTCTTACTCACTAGTTATGCCAAATGATAAGGTCCACACTGCTTGGTTTCAAACAAAATTAATCGTGGAATTATTTAATCCATTTACATTATTTATATAGTAGTAGTAATTTTTTTATAATCATAAACAATTTAGCATTCTTTCTTTCATGTATAAATTACAACTAGTGTCTTGTTGTCCTAGTAGGACTACTAAGTTGTTATCTTAATAAGAATTATTGTATATGCATTAGTTAGGCATGAATGTACTTTAATATGACCTCCATTTCTTGCCATGTTTAAGGCAATTACATTGATGTCTACTTATCCAAGAGGAATTATCTATGTCCATCCTAGGCTACTGAGCTTATTTTATTTTCGCGCAAAACCTAGAATGTGTGTCACAACACTCCTTCAGTTTATCCCTTTGTCACCCTGTATTACAGGTTATTGATTAAAGTTATACACATTATGTTTATGTGTACAGTCATGGGTCTCTCTCTTTGCACTCATCTATACATTGACTCCACTTTCACAACCTTGGTGTAGAGACTTCACTTCATAAGTATAAATGCACCCTTGACAAAATCTTTTGCTTTTCCACTGGGTTGTTCATGTCATAAATTTTTTCAATTCTGCTCAGTTTCTCCAAGGGGCCTAATCAATGTTTACCTGTTTATACTGTAAATTCAACTCAATAACTTTTGATTAGCTGTCACCTCAATCTGTACCTTGTACATATCTAATGTTATGAAACCAACTCATAAAATAGAAGAAAAGATAGATAAACGACTTAAAAATTGTCCTCTTCGAGGGGGAAACCTCATTTACATTACATAATTAAAAAATTCTTGGATGATACAAATGACAATACCTCCTTTGTATATATAGGATTCTAGGGGTTCAAAATATAATCAGATCCTACATAACAATAATAATGTAAGGGCACAATAATAATGGGCTTCTATGAGGCACAAAAATCACAATATGGGGGCTAGATGGGCACACCAATAAGAATAAGGGGGATACACTAGTATTATGGGGACCTAACATGCCCCCTCCTTCAAAAAAGGGTTTCCTCAATGCTTAAGTGGTTTTGGATGCTTCTGCATAAAAATATCATCCTCCTATGTAGAATCTTCAACAGGTAAGTTCTTCAACTTAATTAGATACTCTGAAATTGATCGATTTTGTAGCTGTCGGGTTCTTGTTTCCGTGAATACTCTAGACTCAAATATTACTTTTCTTTCTTTTTCAAGTTCTAGAAACATTATTTGAATGGGAAGTGTGTCACTGATAACCTTGTTTAAGCATGAAACATGGAAAACTTGGTGTATTGAGGAAGATGTAGGTAGCTGCAATTTGCATACCATTGTACCAATATTTTGTAACACCCTGTAAGGATCGTAGTACTTGGGTGGAAATTTATTATCCTTCTTAGCTTGCTTGAGGGACATTTGTTTGTATGGTTGTAGCCATAAAAATACTCAGTAGGCTACATCAAAACTTCTTTGACTGTGAATGTTCATCTTCCTGTTGTTTCATTCAACTCTGCAGCAAAGTGAGGTTATCCTTTAAGAGTTAGAGAACTTGTTGTTGATGCTTGATGTGATCTTCCACTACTTTAACATTAGATTTTTCTCTTAAAGATGATGTGATTGATGGTGGATGATGCCCATAAAGTTCCATAAATGGAGTCATTTTTGTTGATGTATGGAAGGAAGTGTTATACCACCATTCAGCTAGAGGTAACCACTTGACACATTGTGTTTGTTTATCAGATTCAAGGCAACAAAGATATCCTTCCAAACATGTGTTCACTATCTTAGTTTTCCCATCAGATTAAATATGATAAGATGAGCTATGAGTTAATTAAGTACAAAGACAATAAAATAATTTTGTCCAAAAATTTCGAGTGAGATGGGATCTCTTTCACTTACAATAATCTTTGGGTTTCCATGAAGGTTTTGGATTGTTTCCATAAATTTAGTAGCATATTCACTAGCTTTAAAAGGATGAGATAATGCAAAAATTTGTTCATACTTCATAAGTCTATCAACTACCACCATGATGACACTCTTTCCTTTAGACTTGGGTAAACCTATGATAAAATCCATTGAGACCTCCTCCCAAAGTTGACTTGGAATGGCTAAAGGTTGTAATAGACTAGGGGTGTTAATTGTCTCAACTTTATTTTGTTGGCAAACCAAACATTCTGCCACAAAAGTCTGAATATCATATTTAAGTCCATCCCAAAAAAAATCCCTTCTTGACTGTGTGGTCAGATTTTAAAAATCCCGACTGCCCTCCTAAGGGGGAAGTTTGCAATTCCAAAAGAATATTTTGTTTGAGATGGGAATTCTTACAAATATATAAGTGATATTTGTACCATAGTGAATCATTTTTCTAGCTAAATGTATCAGATGTATTGGAATATTGCTACAAATTTTGAAAGAGTGTCCACACCTCTCCATCATTCTTCCATTCATCCCTTTTTGTTATCCATTGAGGCTAATATTAGAAATGTCACAAAACAGTGATTCCACATCCTCATCCTTTCTTGGGAGTGCATCTACAACAACATTTTACTTCCCTTTTTTGTAGCTGATTTCAAAGTCATAAACCAACATATTTGTTACCCATTTTTGTTACTCTTCTAAATATAATCTTTGTTTTAAAAAGTATTTAATATTATCATTATCTTCTTTACCTTAAAGTGTCTTACCAATAGGTAAGGTAGCCATTTCTTTAGTGCATGTAGAATTGCCAACATTAACTTCTCATAAATAGGTTTGTGTAAATAATTTCCGTTTATTTGGACAACTTTCAAAAGTAATGGGTCTTCCTCTTGCATTAAAACAATACCAATTCCATTTCCCGAAGCATCACATTCCATAATAAAGGTTTTTGTGAAGTCTGGCATAGTTAATAATGGCGCCTCACACATTGCCTCTTTAAGATGTTCAAAGGCTTTAGTTGCTTCTCAAGTCCAAGAAAATGCATCTTTCTTCAGTAATGACGTTAGAGGTGCCACTATTCTCCCATAATTCTTAACAAAATTGGGATAATACTTTGTCAACTCGAGAAATCCTCAAAGATGCATTATGGTTGTGGAGATTTTCCATTTCTTAATGGATTTAATTTTGTTAGGGTCTACCTTAAAACCCTCATGAGATACACTATGACCCAAATATTCCACCTCTTATACTCCAAAGAAACATTTGGGGGTTTTGCATATAATTAATTCTCCTCTAATAATTTGAGCACCTTGTCAACATGATGAACATGATCCTTCCAAGACTTGTTGTGGATTAGTATATCATCAAAATATACTAACACAAATTTTCTAACGAAGGGTTTGAAAATGGAATTCATCAAACCTTGAAATGTGGAAGGTGCATTAATAAGGAAAAAAGACATGAACAAGTATTCATAATGACCCTCATGAGTTTTAAATGTTGTTTTTGGAATGCCTTCATTCTTCATTATAATTTCATGATATCATAAATGAAGATCCAGCTTGGTGAAGTAAATTACTCCCTGTAATTCATCCAACAATTCATCAATGACAAGAATGGGAAGTTTATATTTAATAGTGAGCTTGTTGATCTCCCTATAATCTGGACACATGCGCCATGATCCATCCTTCTTGTGCACCAATACTACTAGAGAAGAGAAAGAAGTTTGAATAGGTTGAATAATACCAACCTCTAACATTTTTGAGACCATACATTCAATTTCACTCTTTTTAGCATAGGGATATTTGTAAGGCCTGATGTTTGGAGGAACACTTCCTAGAATAAAATGAATAACATGATCATGATTACGAATAGGTGGGAGGCCTTTGGGATTCTCAAATAACTTGGAATGATTGTCCAAGACTTTTTGGAGATTTGGAGAAATAGATGGTGTTAGCCTCCTATTGCAATAGGTTTCATATTTCATGATTGACTGTTTAAATGCCAAATATGTCATCTTTTTCATGCTGTAAAGGTTCCATATTTCCAAGAAAACTCAGAAAACATGTAAAAAATGTAAAGAGGGTATGCCCTAAAAGAATAATCAAAGGGAAAAAGGAATGAATTGGCCAAAGATAAAAAATAAATGAAGTGAACCCCAAACAAAAGGCCAAGAAAGTGTGCAAGCTCAAATGCCACTACTATGTTCCATTTTTTGATGAATTATTCCATTTTTGAAGCATTTTATAGTTAAGTGTTATAGACATTTTTGTGCCTTACATCTATAAGCATGAAATGTCCATAATTCAAGGGATCCAAAGTCCCTAAAGATGTTGTTACAGCTCCTAAAGGAACAAGGTCAACCAATGAAAGCTTCTCCCAGAAGTTCTCCACCAAAAACCACTCAGAAACAGTCAATTCAGGATCAATTCAGATGCTATACTAGCTGCCTGCGTTGTAAAGCACCCAAATGCACTGGCTAGGTGCGTTGCAACGCACTTGGATACACTACCCAGGTGCGCTAAGTGGGAAATGAAAAATGGCAAGCTCATTCAACGAGGTGGAAAGACCATGGAAGCTTCCAGAATCTTCTCCAATGACACTTGCCTCAATGAATTCGACTAGTGATGAGTAAGAGGCTCTCAAACTCCAAGTGGAAGCAAGAACTGACAGAGAGAAGCCACAAGTCAAAACATAAGCTGACTCATCCTCTCTGATTACATCTATATATGGATCCCTCATCCCAGAGATCCAGAGGCTGGAATTTTGTACTTTGCAGAGAATTGCTGTTGGTTTGAGATTGAGATTAGTACATTGGGTGATTTATGCTTTGTTGGAGGAGAGGAAGGGATTCCTTTGCTGGGAGGTAGATGCTGGATCGGAACTCACTTGGTTGTATCTCCTCTTGGAATTTCTTATTCTATCAATAAACTATTTGAGTTTCTCCTACATGATGTGTATCAATGATGTTTTGTTATATTTGCATGTTTAGCTTAATCTGATCTTGAGCTTTTTATGAATGTATATCTGTATCTTCGTGTAGTTTCTCTCTCTTATGATCTTGCAGGAATTTGGTGAAGCTGGGCCGGTGAGGGAGCTGGGAGCTGGGAGCTACTGAAGAGAGGAGCGATTGGATTGACAAACTAGCGAAAGACACAGGTTGGTTAGATCCTTTCTCCTCATTTACATTTCATAAAGAAGAATACTCAAGTAAGTTTCCTTGTTTGTTGCTAAGGCACTATCACACCTTAGAGTGGGATAGGGGCATTCCGAATGGATACTTTTCCCAACAACAAATTGGCGACTCCACTGGGGATCGTATCTAGTTAGTTTATTTGCGTTTCTATTGTTGTTCTTCTCATAAACTTAGGAGTGTAGAATCGAACAACATTTGCCATTTACAAATGCAAAGTAGAGATCTGTCACTCTAGTCCACTCACTAGGCCTGTTTATGATCTGAACAAACTGATCCACAAGTGCTCTAACAGCCCTTTGTGATAGATCTTAGTCCTCCTTTAAATCATCCTCCTAATTGTACCTAATTGATAGCTTTTATCCGGCCAAAAATTGTAGATTAAACTGCAAACCGTGACCCAGAACCCAGAAACAATTCTCGTTTCTGCTTCAGCGCAGGCTCTGTGAAGAGGTTCTACATTTCAACATAGGTACCGAGAGGGCTACCTGCGCTGAAGTTCAGTTTCTCTGTGCTGAGGGTGCTTTGCTCAGCCTTTGCCTTGTGTAGCTGTGGTTCCCTGCTTCTTTTTGCCCAGTTTTATCTCTATTTTTTGCAGCCTGTTATCAGTGTGTGTACCTATCTGAAACCCCTTTTCTTTGCCTCAATTCCGCCTCAGTTGTATAAAAGAAACTGTATTTGTTCTTTGTGTATTTGTTACATCATTTGTAGTTTCCCATTACAAAAGTAAACTAGTCATACTGTCGCCCTTAGATCTAGACCTGTTGTAAGTGTCGTTTTGATCTTAGGAGTGAGTTTGTTTGCTGTTCACAGTTGATTACGCTTTTACTTTTGTCTTTTGGTTTGAATTTATGCATTTCTAGTGTTGAAACAAGTGTTTAATTCAAAATCATAAGTGTCGTAATCGTCTTTTTGATTTCAAAAAGAAACTTGTTTGTGTTTTTCACTTGAAATCGAATTCAAATTTTGTACAACAACTTTCTTTTTAGGCATCAATATTAAGAAAGTGAAAAAACAAATACATGCATTTGTGCAGTTGCATATTGATCGTTTGTATGGTTTGATTTAGGAAAAGTGCATTTACAGTGTGCTCTTTGCTCTTTGAGAAAAGTTTGTGTCTTTCTTTTCCCTTTGTAGCTAGGATTTTCATTATTGAAAAGAGATAAATGCTTGCTTATCATCTTTAGACTGCATTTAGGAATTGTATCTACATCTTGTGGTGATCCAAAAAGGCAAACTTCTAAGAAAGATCAACCTAAAATAAATTGAATGAACTTAACAACGCTTTGTAACTTAACGCACAACATAGAGGTCTAGGCTAGAGACGTGTTACGGCGTCGTAAAACCTGGTGACTGTCGATCTCGCTGATGGTTGGGTGATTCCTCCTGAGAGACGATAAGCGCCAGTACGGATTGTGCTCCCACGTACCGTCGAGTATATATTGGGAGACCCCTATAGGCATAAAACCTTTATCCATAGGAAGCCGTGTCGGCCGCCCTACTGATCGCAATGCACTGAACACAACATTCGGGAAGATTGACCGCCCGTACCTTAAAAAGTATTCTGCGGTTTTGCGAAAAGTTTGGCACACCCTCTACCTAGAACTCCAGAGCAGTTCCTTTTGGCCTTTTTCAGACTCTATAACAGAAAACGTCCATCTGAGCATTTGTCACTTCGGGCTCGTTAAAACATCGAAGGAGACTAGAGTCATCTTTTGCTTTTTCTCGACTCTTTAAAATTGAAAAAGCAAGTTGTGTCCAAAGCGTCTAAAATTCATTTAATTCGGAAACATATTTCCCCTTTTGTATTTTAGTTGATCGAGTAATCCGCAATCGTGGAAGAAAGTCAATTGAAACCCCGTCATTCGCGGAGGCTTATGAGTCAACCGTCTTTGTCTTCGGAATCGAAAACAGTACGGACAAAGCGAACTCGTTTAACCGGTTCGAAATCTCCTATTAAAGTTAGAACAAGTGTTCCAACAACATTCGAGATTCCGGTTACTCGAAACATTTCTAGAAACCCTGCCTCTACAGAAGAAGTTCAACAGCCACAGAGGGACAGTGATACTGATCCTAGTCTGAGAGTAAACACTTGTGTTACTGAACCAGTTCCATCTGCAACTGGTTCGGAAAGTCTTGCTCCTCAATCATCTGTCGCTGTCGATTCAACCCCTTCTTCGGCACTAGAAATACTTTACGGACCTGATGGTCTTCCCCTTCCACCTGGTTTGATTGCGATAGAGGAAATTGTAGAAGATCCGCAAGCAAGTACTCCAACACATTTTGGAGTCGGGGTCACTCTATTTCCTTCGACATTAGAAGTTAGTCTACCACCAGTGGAAGTTCCTGTAGAATCGCTAGGTAATCTTTTGGATAGACTCAAAATGTCTGAACAACCGTCAACATCTAGGACTGTGTCGACTGACACAGCGACAACAGAACTCCTTGCCGTCACTCCGACAATGTTTGCCGGCATACCATCTGTCCCGACTAGCTCACAACTGCTAGAAGGAGTCCATCCAGGGGCTATTTCGACAGTATGGTCCGTTCCTGTTTGTTCCTCCAGAATAATATCCGACAACTCTTATGTTGAGACTCGCCAAATTGATCCATTTGGAGGTCAATTTGGGCAATCCAGTCCCCAAGGGCAGACAATCCCCTTGAGTTCCGGATTGCCACCGTATGGGGGGCAGTATGCCCTTTCATTACCCCCTCCGGGAGGATATCCATACGGGAGTTCACAACAGTATTCAGGTTATACTGGAATTACATCAAGTGGTTGGGTACCTATACTACCCCAACAACCAAGGGTTGTGTATTCGATGCAACAATGTGTACCTATGTCAAACATCCCGACAACACCAACTATTGTAACAGTGTCACAAGTTCAAACGCTACGTGTTGTATGTCAACCTCAGGTTTCTCAGGTTGTAATGCAACAGCCCCTTGACCCTGTGACTCAACCACAATCGCCGACTGGTGGGGCGACACAGGTCCAAATGGGTACAATCACCCCACACCTTGGTCCAACGGTTAGTATAGCGCAACAGAACATGGCTTCACAACCGTGGCTGGTGCAATATCAACAACCACAATTCCAACAAGTATACCAAGGTTCTGAGCAGCAGAACTTTGCGAACAGTGGACAGCCGTACATTCAAAACAGTCAAAATCAACCACTTTACAATGGTCATGTCCACCAACCGTATCAGTCATACCAACATCAACTACATTATGCTGGTATGCAAAGGCCAACTGCTCAGGCAATTCCATCATATCCTGGGTATGCTTCACCTAACTTGAATCAACAGTTACCATTCGTGGCAACTCTAGAGTTACCTGATTTACACTGGTTAACAAACGATCCAATTGCTTACGCCTCTTGGTGGCCAACGATTCCACACAAACTTCCATCAGACATTCCTAAATTCAATGGAAATCCAGGTGAAGATCCATCGAATCACGTGATGACATTTCATCTATGCTGTTCATCAAACACCCTAAACGATGATTCGATAAGGCTTCGCCTTTTTCAAAGGACGTTAACGGGTCCAGCGGAAAAATGGTATATTGAATTTCCTAGAGCTTCGTTCGAAAATTTCAGTACCTTAGCCACGACTTTCTTAACCCATTTTCAATTACCGATAAGGTATGAAATGGGAACGGAACTCCTTACCAACTTCATATAGACAACGGCCACTCACATATCTGATCATATACATGAGTGGCGACGTCGTCGCAGGATGGTAAAAACGTACATTCTCGATCAGCTATTAGCTAAATGGTTTATCAAGTCTTTACTTCCTACCATCACGGAAGATGTGGCAAAGGGGGGAGTCGTAACGGAAGAGAAAGTCATCGCTCGTGCGCAATATCTGGACTTGGTCTATACTCAGTCTGGCACGCTCTACGACAAAATACCTGATGCCCCTAGACCGGAATTCTCAGTTCCTCCTCCTCCTAAATCAAACAATGACTCTCACGCCGGCGATGGCGTGATTGGCATGACAAACGCGAAATCAACAAAGGCTACGTCCAAGAAAGCCCGTAAGATTTCCAGTCAAAATGCAAATGAGGAACTTCTTGCCTTGGAAGTAAATGTCGTGTCGACCGACAAGGGAAAACAACTAAAGCAACCAGGGGGCAAGAAGAAAAAGAAAGGGATAAAAAGGAAACCCCCTGTGGGGTGTCATATATGCGATGAGGATCATTAGACGAGAGATTGTCCACATATAGCTGAAGTTAAGAAACTCTTTAAGAGTTCAAAAACCTCAGCAGTATTGACTGATATGTTTCCAAACCCAGGAACCAAACTGGTTGCTAATCAAAATGCTTCCCGATCCCAAGTGCTTATGTTGTCTATCTCAAAGCAGCAAAATGATGCTTTAGCAAGGAATAAAGATTACGGGAATCCACAGGTGTCGAATAACAAGGCTAATGAACAACCTAGTAGTTCGACAACAAATTTGACCAAAGTTGTGCCACCCATCATTCGTGAACAAATGATAAAGTCACCAAAGGGAGTAGTGCACAAATCGACATTTAATCCTCATGCAAAAATAGCACAGAATTATAATATAATAGAGGACCTGGCCCAATCGCCGTCCGCTATGTCAACACTTGAGGTACCGCAAAATTGCTTCTCCCAAGAGCAAGCTTTATTATCAGCAATAGGTGGGATTGACCCAATGGATTCCAATCTTGTGGCCTTTAATCATAAAGGATATGACCCTCAGTTACCAGCTCAACTAGCTTTCCTTATTCAAGTGAAAGCCCTCAACAAAACTATTCATCGAACAATTATTGATGAGGGGGCATCTACATGTATTATGTCGATGAGTTGCTGGAAAACTTTAGGATCTCCAACCTTGTCGCGGTCTGCGACAACGTTAAAATCATTCGACGGAAGGACATATACCCCATATGGTATCCTAAATAACTTAAAAGTTGAACTACGAGGGAAAACAGTAGAAATAGATGTTGAAGTCATAGATGGGAATCTTGATTACAACATCCTACTAGGAAGACCATGGATATATGCCATGGCAGCTGTTGTGTCGACCTATTTCAAAAAGATTGCATTTCCCTTTCAAGGAGGGATTACAATCGTCGATCAGCAAAACTTCCTCCCCAATGGTTCTCAAGTTACTGGAAGCATTCCAATGATCCATGGAAGCAATCATTCGCTCCAAAATATCGGAGTAGGTCTCCTAAAAGACCCTGCCTTAATGGGTACTTTTGCCCTACCGCCTCCGAGTAATCTGGCGGAAGTGGCCACAGTAGAATATGAAACCTTCTATATCTAATGGATTTGGATGCTGAGGACGGTTCTTATCTCGTGTCAACCTCGTTAAAAAATGAAACAAGGAGTCATGAGGATAGTTCTTTTACTGTGTCAACCTCATTAAAAAAATGAAGCAATCCCCTTTCCAAATCTCAAAGGTAAACCTTCATTCCAACCACCAAGTTGAATGCAATGAAGCTTGGGGGGCATGCACCTCGATTTGCATTATTATGCTGGGGGCATACAGACTGGATTATCGAGCAGTTTTAGCACATAGTTCATGCTCATTAAAAAATAAACATAAGATCGAGCAAGTGTTTCAACCCGCATTTAAGCTCGTTAAAAAATGAACTATCCTCCGGTAAATAACCACTGTGAATGTAACATTATCAGCCATTAAAGCCTTGGTCGTGTTTGCACCGTCACCTCCACTTTTGCATTGGCCAATCATTCACCTCCATTTGATTGTTTACCCATTTTGAGGAACAGCTGTGAAGAGTGATTTCACTAGCCTTCCTTGTGACACTGCCGTGCTTGGAAAATTCCAACCCTTACCTGGAATCAGTTGCTACCCATTTTATCACTCGTTCCTCGAAAGACGAGTCTTCTTTAAGCTCTTTTCATCTGACTCGTAAAATATGAAAAGATTGTCGAGTTTTGGCCTTCCAGCTCGTTACAGCGACCGGAAGAGCTATCCCTCCTCCAGATTTTAATCTTTTTGGACCTGAGGGATTATTGCACAAAAAGATCGAGCGCTTGTTTTGTTCGGCTCGTTAAAACTATCAAAAATTCATCCCTTCTGTATTGTTTTATACTTTTTCGGAATTAAGGGATTACATGACGAAAAATGACATCCGGAGTTAACTTTACGTACCTTTTCAGACTCTCTAAAAATGAAAAGGACCGAGTTATCTTTGTCGTTAGACTCGTTAAAAGCATTAATAGCGACAAACTTGTCTTTAGTCGAGAACGAGTTTCACTATCACTAGGCTCGTTAAAACATAGCGATGGGTTTGCCCGAAGGGCAAATTATAGAACAAGCATATGTTATCCTCCTCAAGCTTGACAAAAATAAAGAGGTACTGGTCAGCAATGTCTGGGAAAAAATTGGGAAGAAACTCAAAGAACCTTTATTGGTAGCAAGTCGCTCTTGAACATGACACTTCCACTCTGTGCCTGAGTCGGGTTGGGTTGTCTTCATTCACCGGTCACATCACCATGGTCTCGCCATACCATCCACTTTTGGGGTAAATGCTACCAATCCATCACATAAGTGTTGCTGATATGTTCAAGAGAAGTCATCCAGAGAAGTCAACCGTGTCCCATCCACTGCCATACATTATCCTTCATTCTTTCATGACCGCCACCCTGAACCATATATCATCAGATCCTTTTCACCTCCATCAAAATCATTTGCTCCGTTCCGTGTCACTGATGTGGGATACATCAAGGCCCTCCTTTGACAGATTTCTTCTTGTCGACATCAACTCATTATCCAAGAAGTTGATCTAGGAACACCCCCTTCAGTACTTTGAAGCTTGCATACCTCAATGGCAAGTTTCTCACTTCCGGCGACAAGTATACATCAATGACCTTCGACCCAAAGATTTTGCGTGGTGTTCGACGCCAAGTCCTTTATTCACACCACGTGAATTGTGCTGCAATACCTTGAGGGTCATTATCATTATCGGTGATTCCTCTCGCGCTTGTTAACAGTTTACATCATTGACTGGTAATCAAGCGATGTCTTTCCATGTTCGACTTCAAAACATTTCTCACATGGATCGACTCGTACTTAGAGTGAAGATCGGATGAGATTGAAGACCCCGGATCTAGTTTCATCCATCCGGGCTGCGATATATATTCAGGAAAAATAAAGACATTGACATGTACATCATTGCAGAACAGATAATCATCCTACCAAAAGGATGATGATTTCATCAGAATCATCAGTCTACCATCAGACGATTGTCTGTCCTATGTACATAAAAATGAATTTATAAAGCTGAGCATGGGAATGCCCGCCTCAGCTAGATCATGAAAGCAATATGAAAAGTAATGTATTGTATTGTATCTTATTACAGGTCTCCTCCCAGCATTGAATGAACTTCGGATCCTCCTAATAAATCATTTCACCCGATAAACGGCCTCATACTTTAGGGGGCAACTGTTATAGACATTTTTGTGCCTTACAGCTATAAGCATGAAATTTCCATAATTCAAGGGATCCAAAGTCCCTAAAGATGTTGTTACAGCTCCTAAAGGAACAAGGTCAACCAATGACAGCTTCTCCCAGAAGTTCTCCACCAAAAACCACTCAGAAACAGTCAATTCAGGATCAATTCAGATGCTCTACTAGCTGCCTGCGTTGCAAAGCACCCAAATGCACTGGCTAGGTGCATTGCAATGCACTTGGATACACTACCCAGGTGCGCTGAGCAGGAAATGACAAATGGCAAGCTCATTCAACGAGGTGGAAAGACCATGGAAGCTTCTAGAATCTTCTCCAATGACACTTGCCTCAATGAATTCGACTAGTGATGAGTAAGAGGCTCTCAACCTCCAAGTGGAAGCAAGAACTGACAGAGAGAAGCCACAAGTCAAAACATAAGCTGACTCATCCTCTCTGCTTACATCTATATATGGATCCCTCATCCCAGAGATCCAGAGGCTGGAATTTTGTACTTTGCAGAGAATTGCTGTTGGTTTGAGATTGAGATTAGTACATTGGGTGATTTATGCTTTGTTGGAGGAGAGGAAGGGATTCCTTTGCTGGGAGGTAGATGCTGGATCGGAGCTCACTTGGTTGTATCTCCTCTTGGACTTTCTTATTCTATCGATAAACTATTTGAGTTTCTCCTACATGCTGTGTATCAATGATGTTTTGTTATATTTGCATGTTTAGCTTAATCTGATCTTGAGCTTTTTATGAATGTATATCTATATCTTCCTGTAGTTTCTCTCTCTTATGATCTTGCAGGAATTTGGTGAAGCTGGGCCGGTGAGGGAGCTGGGAGCTGGGAGCTACTGAAGAGAGAAGCGATTGGATTGACAAACTAGCGAAAGACACAGGTTAGTTAGATCCTTTCTCCTCAGTTACATTTCATAAAGAAGAATACTCAAGTAAGTTTCCTTGTTTGTTGCTAAGGCACTATCACACCTTAGAGTGGGATAGGGGTATTCCGAATGGATACTTTTCCCAACAACATTAAGGGAAGGCCAAACAGCTTAATCTTGGCTTCCCTAGGTTTAAATTGCTTGTTTTAGAAGATAGAGAATAAAGATCTGACCAAACTGTTTAATCTCTGCAGATTGTTAGATAGGTAGAGAAGCAAGGGTGCTCAACAGCTTAATCTGAGACCCTGGATGAAATAAGGGTAGATTTACATAGGAGGATAGCCAAAAGAAAAGATGAAAAGCTGGGTTTGCTAGTTCAAGTGCACCCAAACAAAAAGAAGACAAAATGTTAGGTAAGTAGGCTGGGTAGGCAGTTTTGAGGTTGCAGAATCAAGGATTGTGATCAGTTTTGTGTTTCAAAGTGCTAATCTACTTCAAATCACAAGTGCAGGGCAATCCCTTGGAGTAGCTCAAGGGAGGCATGACTAACTTCCCCTTCTTCCTTTTCCCCAAATCATTCACTAATTCCCCCTAAAAGATGTTAAAATCTGCTTGATATCTTAAAAATCATCATGTTTCATAACATTTGCCTAAGTAAAGATCTGCTCTACTTAGGAGTGCTCATATTTCTTATATAAGTCCTATTTCCCCCTTTGTAGCGTAAGATTTCTATACTTAGTGCTTTCTTCACAAAGTCCATATTAATTTCTAACTCTATTATGTAAATCCCTAGCTATTTCCCCTTCCCCTATTAAAAATATGTTATAAATCCCCTTTATATACATATCCCCTCCCTTTGGTTGAAATATAACCATAAATATGCCTTGGGAATTACTAAGTTTATTTGAAACTTAGTAAGAACCCTCTGTTTTCCCCCTTAAACCATCTTCTAATGCATTTGGACCCCTTCCAATGCATAAAACCCCTTATTGCTTCATAAAAACCCTTTCCCATGCATTGGACTTCTTCCATTGCATTAAAAATCCCCCTTCCGATGCATTAAAAACCTTCCGATGCTTTAAAAACCCCTTTTTAAGGCATAAACCCTCCTCCGATTGAAATCCCCCCCCCCCTCCGACGCGATATCACTGTCGGAGGTTATAGCAATGTTGGCCCCTTTATATATATAACTCCATTCCCCTTCCTCCGATGCGATATCGCTATCGCATCCGAAGCAATATCGCTATCGGGAGGCCCCCCCAGCGCATTTTCCCTTTTTCTATGCATATATACATTTTATCGTTAAACTTAAGTTTTTTCATAAAACTTAAGTTTTATCGCAATTCCCCGTTTTTCCGTAAAACATACATATATCGCATCGCATTGCATAATAATACAAAGGCCCGCACCCTTGACCTTCGCGACGCGATATTGCGATCACGCGACAGCCATCCGATCTGCCCTCATATTGATGGTCCAGATCTCATCGCATCACCCCTTATCGCATCGCCCATCGCTATAATATAAAGCCCTCCGCCCCGATAGCCAATCGCCGATAGCGATATCGACGATCGCTATATCGGAAGTCCACATACATATAAAACACTCTACCCCGCCGATAAGCAATATTGCGATTTAATCTTAACCGTTGGATTTGCCTTCACGCGTTCCAACGACCCAGATTAATTCCTTGCTACAGTGTTGCTCCCGCCTATGGTTTTCATGAATTTTACGTATAATTTGGTCTTTTTCCTTATAAAGGAAAAGAGGCAGTTCTTCATGTTTTCCATATCTGTGCTTGTGCGCGCTCCAGTTCAAAGGATTATGTCATTTTTCAATTGTTTTTGATCGCTTCAAGCCCAGATTTTGCTCCGGACAACGAGCACGGCCCTAGCACAAAGCATTCCTCCGCCATTTTTGTAGGATTTCTTCATTTTTGATGATTTTTGATCAGCCAAGCGCCGATACAGTTCTAAAAGCCACGGAAAGCATTGCAACAGCTATTTTTGCCTTAAAATAGCAGAAAAGGGGCGATTTGACAGTTAAAGAATATCAGTGGAAAGAAAAGGCCCCGATTCAAGTATTAAAGTGTATCAGAGATTGCGGCAAAGTGTATCAGTTAGAGATTTTCAGTGGAAGACTTAAAGTCAAGGCAGATAAACATTAAAGGGCCTCCATCAAAGTCAAAGAAATAGTAAAAGCCATTTAAAGGCTCATCAGATCAGAGTTTAATGCACATAAAGACACCTGAGGGCAGCGCTGTAGAAACCAAAGCACAGTTATGACCAGATGAATAGCACAGAGCTCAAAGGACTCCTCAAAGCCCCATTTTGAATGCTGCTGCATCCAGCGCAGCTTAGATAGATGTTTGTTGCATTTAGTTCAACAGAAGTTAGGTTAAATCGCAGTTATTTCCCCAGATCTTCCCTCAGATCTGTTTTGTAGATAGTTTTCCTATATATACCACCCTAAGCAATGTATTAAGGGTTGGTTGGTTGATTGTTAGTTGAAAAACTCATTTTAGACTTGCGCTGTATATTTTTGAGAACTTTTATGAACAAAGATTGCTGGAATGCATTGCTTATGAAATGTCTGGTTGTGGATTTGACGGTTGAAGAGATGATTGCAGAATTCTAGTGCTACTACATCGAACAATAAGTCTTTCTTACATGTTTTCAGTTTCTATGTTTGTTATATCATCTATGTGGCATGATCTAGGTTGCAGGAAGAAAGAATAGTTCAGAATTTACTTAGTTGTAATCTGTTCTAAATTTCTGTGATTTCTCTATGTTTTCTTCAGAATTAGGCCTGAATATGAATACTTCATTGCTCTTTACACTAGTTCTTTCATATATGAATGCTATTTAGGAATCCTTGATTGCTCTTATATAATGTTCACTCACCTTCCCTCTGTGAGCATAATGAAAGTTACTTAGTTGCCTTTCATTCCCTGACCTCCATTTCACCCTTATTCTAGCTTGAAATTGTTCCTTGTTTAGCTATCTTTCTTTGTAATCCTTCTTTGCGAAAGAAAACACACCTAGAAGCCCATAATCCTTGACTCCATGCCTAATGGTCTGAACTTCTCACTTTTTATGCCAACTCTGTCTGAAAAACATCACAAAAACATCACCCATCCCACCAAACTCAAAACAAAACCCATGTACACCATAAATAGCCTAAAATCATATCAAAACAAAGCTAAATTACAAAGAGAGAGCCCTCTCTGATTGGTCCAGAACCTGCAATCCAAAGATTGGTTTGTGGTTACCTCGCCCATATCCCTTAAGGAGCCAAGGGACACCCTCAGTGATAACATCATTGGCGACTCCACTGGGGAAAATCTTAGAAATTTCCAAAAAACAAGCTAGAAGCTGGCAGCAAAGAAGAAAAATCGCAATACCAGGTCAAATCCAGACCCTAATCCCTGAGCTGTTTTTGAAAATCCTAATTTAATTCCAACGACCTTTAGGAAAGATATTGCTGATTCAAGCTCTGAAATAGTTCAGCAAAGCTATATTTCAACCCCTGCTAAAGTTTCACTCCATCCTCACACTGTTACTTCCCCTAGTTCATCATCCACCTCTCAAAGCACCTCTTCTACACCTTCATCCACTACACCTACTACTACTATTATCCCAGTTGTTCCAGCTGTTCCATTTCTTCCTGTTGTTCCATTTATCCCGGTAAATATGGCTAATAGATATGCACCTTTACAGTTACCTGCAAATCCAGGGGCTATGCCTCAGGATTATCAAACCAAAATCACATATTTTGATGGTACTGGTTCTTGCATAGCCCTGCAACATACCAAGAAAATGCAGGACTATTTTGAGAATTATGAAATAGATGATGATGGTGTAAGAATGAAGATTTTTGTCCAAAGTTTGACTGGAGATGTAAGGCCTTGGTTTAGAGCTCTTCCTGTAAATTCCATTGCTGACCCAAAGGCCATTTACCAAACATTTTTTAACAGACGGGAGAAGAAGAAAGATCCACTGCACATTCTATCTAAGTATGACACCATTAAAAGAGGCCCACAAGAAACTGTCTTAGACTATTGTGCTAGGTTCAACAATGTTTACAGTGCTATTCCACAAAACCTTAGACCTCCACCTGATATAGCTTTATACAAATTCCCTGATGGATTTGATTCCGACATGGAATATCAGTTGAGGGAAAGAGCCCCTCAAACCTTAGCAGAGATGAAGAATATAGCTGTTAGTGTGGAGGATAATCTGATTGCCAAACGAAATAGAGCAAGAGCTGAGAGAAGAACTACTTTTAAAGATGAATCTGCGGTTTTTGAGCAAAAACTTGATGCAATAATGAAAGGTATGGAAAGTATTGGAGATAGAGTGGCATCTATTGAGAGAAAATCATCATGGGAAGGACCACAAAACAATCCTATCAGAAACCCAAACTTTAGGAAAAACCAAAACCCAAATGTTGGAAGGGATAGTCCAGACTATGATATAAGACCTCCTTTTCATGAAAGCTATGCTGAAGCATCCACATCTAGTGAGCCAACTAAGGAATCTGATATTAACTTGATGGGTTTGAATAGTGAACAAAAAGTGTCTCTAACCCAAGAAGACCAAGATAATCATGATATCAATCAATTCCAAACCAAGTCCGGAGAGTCATTTGACTTTAGAGAAGGCTATGATGCAGCAGTATATGAAGTTCACAAGCAATACAAATTGAGAACCGGAACCATAGATATGCCTGAAACCATCAAACCAAAGGATGCTAAGCATCCTAGAAAATAAAAGAGAAAGCTGCTCACACAGAAATCTCCGAAAAAACAGTCTTAAACCCAAGAGAAGTCACTGTAGAGGATGTAACAGATGTACAGATCTTTAAAAGCCAACCTTTTGTATCCTCCTCCTCAAAAGAAAATGCAAACAACACTCCTCAAAGCCTTTCCAAAACAGAAATACCTCAAAACAACAGTCAAAGTCAAGAGAAGATCATTGAATATCTAATTGAAAAGGGAAAATCTGCCCTTCACAATACTAAAACCTAATCAGAAAAACCTTTTGATTTAGAAGTAGAAATTGGTAAATTAAAGATATCTATTCCTCTCTCTGATCTTGCTAAACATGATGTATACAGACAACAAATCAAAAGATCACTGCAAATGCCAGAGAATAGGGATGATGTTAATGTTTTAGATGATCAACCTGAGTTGCTTTTCGGTCCTAAAGTCGATGGTAAATCAGAAAATGGAGTTGTTCTACCCTTTATATCAGTCTACACATCCATGATAAAGTGTTGCACAATGCAATGTTTGATTCAGGTGCTTCACACAACATAATGCCCAAAGCTGTAATAGAGAAGCTAAACCTAGATGTTAGTAGACCATACAAAGATTTGTTCTCATTTGATTCTAGTCAAGTCAAGTGTTTAGGCTTAATCAAAGATTTATGTGTGTCTTTAGTCCAATACCCCAACAAAACAATCCTAATGGACGTGGTGGTAGCTGATATTCCACCCAAATATGGTATGCTCTTATCTAGATCTTGGGGAGCCAAACTCCAAGGATCTTTGCAATTAGACATGTCCTATGCCACTATTTCAGTCTTTGGGCAACCAAAGAGACTGTATAGGGAAACATTAATGAAATATGTGGTAAGTAGTGAGGAAAAGCCCCAAAACTTTCCTATCTATTCAATCCATTCTGATATGGATTCTTTTATCTTGTTTAATGATGATAGCTGCCCTCCAACTGATGATAAACCTTTGGCTTTAGAGCAAGAAATCTGCATAAATGAAGAATCTGTTGCCCATAACCAAGAAATTGTTGAAACAATTGATGCAACCAGCACACAAGACAAACTACATGAAACAAAAAACTCAAATCTGCCCACTCCAAAAATGATTACAACTCCCAATGCTAGTCAGGACCATGAAATCCTGTGGTATTTAGAGTTTGATGGCTCAGTAAACAAACTAGGAGCAGGGGCAGGAGTGTGGATCCACAACAAACAAAACAACCATGCAGAGGGTCATGCTTATAGATTAAATTTCAGATGTACTAACAATATGGCAGAGTATGAAGCCCTCCTTTTAGGCCTTAAACTGATCAAAGCTCTAGGAGCTACAAAAATTTCAATTCTAGGAGACTCTGACCTGATTATACAGCAAATGAAAGGCAATTTTGTCACAAATGATAATAGGTTGAGAGCTTATAGAAGTGCTGCCATGGAAATACTCAATACCTTCACATAATCCCAATTTACCAAAATATCAAGAATCCATAACTTACATGCACGCAGCGTAGCAACTTTTGCCAGCACATGCAAGCTCCCTTTTCAGCCCAATCACTATTTCTCAGTTGAAATCAAACACAGGCCTGCGGTCCCAAACAATGTCAAAGATTGGAAAGTCTTTGAAAATTATGCACAGATCAACAATTTCCTCACTTTACAACAAGAATTTTCAAGTTTAAACATTGATGAAGATGCCATGGATGACCCACAATAGCAAATGAGCCAAAATGAGCAGACTATAACAACTGAAGTAGCAAATCAAATGTTGCTCCCAACCATTTTTGATAACAAGAATATAGAAGAGCTGAAACAAATGAATTTGGATGAAATAACTGAAGTAGAGGCAAAAGTTATTGAACTGAAAGACAATTTCCTACCCACGGGCTTAACTCCCTTAGAAGACATATTTGATTCAAATGATATCCCCAAAAATCCAAAGATGCAACCCTTAAATGCTGCTATTGAAGACTGCAATATTGGAACAATAGAAAACCCCAAAATGATAAAACTGTCCAAGTCTTTGCCTGCTGATCAAAAGCCAAAATATGTTGACTTGTTTAAAGAGTTCCAGATGTTTTTGCCTAGAGTTATGAGGACCTTAAGTCCTATGATACTTCAATCATTCAACATACCATTCCTTTGAAACCAAATCAAAAGCCTTTCAAACAGAAATTAAGGAGAATTAATCCTGTGCTTCTCCCCTTGATTGAGAAAGAAGTAAAGAGAATGTTTGAAGCTGGAATTATAGCACCAATCAGATTTTCAGAATGGGTATCCAACTTAGTGCCCACAAAGAAGAAAACAGGTGAGATTAGATTGTGTGTTGACTTAAGAAATTTGAACAAAGCCTCTCTCAAAGACCACTACCCTTTACCCAAGATGGACCATATTTTACAAAGGGTTGTGGGGTCTTCCAGAATTTCATTGCTTGATGGCTTTTTAGGATTTAATCAGATCTTAGTTCACCCAGATGATTATAACAAAACAACATTCACAACACCGTGGGGAACCTTTAAATATGTAAAAATGCCTTTCGGACTTAAGAATGCAGGTGCCACTTTTCAAAGAGCAATGGACATAGCCTTTGTCAAAGAAATCCATGATTTCTTAGTATTCTACCTTGATGATCTTACCCCATTTTCAAAATCATATCAGGAGCATCTAAAGCATCTAAGGCAAGTGTTCCTAACTTGCAGAAAATATGGCATATCTTTAAACCCCAAGAAATCCCTGTTTGGCCTAGAGGAAGGAAAATTGCTAGGCGATATCATTTCAAAAGATGACATTAGGATTGGTCCGGACAGAATTCAAGCCATTCTTCAAGTCCCCTATCTAAGAAAGATCAAAGAACTGCAAGCTTTTTTAGGAAAGACCAATTTCCTAAGAAGATTTATCCCAAACTTGGCCGAGCTGATAAGAACAATATGCTCAAGAAAGATTCCAAAGTCAAATGGTCTTTAGAAGCCAAGCAAGCCTTTGAGTGCATAAAAATATCCTTAACAGAAACATCTGTCCTCACTAGCCCCAAATTTGATAGAGATTTCATCATTTTTTCCTTTGCTTCTCAGCACACCATTGCTGCTATCCTATTACAGAAAGATGACCAGGGAAATGAAAAGCCCATAGCTTTCTTCAACAGAACCCTTAGAGATGCTCACTTGAATTATCAAATCATGGAGAAACAAGCATATGCCCTTGTAAAAGCTATCAAAGATTTCAGAGTTTATATCTTATACTCCCATGTCATTGCCTATGTCCCAAATGATGTAGTTAAAGACATCCTAACTCAAGAGGGAATTGAGGGAAAAAGAGGCAAATGGATTGCCAATATCCTTGAATATGACATTGAGATAAAGCCCACTAAACTGATAAAAGGACAAGGTTTAGCCAAACTGATGTCTGAAACCAATTTTCAAGCCCTAGACATAAATGAACTGGACAATGAACAGGAGCTGGCGACTCCACAGATCAGTCAAGCCTTCTTGCAATCACCTTGGTATGCTGATATTTGTTTTATATTGTTAAACCTGCATGCTCCTCCAGGGTTGTCCAGAACCAAAAAGAGATTTTTAAAGATGAAAGCATCAAAGTTTTGTGTCTTAGATAGTGCCCTATTTTGGAAAAATCATGAAGGAATATTGCTTAATTGTCTAACTTTGAATGAAACTGACAGTGTTATGAAAGAATTTCATGCAGGGGACTGTGGAGGGCACTTATATTGGAAGTCTACTGCTGATAAGATACTAAGGGCTGGTTACTATTGGCCCTCTTTGTTTGCTGATGTGAAAAAATTTGTGATGTCTTGCCATAAATGCTGGATCTTTGAAGGCAAAAGAAAGCTGCTGCCCTTACCCCTTAAGCCCATTTCAACTGAGAAACCATTCCAACAGTGGGGTTTAGACTTCATTGGTGAAATCCACCCATCCTCCTCTGGCCAGCACAAATGGATTTTAACAGCCACAGATTGTTTTACCAAGTGTATTGAGGTCATCCCTTGTAGGCAAGCCAATGACTCAACCATCATCCAATTCCTAGAATCCAACATTCTGTCTAGATTTGGCTGTCCTGAAAAAATCATCACAGACAACGCTGCTGCCTTTAAATCCAAGAAAATGATCAGTTTTTGACACAAATACAACATTTCCTTAGGCCGCTCCACCTCCTATTATCCTCAAGGTAATGGCCTAGCCGAGTCATCCAATAAAAGCCTCATCAATATCATCAAGAAAGTCTTGGAGGAGAACAAAAAGAATTGGCACAAGAAGCTTGTGAATGCCCTATGGGCAGATAGATTAACAACCAAGAGATCCATTGGGACAAGCCCATATGAGTTATTCTATGGCATGGAGGCAAAGTTCCCTTCATCTTTGGGAATCCCTGTTATCAAATTACTGCAAGAGATACAAGCTGAGCCTAATGATATCCAAAGGAGGATAAATCAAACCATTCATTTACAACAGACAAGGGAGGAAGTATATCAAAGAGCTCAAGTTTTACAAGAGAAGCTGAAGAAATTTTTTGATAAAAGGACAAAGGCTGAAGATTTCTACATAGGCAACAAAGTGCTAAGATGGGACTCAAGAAGAGAGGACAAAGGAAGGCATGGCACATTTGATTTCCTTTGGAAAGACCCCTTTATTATTCATGCTATGCAAGGCAATAACACATATTTTTTGAAAAGTTTGGATGGTAGTACAGCTGAAGAAGGCCCTATCAATGGCCAAATGCTCAAGCACTGTCATGACCCCTTTTGATGTACATAATGCAGTTGTTCAGCATTTTTATTTTACAACAGTCCAAAGAAGGAATAACGCAACAAATTTTGAAGGAAGGATCAAAGGAAATGCAACATTCAGATCTCCATTTTTGAATTAATTTCAAAAAAGTGCTCAGGTAGATTTGAATATATTTACAAGCATTCAAAAGGCAAGAAGCAGAGCTGTAATTTTTCTGCAATACAGCTCAAAAGTGATACTGCACATCAGCTTATAAGAATTCAGTCAAAGGCATTAAGAAGAAGGAGAATTTCAGTTTACAGCAACAATTGAAGATCAAGGCATTCTGACCTGTTGTTGTTGGCTTTTCATCTGGAAAATCCATCCCCAAGTGGAGCCACTGTTAGCCTCCTATTGCAATAGGTTTCATATTTCATGATTGACTGTTTAAATGCCAAATATGTCATCTTTTTCATGCTGCAAAGGTTCCATATTTCCAAGAAAACTCAGAAAAAATTTAAAAAATGTAAAGAGGGTATGCCCTAAAAGAATAATCAAAGGGAAAAAAGAATGAATTGGCCAAAGATAAAAAATAAATGAAGTGAACCCCAAACAAAAGGTCAGGAAAGTGTGCAAGCTCAAATGCCACTACTATGTTCCATTTTTTGATGAATTATTCCATTTTTGAAGGATTTTATAGTTAAGGGAAGGCCAAAGAGCTTAATCTTGGCTTCCCTAGGTTTAAATTGCTTGTTTTAGAAGATAGAGAATAAAGATCTCACCAAACTGTTTAATCTCGGCAGATTGTTAGCTAGGTAGATAAGCAAGGGTGCTCAACAACTTAATCTAAGCCGTTGGATGAAATAAGGGTAGATTTAGATAGGAGGATAGCCAAAAGAAAAGATGAAAAGCTGGGTTTGCTAGTTCAAGTGCACCCAAACAAAAAGAAGACAAAATGTTAGGTAAGTAGGCTGGGTAGGCAGTTTTGAGGTTGCAGAATCAAGGATTGTGATCAGTTTTGTGTTTCAAAGTGCTAATATACTTCAGATCACAAGTGCAAGACAATTTTTCCGTTGGAGCAGCTCAAGCAAGGCATGAATAACTTCCCCTTCTTCCTTTTCCCCAAATCATTCACTAATTCCCCCTAAAAGATGTTAAGATCTACTTGATATCTTAAAAATCATCATGTTCCATAACATTTTCCTAAGTAAAGATCTGCTCTACTTAGGAGTGCTCATATTTATTATATAAGTCCTATTCCCCCCTTTGTAGCCTACGATTTCTATACTTAGTGCTTTCTTCAGAAAGTCCATATTAATTTCTAACTCTATTATGTAAATCACTAGCTATTTCCCCTTCCCCTATTAAAAATATGTTATAAATCCCTTTATATACATATCCCCTCCCTTTGGTTGAAATATAACCATAAATATGCCTTGGGAATTACTAAGTTTATTTGAAACTTAGTAAGAACCCTTTGTTTTCCCCCTTAAACCATCTTCTAATACATTTGGACCCCTTCCAATACATAAAACCCCTTATTGCTTCATAAAAACCCTTTCCCATGTATTGGAATTCTTCCATTGCATTAAAAATCCCCCTTCCAATGCTTTAAATGTTGGCATTATGATTCAAGTGTTGTCCTTGATGGCAACTCACTCAGAGGTTGGTACAGGTACTCAGAGGTTGGTACAGGTGATGGCAACCTAATCAGAAGACAGATCCTAGTACAGCATGCCAAGGAAGTTCATATACGCAGGTTAGTTAAGCCCAAGTCGCGTGTACACGCTGGTTGGCTTCATCAAAAGCGCGTGTATGTGGAAAAGTACCTTTGGTCCATGGCGGTTAGTCCTTGGAAGTTGTGCCTATGGTTTCGGACCATTGTGTCTCGACGGGCGTGTCGATCCCTAGTTTTGAAGTTGATGGTATTGTGTTACTATGGTTTTGGCTCTTGGTATTGAGCAAGGCCTAAGGCTATATAAGGAGAAGAAGATCATTAGGCAATATCATCTTTCGACAAGGCTTGAATATCTAAAAGAGAAAGAGATCTGATATGCAGGGTCTTGGTTGCTTGATCTGAACTAAGGAGAAATCACATCGGTTGATGGAAGACTAGATCTAAGGATAAATCGGGATCTAATGGTTTGAAATGCACTATTATGATATGGTTGATTATGCGTATTTCTAGATTTGCATACTGTCGCAATATTATGTTCTGGGTCTAACTGATGTCTGGTACAGCTGCAAGTTGAGAGAATTTATTTTTAGATCTGTACGCAGGTTGGCTTAGGTAAAAGCGCGTGTATACGCGGGTTTCGCTCATTGAAGTAGCGTATATCTCTTGAAGCTTGATTTTTGGGTTTGCAGTTGGATCTGACTGTTATTGCAGAGTTCTGTAGACTGCTCTGTGTCCTGGTATCTGGTGATTGACAGGGTTCAGTGGTTCAGTGATTCAAAGTTTGATAATGCTAGTATTGGTTGTTTTATGCTTCAATGATCTGTTGTGAAAGTTGAATGAATTGGGGTCTACAGATTGTAATGTTGTGCTTCAGGAATATCCAGTCTGAAAATGTATGAAAAGTGGTACCTGAAGGAAAGAAGATTGTAGGCCAGCACCTACGTACTAGTATCTTAGCTAGTACAAGAGCAAAGGGGGTTGGAGCTCCCTTCCAAGGAAGTTTGGAGAACGAGAGAAGGTTGTAGCCTTCTGCAGGTAGTAGCCTGCGTACTGGTATAAGGCTGCACCAGTACAAAAAGATTGTAAACTGAAGTTTTATATTAAAGAAAGATAGAGACGACTTGCAGCAGGTGGTTTTCACCCACATTGGGTTTCCACCTTATATCTTTGTGTTCATGTGTGTGGCTTTTATGTGATGATCTGTTCTGTTATACTGCACCTGTTTACTGTTAATATGGTTAATAATGTTCTGATGCATTTACTGAAGATAAGCTAACTGAATCATAAGATTTCTGGATATACGCTAGTTGCTTTAGACACAGAAGCGTGTACACGTGGGTTCACTTAACTGAAGTAGTGTATATGTTTTTGAGCATTGAAAAAGTTTTATTGATCTGATAATACTGATTCACCCCCCCCTCTCAGTATTATTTCCAACAATTGGTATCAGAGCAGGTCCTTCAGAGAAGCTTGATCGCTTGAAGGTAGATCATTCATCATGAGCAACTACGAGAAAGAAGCATCAATCAGGCCACCGATTTTTGATGGGACAAATTTCAATTATTGGAAGGTAAGAGTTACTGCATATCTTCAATCTCTTGGTACAGAAGTTTGGAACATTGTAGAAACAGGCTATGCTTTTCCTTCAGCTACTCCTACAGATCCAGCTGAGAAAAAGCAGTATGAAACAAATGCAAAAGCAGTCAGTACTCTATTAGGAAGTATATCCCAAACAGAATTCATGAAGGTCATGCACTTCAAATCAGCAAAAGAGATATGGGACAAAATGATCACTAGCTATGAAGGAGATGAACAGGTAAAACAAGCTAAACTTCAAACTCTCAGGATTCAATATGAGACTCTCAAGATGTATAATGATGAAAGTGTGGCTAATTATTTTCTTCGGGTAGATGAGATTGTTAATTGTATGAAAAATTTGGGTGAAGAAATAAAAGAGACTATAGTAGTTCAAAAGATTCTAAGATCATTATCCCCCAAGTTTGAATCTAAAGTATCTGCAATAGAAGAAAAAGAAAATCTCCGTGTTCTCACTATGTCTCAGCTACATGGAATTCTAACTGCTTATGAAATGAGAAAGGGAGGTCCATCAGACAGAAGGGAAGCTGCTTTTAAGGCATCAGGAAAAGAAGATTACTATGAAGCAAGCCATGTTCCAGAAGAAGAGGAAGAAGAATCAAATTTTGTCAGAAATCTTCAAAGGGGTTCTGGAAGGTTCAGAGGTAAGCTACCTTTCAAATGCTTTGCTTGTGGAAGAGTAGGTCATTATGCTGCAAAATGTCCTTATAAGGATAAAGGAAAAGAACCTGCTAGATGGAACAAGAAACAAAGTGCAAATAAGAAAAGCTACTACACCCATGAAGATAGTGATGGCTTATCAAACAGTGATGAAGATGAACAAGGTAATAAATATAAGTTGTTAATGGCATTTGAAGATGATGATTATGAGGATGCTGTAGATGTGGATAATCTCTATAATGAAATTACTAGACTCAAGAGATGCATAGAAGAAAAGAATGTGATCATTGATACTTTGCAATTTCAAATTGATGAAAAGGAAAAACATCTTGAAAAACTAGAAGGTGAAATTGTTGGTCTCAGAAAAGAAATTGAGAAAACAAAAGCTATTAATCTTAAGTTTGTCAAAGGATCTGAGACTTTGGATGAGATTATCAATGTGCAGCGGTCTCCTCTAAACAAGACAGGTTTGGGCTATAATGGAGAAACCTCTCAAGCATCCACCTCAAAAAGTTATCTTGATGCAGCAAGAAGAAATGAGCAGAAGAACAATGAAGATAATCAGGTAAAGCAGGGACGAATTACAAACAGAAACTATTAGGGACAATCCTTCTTAAGGGTGAACAAAAGCTACAACCAACCACAGGTAAAATCTTCTCAGTTTGGCTCAAGAATAGATGAAAATAGAAATTACAATCAGTTGGCTGGTAGATTCAATAACCGCAGAAGCTTCTTCAATGGACAATGCTTTTCTTGCCATAACTTTGGTCACAAAGCAGCTCAATGTGTTGCATATAAAACAATCATGACTAGGGAAGCTCAAAAACAAAGAAGTATGACAGGGAATACAAAAAGGACCTATAACAACTTTTCGGTTCTTGAAAATGAAGTTGAATGTTCTATTTGCAATAATTTTGGTCATAAAGACTCTGAATGCAGGAGCAGGTTTCAGGAGAAAAAGGAACAAGCCACAAGCACCAAAACATGGAGAATAAAGGAACCTCAAACAGAAAGATGTGGGATAGCATTTTATGCAGAAGGACAGGAAAATCTATGGTACATTGACAGTGGATGTTCGAAACATATGACAGGTGATAAAGAAAAACTTGAATCTTATTCTACTTTAGAAAAGGGAAAGAAAGTTTCTTTTGGAAATGATACTCCTGCAACTATAAAAGGAAAAGGTATTGCTCCTTTGAAATAAAAGGTCAAGGCTGGAAATGTTTTGTATGTTGATGGATTGAAGCATAATCTACTAAGTGTCAGCCAGATGTGTGATCAAAAAATCGAGGTTATTTTCAGATCGAATGGATGTCTTGTTCGTGACCTTGATACAGGTAAAACAGTTCTCAAAGGCAAAAGAACTCCAAATAATCTGTACATATTTGAAGAAGGACAACAACAATGCTATCTTAGCAAGGATGAAGAGCACTGGTTATGGCATCGAAGGTTGGGAGATCTAAGCTTCTCACAAATAAGGAAAGCATGCAAATATCAGGCAGTTCGCGATCTTCCAGATATCAAAATTCCAGACAACACCATATGCAAATCTTGTCAGTTTGGAAAGCAAACCAGAACTAACTTTCCAGAGAAGGAAGGATCAGCTAGCTTGCCTCTTGAGCTAGTTCATACAAATGTATGTGGTCCATTTAGGAAAAGGACACCTCGAGGAGAAGAATATCTGATATTATTCATTGATGATTTCTCAAGGTTTGTTTGGTTAGGGCTTATGAAGCACAAAGATGAAGCATTCGAAAAATTCAAATCCTTCAAAGCATTGGTTGAAAATGAATCAGGACACAAAATTAAATGCCTCAGATCTGACAGAGGTGGGGAGTTCACCTCAAATGAATTTTTCGATTTCTGTGACGAACATGGGATAAGAAGAGAATTCTCTACAGCTAGAACTCCTCAGCAAAATGGGGTTGTGGAAAGAATGAACAGAACTATCCAACAAATGGCTCGTGCTATGCTCGATGAATCAGGTACTCCTGCAACCTTCTGGGGTGAAGCTGCACATGCTGCTGTTATTATTCTTAACAAAACAAATGTCCGAGTAAACAGCACTCAAACACCTCATGAGCTTTGGAGTGGTAAAACTCCTTCCGTGAAGCACTTCAAAATCTTTGGGAGCAAATGTTATATTAAGAATACTGATGAGCAACTTGGCAAACTTGAACCAAGAGCAGATGAGGGCATTCTTCTTGGTTATTCTCCGCATAGCAAAGCATACAAGTGCTACAATAAAAGACTTGGCAGAATTGTTGACAGTATTGATGTAGTGGTTGATGAGAAGGGATATATTCCTAGGCAAGTTCATCATGAAGACATTGAAGAAGATGAAGGCTACTCTCAAAGGCGGAATGATGAAGAAGAAGAACCTCAAGAAGAAGAAGAATCTCAAGAAGAACCAGAGGAGCAGACAAGAATAGAAGAGAAGACTCCATCCAGATATGTTCAAAAGAATCATCCAGAAACTCAGATTATGGGGCAGAAAGAAGCAGGAGTACAAACAAGAAGGACACTTGCAGAAGCTTCAAGCTACTTGGCATTACTCTCCTCCACTGAACCACAAAATGTGAAAGAGGCATGCAAAGATGAATGTTGGGTCAAAGCAATGGATGAAGAACTTGAGCAAATCGAAAAGAACAACACTTGGGAATTAGTTCCTAGACCAAAAGATAAGAATGTAATAGGAACAAAATGGGTCTTCAAGAATAAATTAAATGAAAATGGAGAAGTAATTAGAAACAAGGCCAGACTTGTTTGTAAAGGGTATGCACAGCAAGAAGGAATAGATTTTGAAGAGACCTTTGCTCCTGTGGCAAGACTTGAGGCCATCCGAATGTTCCTTGCTCTCTCAAGCTTTCAAAACTTCAAGGTATTTCAAATGGACGTGAAATCAGCCTTCCTGAATGGAGACTTAGAAGAAGAAGTATATATTGAGCAGCCAGATGGCTTCATTCTTGGGAATGATCCAAACCTTGTATGCAGATTGAAAAAGGCTCTCTATGGACTCAAACAAGCTCCAAGGGCTTGGTACTATCGGTTGGACAAATATCTTCACCAACAAGGCTTTTCAAAAGGATCAGCAGATAGCAATCTCTATATAAAAGTTGAAAATAACAAATTGCTAATTCTTGTTGTTTATGTAGATGATATTATTTTTGGCAGCAATGAAGAGACTATGAGTCAAAACTTTGCCTTGGTTATGCAGAAAGAATTCGAAATGTCACTTCTTGGAGAATTGACATATTTTCTTGGATTGCAAATCCAACAAAATGAAGGAGGTATCTTTTTGTCTCAAACCAAATACCTCAAGCAGATCTTGAAGAAGTATGGCATGGAAGAGTCAAAGCCAGTATGTACACCCATGGTTACAGGATGCAGCCTCAGTGCAAATGATGAATCAGCAGCAGTTCACCAACCCACTTATAGATCCATGATTGGGAGTTTGCTTTATTTGACAGGTACTCGACCAGATATTACACATGCAGTAGGAATGGTCGGAAGATTTCAAGCCAACCCAAAGGAAACTCATCTTCAAGCAGTCAAAAGAATCTTCAAATATCTTCAAGGGACCCAAAACTATGGCTTATGGTATCCTAGAAATACAGATCTCACTCTTCATGCTTACACAGATGCAGATTGGGCTGGAAGTGTGGATGATAGGAAAAGCACAAGTGGTGGTGCTTTCTTCATGGGTTCCAGATTAGTATCTTGGTTCAGCAAGAAACAGAGTTCGATTGCCTTATCTACAGCTGAAGCAGAATATGTGGCTGCAGCATCTTGTTGCACACAACTTCTTTGGATGATGCAGACCTTGCAGGACTTTCAAATCACTTGCACTCCACCCGTCTCTATCTTATGTGATAATACAAGTGCAATCAGCATTTCAAAGAATCCAGTCATGCACTCAAAGACCAAGCACATACCAATCAAGTACCATTTTCTTCGAGAACAAGTGCTTGAGCAGAAGGTCAAGTTGGAGTATGTTCCTTCTAAGGAACAAGTTGCTGATATTCTCACAAAACCACTGCCCAGGGAAACTTTTGAATATCTCAGACAAAAGCTGGGAGTAGTTGATGCTTCATCCTGCTGTTGAAGTTTGTTTATTCTACAGAAAAGTTGGTATACGCAGGTTACGGAAGGGATATCCGCGTATATACGCAGGTTACGGAAAAGGAAGTCGCGTGTATGTTGGACGCTTGTTGCAGAAAGTATATCCGCGTACATACGCAGTTTCATGCAGGAGAAAACGCGTATATGAAGTTCTGAACAGCAAGGGAAATCTCTGGAGTTCTGAACAGCAATGGGTATGTCAGAATTCTTCAGGCACAGTTTCAGGGGGTGCAGCAGGCACAGGTTCAGGGGGAGCAGCTTAAAAGTCTCATAAAGCATTGTTGGCATTCAGATGTTTTGGTTGTTGGGTTCAGGAGAAGGAGCTCAGAAAGAAATCCTGGTTGCTGATCTAAAAAGATGTTTCTCAGATGCTGCTGGTGACTTTCATAAAGTCTTGGTCTAGATCTGTTGTCTCTATGTCATGCCTCTCTTTTGTGATATTTCTTTTATGGTGTCAAGGTCATGTAACGGCCTATGTTGGTTTCCCCACTATGCCTGGGATGAATGCTGTAATATAATTGGTTGTTTCTGATATGTCCCCTCTTGGTAGGGAGTATGGATGTATGTATTGAGTCTTTTGGTGATAGGAAGGTCCCTTATGGTGTATAAGTCTTGGTTCTTGTTGAAGAACATCTTTTGCAGATCTGGCCTACTGTCAGGGGGAGCATGAGTCAGCACAGCCAAGCAGAGGTATCAGCATGTCCTCAGGGGGAGCACAGCCCTTTGCCCTTGATGTCAAAGGGGGAGAGTGACTTGGTGTGGTGGTTGCCATCAAGTCCAAAGGGGGAGATTGTTGGCATTATGATTCAAGTGTTGTCCTTGATGGCAACTCACTCAGAGGTTGGTACAGGTACTCAGAGGTTGGTACAGGTGATGGCAACCTAATCAGAAGACAGATCCTAGTACAGCATGCCAAGGAAGTTCATATACGCAGGTTAGTTAAGCCCAAGTCGCGTGTACACGCTGGTTGGCTTCATCAAAAGCGCGTGTATGTGGAAAAGTACCTTTGGTCCATGGCGGTTAGTCCTTGGAAGTTGTGCCTATGGTTTCGGACCATTGTGTCTCGACGGGCGTGTCGATCCCTAGTTTTGAAGTTGATGGTATTGTGTTACTATGGTTTTGGCTCTTGGTATTGAGCAAGGCCTAAGGCTATATAAGGAGAAGAAGATCATTAGGCAATATCATCTTTCGACAGGGCTTGAATATCTAAAAGAGAAAGAGATCTGATATGCAGGGTCTTGGTTGCTTGATCTGAGCTAAGGAGAAATCACATCGGTTGATGGAAGACTAGATCTAAGGATAAATCGGGATCTAATGGTTTGAAATGCACTATTATGATATGGTTGATTATGCGTATTTCTAGATCTACATACTGTCGCAATATTATGTTCTGGGTCTAACTGATGTCTGGTACAGCTGCAAGTTGAGAGAATTTATTTTTAGATCTGTACGCAGGTTGGCTTAGGTAAAAGCGCGTGTATACGCGGTTTTCGCTCATTGAAGTAGCGTATATCTCTTGAAGCTTGATTTTTGGGTTTGCAGTTGGATCTGACTGTTATTGCAGAGTTCTGTAGACTGCTCTGTGTCCTGGTATCTGGTGATTGACAGGGTTCAGTGGTTCAATGATTCAAAGTTTGATAATGCTAGTATTGGTTGTTTTATGCTTCAATGATCTGTTGTGAAAGTTGAATGAATTGGGGTCTACAGATTGTAATGTTGTGCTTCAGGAATATCCAGTCTGAAAATGTATGAAAAGTGGTACCTGAAGGAAAGAAGATTGTAGGCCAACACCTACGTACTAGTATCTTAGCTAGTACAAGAGCTAAAGGGGGTTGGAGCTCCCTTCCAAGGAAGTTTGGAGAACGAGAGAAGGTTGTAGCCTTCTGCAGGTAGTAGCCTGCGTACTGGTATAAGGCTGCACCAGTACAAAAAGATTGTAAACTGAAGTTTTATATTAAAGAAAGATAGAGACGACTTGCAGCAGGTGGTTTTCACCCACATTGGGTTTCCACCTTATATCTTTGTGTTCATGTGTGTGGCTTTTATGTGATGATCTGTTCTGTTATACTGCACCTGTTTACTGTTAATATGGTTAATAATGTTCTGATGCATTTACTGAAGATAAGCTAACTGAATCATAAGATTTCTGGATATACGCTAGTTGCTTTAGACACAGAAGCGTGTACACGCGGGTTCACTTAACTGAAGTAGCGTATATGTTTTTGAGCATTGAAAAAGTTTTATTGATCTGATAATACTGATTCACCCCCCCCCTCTCAGTATTATTTCCAACATTAAAAACCCCTTTTAAAGATATAAACCCTCCTCCGATTGAAATCCCCCCCTCCGACGTGATATCACTGTTGGAGGTTATAGCAATGTTGGCCCCTTTATATATATAACTCCATTCCCCTTCCTTCGACGCGATATCGCTATCGCATCCGAAGCAATATCACTATCGGGAGGCCCCCACAGCGCATTTTCCCTTTTTCTATGCATATATACATTTTATCATTAAACTTAAGTTTTTTCATAAAACTTAAGTTTTATCGCAATTCCCCGTTTTTCCACAAAACATACATATACCGCATCGCATCGCATAATAATACAAAGGCCCGCAACCTTGACCTCCACTGACGCGATATTGCAATCGCGCGGCAGCCGTTCGATCTGCCCTCAGATCGACGATCCAGATCTCATCGCGTCGCCCCTTATCGCATTGCCCATCGCTATAATATAAAGCCCTCCGCCTCAATAGCCGATCACCGATAGTGATATCGACGATCGCTATATCGGAAGTCCACATGCATATAAAACCCTCCCCCCCCCGTCGATAAGCGATATTGCGATTTAATCTTAACCGTTGGATCTGCCTTCGTGCGATCCAATGGCCTAGATTAATTCATTGCTATAGTGTTGCTCCCTGCTATGTTTTTCATGAATTTTACGTATAATTTGGTCTTTTTCCTTATAAAGGAAAAGAGGCATTTCTTCATGTTTTCCATGTCTGTGCTTGTGCGCACTCCAGTTCAAAGGATTATGTCATTTTTCAACCATTTTTGATCGTCCCAAGCCCAGATTTTTCTCTGGACAATGAGCACAGCCCCAACACAAAGCATTCCTCTGCTATTTTTACAGGATTTCTTCATTTTTGATGATCTTTGATCGGCCAAGCGCTGATACAGTTCTAAAAGCCACGGAAAGCATTGCAGCAGCTATTTTTGCCTTAAAATAGCAGAAAAGGGGCGATTTGACAGTTAAAGAGTATCAGTGGAAAGAAAAGGCCCCGATTCAAGTATTAAAGTGTATCAGAGTTGCGGCAAAGTGTATCAGTTAGAGATTTTCAGTGGAAGACTTAAAGCCGAGGCAGATAAACATTAAAGGGCCTCCATCAAAGTCAAAGAAGCAGTAAAAGCCATTTAAAGGCTCATCAGATCAGAGTTTAATGCGCATAAAGCCACCTAAGGGCAGCGCTGCAGAAACCAAAGCACAGTTATGGCCAAATGAACAGCACAGAGCTCAAAGGACACCTCAAAGCCCCATTTTGAATGCTGCTGCCTCCAGCGCAGCTTAGATAGATATTTGTTGCATTTAGTTCAGCAGAAGTTAGGTTAAATCACAGTTATTTCCCCAGATCTTCTCTCAGATCTGTTTTGTAGATATTTTTCCTATATATACCACCCTAAGCAATGTATTAAGGGTTGGTTGGTTGATTGTTAGTTGAAAAACTCATTCTAGACTTGCGCTGTATATTTTGAGAACTTTTATGAACAAAGATTGCTGGAATGCATTGCTTATGAAATGTCTGGTTGTGGATTTGATGGCTGAAGAGATGATTACAGAATTCTAGTGCTACTTCATGGAACAATAAGTCTTTCTTACCTGTTTTCAGTTTCTATGTTTGTTATATCATCTATGTGGCATGATCTAGGTTGCAGGAAGAAAGAATAGTTCAGAATTTACTTAGTTGTAATCTGTTCTCAATTTCTGTGATTTCTCTATGTTTTCTTCAGAATTAGGCCTGAATATGAATACTTCATTGCTCATATTTACACTAGTTCTTTCATATATGAATGCTATTTAGGAATCCTTGATTGCTCCTATATAATGTTCACTCACCTTCCCTCTGTTAGCATAATGAAAGTTACTTAGTTGCCTTTCATTCCCTGACCTCCATTTCACCCTTATTCCAGCTTGAAATTGTTCCTTGTTTAGCTATCTTGCTCTGTAATCCTTCTTTGCCGAAGAAAACACTCCTAGAAGCCCATAAACCTTGACTCCATGCCCAATGGTCTGAACTTCTCACTTTTTATGCCAACTCTGTCTGAAAAAAATCACAAAAACATCACCCATCCCACCAAACTCAAAACAAAACCCATGTACACCATAACTAGCATAAAATCATATCAAAACAAAGCTAAATTACAAAGAGAGAGCCCTCTCTGATTGTAGGTAGGCTAGAACCTGCAATCCAAAGATTGGTTTGTGGTTACCTCGGCCGTATTCTTAAGGAGCCAAGGGACAACCTGAGTGATAACAGATGGTTTCGATGTTTGAACCTTTAGTGAGCGTAATTGTGCAATTACTCCCCATTGTTATTTCTCTAGAAGATTCATTATCTTTCCTCATTTTCCTAGGGCACCCCTTAACTCGACTTCCTTTTCTTCCCAAAAAAAATTCAAGAAAAGTTCTTGAAAACTAAAAGCTATTGTCCCCAAATATTGTAACCATTGGACTCCTAGTACAATATCAACACCACCCATTAGAATGGAAAGCTTTGGAATATGCAATACATATTCCCCAATGGATAGCTTAATATTATGGAGCTTTCCAGGGAAATTTATATTTCCTCCATTTGCAACCATCACTTGACACTTTGGTGCTAGATATAGGAAGACATTTAATTACTTGGCTATGTTACAATGAATAAAATTATGAGTACTACCTAAATCAATCAACACTATTACCTTGTTCTTCTTGATATGTCCTTCTATCTTGAGATTTTGAGGAGTGGTAATTCCTTTAATTACCATTTTCTTCTTGATATTATCCTCTATCTTGAGATTTTAAAGAGTGGTAATTCCTTCCAATGTATTACAATATATGGTTGGATTCATTTCTTCTTTCTCTGGGGTTGGTTCCTGGTCTATATCATCTTATTTTGACATTTCTTATTCATTTTATTTCTCCTCTTCACAATCTATGTAAAATAATTTCTTCTCAGCACACTTATGGCCTTTAGTCTATTTTCTATCACAACTATAACAAAGCTTTTTTCTATTTTTTCCTCCAATTGTTTTGGTGTCAACCTTGCAGGTTGTAGAAGTCTAGGAGCAACAACACTTCCGTCTTTATAGTTGTGAGTGGTATACTTCCTTGTTGCCATAATTTTGCTTTCAATTTTTCTTGCCACCCTAAATGCCTTCTCCAATGAACAATGTTCCCAAAGGAGAACCTCATGTTGGATGTTATCTTTTAAGGTACCTTTGAAGACATAAATCCTATTCTCCTTTGGAATATCATTTACATTGAGATTTATCAACTGGCTAAAGAAGATGTTGAGCTTTGTATCCTCATAATATGTTATCATTTCCTTCGTAAAAATTGACCAAGTGACAAATGGTTTATGAGAACAAAGCTATCAATACCATACAAACTGATTGGGTTCTAAATATAAAGTTGCAATGTGTACCTGTTGTGTGTGTTGCACATTACGGAGATTAAAATATTTGTCCATCTATAGTATCCATGTTACCATATCCTTGCTATCAAACTTCCTCATATCTGTCTTTGGAATATGGTGGTTATTAAATCTAAATTTAGAGTCCATGGAATCATGATTACCATTCCTTTTGTTCTCATCATGATTTTCATCTAATACCTTTTCGCCATTAGGAAATATTTCTTGTAGCAACTTTGTCAAACCTTCTGATTTTAAATCATTATTCAATTCTTCCATGTTACCTTTCATTTTTTCTTCTATACCATCCATCCTAGCTTCCATACGATTCTTCAAGCCTTCTAGATTAGCTTCCATTTCATTTTTTGTTACTCTTTGCAAGAGAGAAATTGTTGGGGTCCCTATAATACTAGTGATTACCCCATTACTATTGTAGTTGTACCCATTATTAATATTGTTGTGCCCCTATTATCCCCATATTGTTATTACTGTGCCCCATAGAATCCCTCTATTGTTATTTTTGCGGCTTTATATTATTATTGTTAGGTCGGCTGGGTTATATTGTGACTCCTTAGACTCCTATATATAGAAATGAGGTTTTGTCATTTGAATCATCCAAGAATTTTTCATTTATGTAATGTAAAGGAGGTTGCCCCTTCAAAGCGGCTGAATTCGAAGGCGTTGATCTATCTTTTCTATCATTTTCTTGAGTTGGTTTCATAACATTTGGTATCAGAGCTTTGGATTCTAGGGTTTCGCTGCTCCAAATAGGTCATCGTGGCATTTTCACTATAAATTTTCTTCTGCGACATTTCAGAAGTTGAAAAAAAACCCATATGAGAAGAAATCGTGCTGAACCTTGTGTCCGAATTTCAGAGCTTTTCGCGCTATATTTGCGGAGATATGATCTGAGGAAGTTGGTCTTTTTGCAGACTCCTGAATTACATTCCAAACTGGTGACCTGGGGAATAGCATCATAACTTTCTCTTTGGGGATCGGGCTGAAATTTTTTAAGAAGGTACAAAAATACGATGGACTTTAGTTTCTTGTACACATTTTTCAGATCCAAAAATCGAAACAGTGACTTGCGGCAAGTTGTACAAATTCGCTCTACTGAACTAGTCTATAATCAAGTCATTGTGGGCGATTTCGCATAACTCTTCCTTGGAGAATCCAATTTGGGTCAGACTTGTGGCATTGGAAAGAGGACACAGAGGGCTACTGCATATCAAAAATTCATATCTAGATGATTGGAAAGTACATAGATACATCAAAGGCAATATCGAGCTCCTACAAAGTGAAGAAAGGTGTGTAGATTTTCTTAAATTTTTGCTTAAGCTTGGTTTGAAAAATTATTTTGAAGGAATTCAAAGGGCATAGTAGAGCATTATTATCAGTAACTGATGCCTCGAGGAAAGAAAATGCAAACACCTATTAAGGAACCTAAAAGCTCTAGCATGACTCATGAAGAAGAGGAAGAAATGCAACATGATATATCAAAATTACAAGACCAAGTGCAACAACTGTCCCTTGCACAAAAAGGAACAGAATCTAAGATGGATTGTTTAAAGAAAGTTGTAGAAGCTAAGATGAATGACGTGGAAGCTAATATGGATGATTTGAAGATAGATTTGAAGACAGACATGGAAGAATTGAAGATAAATATGAATAAGTTGCTACAAGAAAGGGTCACTAATGGTGAAAGGGTAGTAAAGGAAACTCATGATGAGAACAAAAGAAATGTTAATCATGATTCCAATAGACTCTAATGTTGGATCAAAGACCCACCATATTCCAAAAATCGATATGAGAAAGTTTGATGGCAAGGATCCCGCAACATGGATATTACAGATAGAGTAATTTTTCGATCTCAATAATGTGCAAAACACAAAAAAGGTACGTATTGCAACTTTATATTTGAAACCAAATCAGTTTGTATGGCATCAATGGCTTTGCTCTCGTAAACAATTTATCACTTGGGCAATTTTTATGGAAGAATTGATAGCACATTATGAGGATACAAAAAGCAACACTTTTTTTAGCCAATTGATAAGTCTCAAACAAAAGGGTTCAATAATGGAGCACATTGAGGAGTTCCAAAAATTTAACACCAGGGTAAAAGATATTCCAGAGGAGCATAGGATTGATGTGTTCATAGGGTATTTAAAGGATAATATCCAACATGATGTTTGCCTTTGGGAACCTGATTCATTAGAGAAGGCACTCCGGTTAGCAAGAAAAATGGAAAGCAAAATTATGGCAACCACGAAGCGTACCACTCACAACTATACAGACGGAAGTGTACTAGTATTCCACAACCTATAAGGTTGACACCACAACAATTGGAAGAAAAAAGAGGAAAAGGGCTTTGTTACAGTTGTGATAGAAAATACACTAAAGGTCATAAATGTGCTGAGAAGAAATTATTCTACATATATTGTGAAGAGGAAGAAGAAAAGGAGCGAGAAAGGTCAAAAGAAGAGGATATACTCCAGGAACAAAGCCTAGATAAAGAAGAAATGAATCCGACCATATCTTGTAATGCATTGGTGGGAATTACCAGTCCTCAAACCATCAATATAGAAGGACAAATCAAGAAGAAAAAGGTAATAGTGTTGATTGATTCAGGAAGTACCCACAATTTTATTCATTGTAAGGTAGCAAGAGAATTGAATTGCTTCTTATATCCAGCACTAGAGTGTCAAGTGATGGTTGCAAATGGAGGAACAATAAATTGCTCGGGAAAGTGCCATAATATCAAGCTATCCATGGGAGAATATGTATTGACTAGCCCAATGCTTTCCATTCCAATGGGAGGTGCTGTTGTTGTACTAGGAGTCCAATGGCTACAATACTTGGGTACAATATCTTTTAATTTTCAAGAACTTTTCATGAAATTTTCTGTGGAAGGAAAGGAAGTTGAATTAAGGGGTATTGCAAGGAAATCGGGAAAGATAATCAACTCTAACGGTATGACAAAGCTTCTAAAAAAGGAACAAAGAGGTGTAATTGCACAATTATGTTCGCTAGATGTGTCCACAGTGGAATCATCTATTTCTCTAGATCTCCAAAAAGTCTTGGAAAATCATTCCAAGGTATTTGAGACTCCCAAAGGTATCCCACCTATTCATGATCATGATCATGCTATTCATCTGATTCCAGGAAGTGTTCCTCTAAACATCAGGCCGTATAGATATCCCTATGCCCAAAAGAGTGAAATTGAACGTATGGTTGCAGAAATGCTAGAGGCTGGTATAAATCAACCAAGTCAAAGTTCTTTCTCTGCTCCAGTCGTATTGGTGCACAAGAAGGATGGATCATGGCGCATGTGTCCATATTATAGGGAGCTCAACAAGCTCACTATTAAAGATAAGTTTCCCATTCCTGTCATTGATGAATTACTGGATGAAATGCATGGATCAATTTACTTCACCAAGTTGGATCTTCATTCGGGATATCATCAAATCAAAATGAAGATTGAAGACATTGAAAAAACAACATTTAGAACTCATGAGGGTCATTAGGAATTTTTGGTCATGCCTTTCGGCCTTACCAATGCACCTTCAACATTTCAAGGTTTGATGAATTCAATTTTCAAACCATTCCTTAGAAAATTTGTGTTAGTATTTTTTGATGATATATTAATCTACAGCAAGTCTTGGAAGGATCATGTTGAACATGTTGACAGGGTGCTACAACTATTGGAGGAGAAACAATTATATGCAAAAAGATCCAAATGTTTATTTGGAGTAGAAGAGGTGGAATATCTGGGTCATATGGTATCTCATGAAGGAGTTAAGGTAGACCCTAGCAAAATTAAAGCCATTAAGGAATGGAAAATTCCCACATCCATAAAGCATCTGCAAGTATTTCTTGGGTTGACAGGGTATTATTGCAAGTTTTTAAAGAATTATGGGAGAATAGCAGCACCTCTAACAACATTATTGAAGAAAGATGCATTTTCATGGACTCCAGAAGCAACAAAGGAATTCGAACATCTTAAAGAGGCAATGTGCCAAGCACCGGTCTTAGCTACACCGGACTTCACAAAAACCTTTATTGTCGAATATGATGCTTCAGGAAATGGAATTGGTGTTGTTTTAATGCAAGATGAAAGACCCATTGCTTTTGAAAGTCGTCCAATCAAGGGAAAGTTTTTACACAAAGCTATTTATGAGAAGGAAATGTTTGCAATACTCCATGCACTTAAGAAATGGCAACCCTACCTAATGGGAAGACACTTCAAGGTAAAAATGGATCATGATAGCCTTAAATACTTTTTAGAACAAAGATTATCCTCTGAAGAGCAACAAATGTGGGTCACAAAGATGTTGGGTTATGACTTTGAAATCATCTACAAAAAAGGGAAGCAAAATGTGGTGGCAGATGCACTCTCAAGAAAGGATGAGGATGTGGAAGCATTGCTGTGCGCCATTTCAATTATCCAACCAGATTGGATAAACGAAGCAAGGGAGGAAATGGAAGAATGGCGAAGAAGTGTGGGCACTTATTCGAAAGTTACAACAAGATTTCAGTATGTCTGATACATTTAGCTAGCAAAATGATTCTTTATGGTACAAAGATCGCTTATACCTCTCTAAGAATTCCCAGCTAAAACAAAAGATTCTTATGGAATTGCACACTTCTCCCTTAGGAGGGCACTCAGGATTTTTAAAAACTTACCACAAGGTTAAGAAGGAATCTTTCCTTAAAGCAGATATTCAAAAGTTTGTGGCAAAATGTTTGGTTTGCCAACAAAATAAAGTTGAAACAATTAAGAAACCGTGTCTATTACAACCTTTATCCATTCCAAGCCAACGTTGGGAGGAGGTTTCAATGGATTTTATCACAGGTTTACCCAAGTCTTAGGGAAAGAGTGTCATCATGGTGGTAGTTGATAGACTTACCAGGTATGCACACTTTTGTGCATTATCACATCCATTTAAAGCCAATACAGTTTCTACTACATTTATGGAAACAATTCAAAAGCTACATGGAAACCCAAAGATTATTGTAAGTGACAGAGATCCCATTTTCATTGGAACTTTTTGAACATAATTATTTTCTTGTCTTGGTACTCAGTTAACTCATAGCTCATCTTATCATCCTCAATCTGATGGGCAAACTGAGATAGTAAACAAATGTTTGGAAGGATATCTTCGTTGCTTTGTATTTGATAAACAGACACAATGGGTCAAATGGTTGCCCCTGGCTGAATGGTGGTATAACACTTCCTTCCATACAGCAACAAAAATGACCCCATTTATGTCACTTTATGGGTATCAGCCGCCATCCATCACATCATATTTAAGAGAAAATTCTAAGGTTCAAGCAGTGGAACATCACATTGAACATCAACAACAAGTCCTCCAACTCTTAAAGGATAACCTCGTGTCGACACAGAATAGAATGAAACAAAAGGCAGATCAACATCGTAGTGAAAGAAGTTTTGATGTAGGTGATTGGGTATTCCTACGGCTACAACCATACAAGCAAATGTCCCTCAAGCAAGCTAAGAAGGATAATAAATTATCACCAAAGTATTATGGTCCATACAAGGTGTTGCAAAAAATTGGTACTATGGCATACAAATTGGAGCTTCCTGCAGCTTCTCGATTACACCCAGTTTTCCATGTTTCATGTTTAAAGAAGGTTATAGGCGACAAGCTCTAGTTCAAACAATATTGCCAGAACTTGACGAGGAAGGAAAAATTATATTGGAACCGGAAGTAGTCACAGAAACAAGAACTCGACAGCTACAAAATCGATCAATTTTGGAGTATCTTATCAAGTGGAAGACCTTATCCGCTGAAGATTCCACATGAGAGGATGAGAATTTTATACAGAAGCATCCAGAACTTCTCAAGCGTTGAGGACAACACTTTTTTGATGGAGAGGGGCATGTTGGGTCTCTATAATACTAGTGATTACCCCATTACTATTGTAGTTGTACCCCTTATTAATATTGTTGTGCCCCTATTATCCCCATATTTTATTACTGTGCCCCATAGAATCCCTCTATTGTTATTTTTGTGGCTTTATATTATTATTGTTAGGTCGGCTAGGTTATATTGTGACTCCTTAGACTCCTATATATAGAAAGGAGGTTTTGTCATTTGAATCATCCAAGAATTGTTCATTTATGTAATGTAAAGGAGGTTGCCGCCTCGAAGAGGCTGAATTCTAAGGCGTTGATCTATCTTTTCTATCTTTTTCTTGAGCTGGTTTCATAACAAAAATTTGTTGCACTTGGTCTCTTAATTTTGATATATCATGTTGTGTTTCCTCCTCTTCTTCATGCTTCATTGTAGATATTTCTGGTTGCTTACTAAAAGTTTCCATTTTCTTGCTTTGGTTCAATTTGGAATCAAACAATGATATTTATGCTTTATTATGCCCCTTAAATCACTTCAAATAGATTTTTTCAAACAAAACTTATGCCAATTTTTTAAAAATGACCTGTTTTTGTATGATTAGTTTTGTTGTGCTAATAACAATTATAGATTTAAAACATATGCTTGTTTATTTCCTTTTTGTTGAGGTTTCATTAGCTATTTGTGTATGTAGTCAGGTAAATTTCCTTGAGTTTAAAATGAAATTCATGAGCAAAATATTTTCAAAACAAATTACTGAACAATAGGCATTCATAGTACAATAAACCATCAAAGAGACACTTTAACAGTGTTTTGATGAAGGAGTTCACCCCTCTTGGGCTACATCTCCTTAGTCCATCTTCCATGGCTTGGGCCTCCGTATTAGCTCAAAGTGGAAAAACGTTGTTTTACAGAGCTTTATGTCTCCGGAGACCTGCACCAATGTTTCAGAATGTCCAATTTATTCAAGAACACCTCTTTCTAAGCTCAATTTGGTATAAAATTTTCTTCTCTATGACTCAGACGATCTTTTCCTACAATTTCTCCTCTAATTTTGGAATCCAGTTAGCCCCACTAAGTCTCGAGGCAAGCCCGAATTCGGGGGCACCGCCAAAGCCTCCACCAGATTAAAATGCATTTAATTAATGTTAAACTACAGTTAATTAATTTTTAAAACCAGATTAGCGCAAACCAAAAACTTAACTTCTAAGAGTTTTGGTGGGGTTGTCTCATGTGATGGTTAACATTGCATTAATTGTTGGATTCAGAGAGTGGTTAACCGTTAGGGGTTTGTGGTGGCCTGTTCACATGCGGAGTTCGCATTACTATCGCAGGTTGGTTTGACTTAAGACTCTATCTGTCACGGTAACATTTTGCCAGTGCCGACGGGATAACATAACTATTGTAGTTTGTATGTTTGCATTCACATGGGGGAGGGCTAGCTTGCGTGCTAGCCCTCCAATAACCGCCCAACTCCACATTGCTTAACTTCAAATGTAAACAGAGATCATACATGGTAAGAACAACCTGATAGTGAAGGCAATTAAGGCGTACGTATTGTGTGCCCGAGTTCGTGGGTTCGACCCTGAATTCTGCAAAACATTTGTTGAAGTGAACTATGTTTATGTTGTTGGGAGGTGCCATGTGGCAGCCTCCCGACTTTCCATTTCCATGTGGCATTCTTGCATTGGTCAAAAAATAAACCAATAATAATGCACCGACACACAACCTATACAACTGAATCAAACAATGCCACTTTTCCACCTATGATTCACCATTGACCACTGTTGACCATGCCTAATCACCTTCCACATCAGCAGTATAGACTACTGAGTATGTGATGCAAGAGCATTCAGCTCAACAATTTCATTGTATTTTAGTAAGACATAGGGGGTATTGTGTTTTAAGGGAGTTGGTTCCCAAAATAATTAAATTAATGTAATTTTAATGTCTTTGAATGATTTTAATTTAAAATAGGAATTAATTAAATATCGTAAGGCATATTGTAAGTGTTCTCAAATGTTGGAGAACATGAGAGATTTAGGCTAGTTAAGATTCCATAGGGATTGAGAGATTTGGAAATCAATTGTAAATCTTAAATTAGGAATTGGTTTCATGGTTTGTGGAACTAGAGAGGATCCTTGGGATTAGCTGAGTCAAAAGTGGACTTAGAGGATATTCAGAATTTAGTTCAAAAGATTAAGGATCTAAACTGAAATGGGTTATACAGCCTTTTGTATAAATATAAGCCTAAAATTCATAGAGAGAGTTAGTTAGTTATTTAGTGAGTTAGTGAGAGAGTGAGAATCAGAGTTTAGAGTTAGATATGGTTTGACTGTAAGCCTACGAGAAGGAAAGGAAAAAGGCCACTGATTAGAAAATCAAGTCAAAGAGAGAGATTCATTATGTAAATAATTATTTATAAAGACAGAGAATTGAATTCCTAAATTGTGTGGTGTGTATTGATTAATGGAATTATAAATTGTGTGTGAATTAGAGCAATTTTTGCATAGTATATATATGCAGGTAGAATTAAAGCAGAACACAGAGGTGGAGAATGAAGTATAGTGGTCTGATTGTTTGAATCTGATTGAAGGATCAAAGTTGAAGTTCAGATGTGACATCATTTAAATAATACGCAAAACAATGTTCATGAAGGAGTCAAGTGGAAGAACAATCAAAGATCGAAATCAGTGAAAGGTATAATAAATCCTTGCTTCAACTTGGTTCTGTGGTTGAAGTCTTCGATGTAAGGTATGGAATGGTCGAGCCCGGAGAAAATTCATTGAATAGTCAAGTCACACACAGAGGATCAACAACGTAGAAAGTATTAAACAGCAAAGAACGAGATCGTTGGATCGGCGAGATCAACGAATGATATTGAAGGAAGATGAATGGCGGAGATTAAAACCATGTGTTAGTAGAAGGATGGAGCGTCTTCACAAGTGGTCAGCAGTATCTCGCGCACCCTAAAAGCTGTAAATTATATTCTATAATTTCACGCAATTAACATGAGGGGTTGACATGTAGCATGAGAAAACCACTTTTCTCACACGCTCTCGACATGGTATGTATTGTGCATGTAATCGTGCGAGATTACATGATCACTGTTGGATTGAGGTAGGAGAAATAAATGGTGGAGATTGACCATGCGAGTTGGCACGAGTTATTGCGCGATAACCGTCGAATTGAGGAATGAGATCAACAACGGAGATTTAATGTGCTAAAGAGAGCATCAATATATGTGCAAAGGTTTGTGGAATGGAGGAAAGGTAAGGTTTAAGTATGGTTTATGAAATATTTGTATTTTATGAGAATTATAATAGAAATAAGCAGGATTAATGTATTATGGGTTAAGTTGAGTTTTAACCAAAGTCTAAAATCCATGATATGGTTAATATGCGCGGTTAATAAGAATTAACCAATTATTATGAAGGATTTATAAGGGTCCGCTCAAAGGTTTATAAAGGTCCACACTTTGGATAGTTAAATCAACCGCTTTTGTAGAGAGTTTATTGAAGCAGCATTAAACCTTGGTTTAAGAAGGTTTTAGTAAGTAGGAATATTGAAATTCCTGGAATAGTGTGAGATGCAGTTTTATTTGCATAATGTGGGTAGATGCGGCTTTTGCTACGTCATTTTTGGTATCAGAGATGAGCAAGGAAATTCTGCGTGAAAAATTCTTTGTGAAATTTAGAACAAAGTTATGTTTTGGAGGTATGTATACAAGCAAGAGGAGATCAAATTTTAAATCTGACAAATAGTAGGCACACAGAGATAAAGTGTAGAAGGATTTGCAGATGCAAAGAAACAAAGAACAATCTATTCGAAGTGCAGGTGAATGGTAGAACAACATGACGCAAAGATATTGAAGGTGAGATGATATGTTTGTTTTAATTTGGTTTGAAAATTGTGGTTGCAAATTGAGGTTGTAAACGAAAGAAGGTATCTTAGAAAAAGAAAAGAAGCAGTAATGAAGAAAGCTGGTAAGAATTTCTGAGTGAAAGAAGAGGTGGCCAAACTTATTATTTCATTTATGATTCAAATACAAGAGGACAATTGTGTTCTTAAAAGGTGCAGATGAGTTGAAGCCTAGAAGGAGAAGAGAGAAGTGCTCAAAGAGGTTCTAAAGAATAGAGAACCAAGTTCTTTCCAAAAGACCAAGTACAAGG